>CM035409.1:1476997-1962114 GCA_020310875.1 Ceratopteris richardii
GGGGACCTTTCGAACCTGATCTCTAAAGTATTTCAACAGGGACGCACCATAGTGCGCTCTCTTTCTTGAGAGCTCCATGATGATATCCTAGGAGTAGAAAAATGAGCTCCAAGCACCACACAGAGTACTCCACATAGAGGCTATAGAACATGGAGAAAAACATAGTATAGAGGGAGCACGAACACAGACTTCTTAGGTGTTACAAATGCAGTCTAACTTGCAATTTGTGGCCAACCAAGCCACTATATGTTTTATTAAAGAACATATACAAAAGTGTCTATGGCCATTTGGCCTTTCACATGCATACTCCACATAGAGGCTATAGAACATGCAGAAAAACATAGTATAGAGGGAGCACGAACACAGAATTCTTAGGTGTTACAAATGCGGTCTCCCACCAAAAACCAATATGGCCAAAGTAACTATGGGAAAAATGAAGAATGATAAAGAATACATGAGTGTAAGTATATAAATATACCTCCCACATGATGGGCATGTTACAAGATATACAAGTTACTATGTAAGATCATGAATCAAGTAACCCCCATCAAGTGACAATAGTGCGGAAAGCTATCATGTGGTAGAGCTTTAGTCAAAGCATTTGCAGTATTATCTCAAGTATGAACCTTCTCAAGAATAATGTGCTGAGTGGCTAAGCAATCTCTAATGAAGTGATATGTCACCTCAATATGTTGGGTCTTTGCATGATAGACTAGATTCTTAGCCAAGGCGATGGCACTCTTGATGGAGAGTGTTGATCTCCAAAAGAACAAGCTATCCTTGATGTTAGAACACTTCTATATCAAGAATGACTCAAAACCTTTACCAATTTGGAGGGTCTGTACCAAACTATCAAAATTTTGAACTAATTGTGAAGAGAGCCATTTCTCAAAAAAGTCTGCTGCACATAACTCACTCATTGACTAATCAAATGTGTAAAGTGTTTTACGAAAATTTGTACAAGGTGTGGTATAAAGATTTTGCACCTTCTCCAAGTTGAATCGTCTCAAAAGACTCAGTGAATCTTGAGAAATAAATCAAACAGTTCACCTATGTCTGAAACTATTCTTTAGTATAATCGATTTTGACACGTGCAACTTCTAACACACAGTTCTCCAAAACTAGAACCTATTTAAACAAATGCTTTTAGTCATAGATGGCTTACCTTCTAGCTTAGATTTTGACTCCTCAATTGTGCAAAACTTTACACTGTGCACTGAGAACTGATCAATTCTTTGATCATTGAAATTGCACCTATTTGAGAAGAGACTCAACATTTTTACACATACAAATGTTCCTACTCATAATTCTCTCAACATGTTTACAATTAGGCTCCCAAATCCTAGCCATAGATTTATTCATTATGGACTTAGACAGCTACAAAAGGATTCTTGAAATGATCAAGCACAGAAGGAGAAATCAAAGAAATATTGGGCGCAACTTTTCTTCTATTCCTCAAAAATTTACATCTGTTGAGGAGAGATATCTACTTCACTTCTCAATCATCGAAATGACTAATACATGAACTTTCATACTCTCTCATACATATCCCAACATTCTTCTTGTATATATAGGCACATATGTACAAGTTCATGATCAAAACTAAAGGTATATGTGAGCAAATTATAAGTACAATGTACATATGTATACAACTCTTTATTTCTTGAATGTGCACTATCGTCAAGCTTCATAGGCTAATCTTTTCTTCAATCTTTGACTTCAATCCTTCATTCAAAACATCAAGTGGTGATTGACTTGCACCAAGAGCTCCCCCTCAATCATCGATTGAGGTTTTCTCTATCTTCTTTATACCTACCATGTCTTTGAATCTCTGTAGCTTTGGTGCATCCAAGCTTTTGGTTAGCATATCTGCAATCTCATATTTTGTTGAAGTATGTATGACTTCAATCTCTTTATCATTCACCTTCTCTGTTAGCAAGTGATACTAAATCTCAATGTGTTTAGTCATAGCATGAAAAATAGGGTTAGCAGCTAGATACAGTGAGCTTATGTTATCTCCATGAATAGTGGGTGTACTCTAAATGATGTCAAAACTCTTCATGAGTGTTTTCAACCATATGACTTCCTTTGCAGCTTCAACCATAGCTTTATACTCTGCCTCTGTAGATGATAAAGCAATTGTGTGTTGCTTCTTAGAGCACCAAGATATTAACTTATCTCCCACATAACACAAGTATCCATATGTTGATCTCATATCATTAGGATTGCCTGCCCAATCTGTATCACTATATATCTTGATGTTTGTATCTGATGTGAAACCATAATACAAACCTTCCTTGAGTGTACCCTTAATGTACCTCAACACTCTTTGTCATGCAACCCAATGTTCTTTGCTAGGACAATGCATGAATTGAGACAATACTCCAACTGCATATGACAAATCAAGCCTTATTAATGTAGTAGAAATTAAGCTACCTACCAAACTCTGATAAAGCTTCATGTTCTTGAATTCTTTTCCTCCATATGTGCTCAAATTATGATTAACCTCCATTGGAGTAGGTGCTACCCTGTAATCTTCCATTTTAAACTTGATTAATAAGTTCTTCAAATACTTTTCTTGAGTTACATATACTCCATGTTGAGTATAAGAAATCTCGATGCCCAAAAAATATGACAAATCTCCCAAGTCATTGATCTTGAACTCTTTCTCCATTTGTTTCTTGAGGCTTTTAATTCCCTTCTCATCTGTTCCTATAAGAATTATGACATCAACATATATGCACATGTAAATGAACCCATCACAACTTGCTTTGATAATCAAGCTACTATCTGCTTTAGATACTTGAAAACCAAGTTCCTTCAAGAACTTCGCAAATGTATAATTCCATGCCCTTAGGGCTTGCTTCAAGCCATACAAAGCTCTCTTGAGCTTACATACATAATCTGGAAACCTTCTATCTTTGAACCCTTGTGCTTGTTCCATGAAAACATCATCTGACATATAGAAAAGCATTTTTCACATCTAATTGACGTAGTCTCCAACCTTTACATGCAGCAATGGCTATGAGTGTCCTGATGGTTGTCATCTTTGCCACAGGACTATAGGTCTCATCATAATCTATAACATATGTCTGAGCATACCCTTTCACAACATCTCTGGGTTTATACCGACACACTTCCATCTGCATAACTTTTTGTCTTGTAGACCCATTTGCATCCAATGATCTTCTGACTATTTATTTTAGGAACCACATCCCAGGTCTCATTCTCCATCAATGCATCATACTCTTCCTGCATAGCTTTCTCCCAATTTCCCTTACCTTTTGCCTCTTCATATGTAGAAGGTTCTTCATCTCCTTTCACCCTGTAAGCATAGTATTTAGTGGTCAAAAAAGAAGTGTCATAGCTATACCTTGTAGGTTGCCATTTGTGTCTTGATGACCTTCTGAGCTCTCCACTTCTTGAAGTTTGTGGTTCATCAAGTTTTGGATCAAACCTTGGCACTTCTTCAACTTCAACTTCAACCTTCTTCTAATCCAAAACTTCTTCATCACCTTCTTGGATATTAATTGTACCTGCATACCAAGTACCCTGATCATCAAATGTAACATCCTTTGATACAAGGAATTGTTTTGTGGATGGACTCCACAACCTATAACCCATCTGCTTGTCATCATATCCAATGAACACATACTTTTCAACTTTAGGTTCCAATTTATGCCTCAACTGAGATGGCACATACGCATAAGCCAAACATCCAAACACTTTGCAATGATCTAAGGTAGGTCTCTACCCCACCAAGCTTAATATGGTGTCATACCCTGCAAGGCTTTACATGGTAGCCTATTGACCAAGTATGTGGCTGTATTTATAGCCTCATCCCACAAGTGATTCGGACAATTTTTCTCCTTCATCATTGATCTTGCAAACTCAACAAGAGTTCTATTCCTCCTCTCCGCTACCCCATTTTGTTGAAGAGAGTACCTGCAGGTAACTTCCCTTTTTATACCTGCATTCCATAAGTAATCACTGAACTCATTAGAGAAATACTCTCCCCCTCCATCTGACCTTAGTCTCTTCAACTTTTGACCTCTAATTCTTTCTGCATACACATGATAATGCTTGAATGTATTAAATACCTTTGACTTATCTTTGATCACATAGATAGTGATCCACCTAGTATCATCATCAACATAAATCACATAATACCTTGAACCATTTATACTAAAATCCTTTGTTGTTCCCCACACATCTGTGTGTACCAACTCAAGCTTCTTTGAATACATGAAACCATGCTTAGAATATGATTGCTTACGAACCTTACCTAATTGACATGCCTCACATCTATATGTCATATGTTGATCCGCACATTAGGCAATCCAAGCAGTAAAACATTGTTAATCATATCCTTAATACCTCTTTCATTGAAATATCCAAGCCTTTTATGCCAAAGATCTAAGTCAGAGATCTTATGTCCTCCATAGATGAACAAAGCATGACCAACATTACCTTGAATCTTCAAGGTGAAAATTCTTCCTTCTTTCTTCCCTGAAACAATTTGTTTATATCCTTTGCTAGGGTCTTCCACAAACACTCCATCATTAGTGAACCTTACTTTATAACCTTTTTCAACAATTTGCCCTATACTTATCAGATTCTTTGGAATTGTAGGAACATACAAGACCTTACTCAGGAGAGTACTTCCATCCTTGGCCTTCACTGATCCAATTGACTTCACATTGTGCTTTGTATTATCACCTGTTTGAACTACATGATTAGTTACCTTATTCTCCAAATCAGTCATCAAGGCTATATTACCACTCAAGTGATTGCTACACCCTGAGTCAATGTAGAAGACTCTTTGGTCTTCACTTTGTCTTTCACAAGTTGCATTCATGATCAAGGTTGAATCCTCCTTCTAATCTGAAGCATAATTGTAGTAGGTATTGTTGTAGGATTGACTTTGGAATCCTCTACTTGCATTTCTTCCAAAGTAACCTCTACTACCTCTACCGCTGAAATTACCTCTTTGATTTCTACCACCTCTTCCTCTTGAATTAAAATTCTGATTATATCCTCCATTATTCTAATGATTTTGCGAACAATCATGAGCTAAGTGATTTGTCTTACCACAAATCCAGCAAGCTTTGGATCTATCTTTATTGTTTCTGCCTCTTCCTCTACCTTTGCCACCTCCGCTTCCTCTTAGGAAGTTGGCTTGGCTAGTTGTACCTTCTTCTTCATTTACTTGTTGCTTGCCTTTCTATTTTTCTTCTTATCCTTTGAATACATTGCTTGACCTGCACCCTTATCACCATCACCTTTAGCATCCTACTCAAATGTTAGCATGTGTCCTAGCAACTGATTTAAGTCAGGAGTGAAATGATCTAGTGAGAATTCAATAGACAAAATGAATGGCTTCCATTTCTCATCTCCTCTCAAACCTGTGAGCATTTGCCTTACCAATTTATCCTCCTCTCTCTTTATCAACTGCTCTTAATGCATCTACAATGTCCTTCATCCTTGTTACATAATCAGAAATCGATTGAGAGGCCTTCTTCTTGAATGTGGTAAATTCTGCCCACAAAGATGTCTTCCTTGACTTTGTAGTATTTTGGAGATGCTCCCATATATCACTTGCACTTTCAAGACGTCTAATATGAGGTAGCAAGTAGTCATTGACTCCGATATAGATAATGCTCCTTGCTTGAGCATCCTTCTTCATCCAAGTCCTCAAAACTGAAAGTTCATCCCTAGTTGGAACACCAGGATCTCTGCATTGTGGTTTTTGTTCTTCTCCTATGATGTAACCTATCAAATATTTTCTCATGAGATGAGCTTCCATCCTCATTGACCATGTTGGATAGTTTTCTCTATCCAATTTCTCTATTTGAAGAGAATCTCCCATCCTTACTTCACCTGTGTATTGAACTCTTCAACCTTTATGATGAATAAGTGTACCTTTACTTTGAATGAAGTTCCTTTTGATATTCTTGATATCTTTAGGCCTTTTTTGCAAGCTTTCACTTCAAACTTTCACCTTCTGAACCTTCAATTGTTGGTTTTTGTATGACTGCAGCAGTCGATGTCCTCCTTTCTTCAATTTTGATAAGTCCTGCACTGATACCACTGATGGAAAGTGTTAATCTCCAAAAGAACAAGATATCCTTGATGTTAAAACACTTCCATATCAAGAATAACTTAAAACCTTTACCAATTTGGAGGATTAGTACCAGATTATCAAAATTTTGAACTAACTGTGAAGAGAGTCATTTCTTAGAAAATTTTGTTGCACATAACTCACTCATTGAGTGATCAAATGTGTAAATGTTTTTATGCAACTTTGTACAAGGTGTCCCCTAAAGATTTCGCACCTTCTCCAAGTTATCTTCTTCAATCTTTGACTTCAATCCTTCATTCAAAACATCAATTGCTGATTGACTTACACCAACAACTCTGACTATCACTGAGCAAATAAGGAACATATTGGGGTAGACCGATATCACAAGCAAGACAAGAAAGACACAATGCTTCTTTACATGCCTCACTTGCTGCAACATACTGTGCTCATGGAGACAATTGTAAATTCTTGAAGAAGAGATCTCCAAGATATAGCACCTCAAAAAAATGAAAAATATGCCAGCTAGATATAGACTTATGATTGTCTACACAACCAGCATAGTTAGAATCTCTGTAGCCAACAATGGATGCTTTCCCTCTACCTAAGCATAGACACTTGTCCTTAGTGCCACTCTCAAAATCATCTTGACCACTTCCCAATGTTTCTTGCCAGGATTAGACATATATCTGATCATGACTCCTACTACAAATGCAATGTGTAGTCTCATAGCTACCATAACATACATGAGACTACCAACAACACAGTCATAAGGAATTTTGGTCATGAATTCCTTTTCCTCATATGATTCACGGAAATCATCCTTGCTTAATTTCACATATGTGGGTAAAGGTGTACGCAATGCCTTTCCACCATGCATATTGAACCTATGAAGTACTTTGGATAGGTCCTCACTTTGAGACAAATATATGCATATTTTACTCCGATCATGACTAATGTGCATGCCAAGAATATGTTTGGCATTCTCTTAATCCTTCATATCAAATGTTTGACTCAACTTCTTTTTGAGAATTGAAAATTCATAAGAGGATTTCCAAGTAATCTACATATCATTGACATAACATATCAAGCATATCAAGCTTCCATCTAAGCATCTCTTTGTGTAGAGGCTTTGAGAATAGCCTTAATACTTCATAAAAGCATCAAACTTTTGGTACCATCGTCTAGTGGATTGTTTAAGTCTATATAAGCTCTTCTTGAGCTTACAAACTCGACTTTCTTTGCCAAGAACTACATAACCCTCTGGTTGTTCCATATAGATCTCATCTGTAAGATCTCCATGCAAGAAAGTAGTTTTCACATCCATATGGACTAGCTTTAAGTCCTCCATTGCAACAAATCCAAGCAACATGCAAAGGGTAGTCATCTTGACCACTGGGGAGACGATTATCGCAGTAGAGAACCACCTTTTGCACACAGATCAATGAACACAATGTTCCCTGCTGTCTCATAATTAATGTGTCGCTTACAGGCGGATAGGCATCACCGCTCTTCCAGACAGCTGTTATCATTAGTATTCCAAGATTGGCCCAATGCCAGCATGCATGAAAGACTTGTACCTCACATCATCTGTACGTGAGGATATGCTGTGCAAGTGTAAAAGGCACAAGTGCCGACGGAAAGCAGATCCTCGAATGGAATGTTACGCGGAAGGTTAAGGATCGCCATAGACGGAAAAATGATTCCGAGTTATCATACGGACGATTTGCTGTCGATTTGGAGAAGAATGATTGTAAGGGGAATATATCGCTTCGCCCATGTCTAACGGTGGGATATGGTTAAGTGTCTATGTGACATTGAGCGGGAAAAGAGTACTATGATCTGAAGTAGCTTTGAGACTGACCATGCCCTCATAGCGACACAGTCACCATAGCGGTCATATGCAAGACTGCAAGTGTTCGATCGAGTCCATTGTTCGAAGAACTCTCTAAAGGCTATGTCGCTTCTACCTCTCGTATGACTATGAATCATACTTTATATTTTGCGTTCCGATTTCTTGATGCTATTGTAATCACCGTGAAGGGACTGGGACCGCTTGAGGATAACTGTCATTTAAAATCATTGACGTAGAAGGAGTGAACCTGTTCATGTCTATCAGCTTCAACGGTCTTGCACTCTTCCTGCCACAAAACCTCATATCTGCGTTGTAGGATGATCGCGAGCTGCGCCGGTTCATTTCCGTGTCAAAGAGGCCCATAGGCTGAGTCGACGGGAGAACAGATAAAGGATATTGAAATAGACCGGAAGTTTTAAGAATACTAAAAGATATAAGAACTTTGAGATGAACCTATTTATTTAATCTGTATCGACGTCGGTCCTGCTAATACAGGGTACCGTTACTCGTAAGTAAAAGAATAAAGAAAAGAAGACCAACGGTTCGAATGATTGCAATTTGCAATGACACGGTTTTCAGCCTAAGTTATAAAATTCAAAAGAAGTATTCTACGGTCGAAAGATGATAAGGTACATGTAAAAGGAAGGCACATAGCTAATCCATCAAAACCTTCTACAGTTCTATTGGTGTGCTTCCAATAATAGCTCTTTTCAAGAACTAATCAATCTTAAGAGTTAAGGATACGTTTCAATCAATTGACACTGTCACAAAGTCCAGATAACATGACTAAATAGGTTTGGAACAGCCTCAAACACTAAGTCATAACTAACAAGAACAAAGACATGTTCTCTTTTAGAAATTAAAAAAATATGCTAAAAACAAGGAAAAATTGGTCTATTTCAGATTGTTTCATAGATATGATAACATCCATTTTAACTAGAGCATGAAAATAATATGAATTTACTTCATGATACTTTGTTTCAATTTCCATTTGAATTTTTGGTTAGTAAAACATGCCATATTGAACACCAAATTCAAGTTAGAACTATAAAGAGTTCTAGATGCTTAACATTACATGATTTCATGAAAATGGAAATCAACAAGAAATTAATTATATTTCAACTCAATATAAAACATAATTTCATATCGTTTTAATAAAGGAAATTAGAATACATCGATCGGAGGATGCTTTTTCCATGATGTCTTAAGAATTATAGGTGGAAAATAATAGTGAGTCATATCAGCAACATTTGATTTATCTATACCTGAAATATGAAGTCAACGCTCTCTCTTGACAATACAAAGCAGATCAAATGCATCTTTTTTTTAGAAGAAGGTAAGCAAACAAGGACTGGGATGCTATCAATACTTGTGGATTTCTTCAATGTTGAAAAGGACTATGACAGAAAAGGCCTCCAATTGATGGAAGCAAGAAACAAATTTATCAAATTATTAATATAGACGGAGCCATGGGGAAGGAAATTTGCCAAAAAACACAAAGGCTATTGAGATCATCCCATCTTGGAGTCCCATGACAAGAGAGGGAGATGTGACCAAGATTTCATGTCTCATAGAGGTCTTATGATGGAGAAGAGAACATACCACAAGCTTCCCCTATGATATCATATCTTATAGAAGAAAAAATATTTCCCCAATGTCTATTTTTCACATTTCATGATATCAATTTTTCAACTATCCTTGAAGTGAAGGTTGCATTAACCCTCCAATCCCTCAACATTGAACTCCTTTTTCTTTTTTCTAACATTTTTTGGAAGCTCCACTTCCATTATGCATGTGTGGATAGTCTGTACCAATGATTCTATTGATCCTTCTGCAGCTTTAAGTTTTGTCAACTAGTGGTCCTTGGCATATCATTGCAAAAGTTTTGGTTTATGGGTGATGAAGTATCCCTACAAACTCATTTTGTGTATGCATCTAGAGTTATTTGTGCTTCTAAAGCAATACTTGAGAACATTGTGATCTTATGTCATCATCCATAATAATAGTAGAAAATGGATATTTGGATTCTCTTATATTTGTTTTGTTCGCGTCTAAATAAATTCAAGTGCCTCTATTGGTCATATATTCATCAAGCACTTAAGTTATGAAAGACTCATTATTTGAAAGTATGGGCTCTAATTGCAAAGCCCCTCCTCTACACATTTCACATTTTCTATAATAATTAAGAAATTGATGCACGGATTTGTTGCAATGGTATACGAAGCATTCAGTTGTCTTTCTAGGAGTTAAAAAGCATGTTTTTCAAAAAGAACAGATTTTTTTTTATGAAGATGAAGGGGGAAAAATACTAATAAGGAACCTTTGTATGTAGCTCTTATTCTTTTGTATTGTGGTCATCTTCAATGGAGGATCTTTTTAATAACAACATGATTTCCACATCTAGTTTAAGATGAAGGTCGATGCTCCGCATCGACTTCCAGCATAAAGTCGATGCCACGCATCGAATTCTTGTCAAAAACCCCTATTTTTAGGAAGAACTTGATGTCAAACATAGTTTTATTGCATAAAAAAACTATTCAAAAAGTGTATGCATGTCATCCAATTATTGCTAAAAAAGGGACTTTGTTAGAAGAATCTGATGCTTTGCATTGACTTTTTGTTGAAGTTCTACCCTTTTATAATGAAAGAACTCAATGCCTAACCTACTCAATGCATAACCTACAAAAATGTAGGTTGCAACATTTATCAATGAGACGTGTGACAGAAACAAGGCTATGTTATT
Organism: Ceratopteris richardii; assembly: GCA_020310875.1. Classification (NCBI taxonomy): domain Eukaryota; kingdom Viridiplantae; phylum Streptophyta; class Polypodiopsida; order Polypodiales; family Pteridaceae; genus Ceratopteris; species Ceratopteris richardii. The sequence continues at coordinate 1,487,675 of CM035409.1, forward strand.
GTTCATCATTGCATAGTTCGAGAGTCTATGCCAAGTATGTTAAGAAATTGAAGGAGGCAATTATGCTCACTGGAATTTAAATTGAAGAGGACAGAATTCTAATAAGGCTCCTTTGCATTTTGTTCATCCTAAATAGATGACTTTTCTCATAAAAACATGATTTTAACATTGCCTTTATGCTGGAGGTCTAGGTCAGGCATAAACGTCTTGTTTAAAGCCCTCTACAAACTCATTATGCGTGATTTGCATCCAGAGTTATTATGTGCATGCGTCTATTTGCATCTAGAGTTATTTGTGTATGTTTTGTGATCTCATATCATCGTCCGTTAGAACATTAGGAAATATATATTTGTATTTTCTCGTATTTGTGTTGTTTGCTTTTAAGTTATGGGCATATTTGGATAAATACGATGCTTTTATTGATCATATAGTCATAAAGCACGATGCAAACTGAACAGAGCTCTTAAGTTATTTAAGCGTCATTATTTGAGAAATATGAGCATGACATTTCACATTTTATGAAAGTGTCATTATTTGAAAATATGATCTCGATGTGAGCCATCAAGTACAAAGATTTGTTAAGAAATTGATGCAAGAATTTTTTGCAATAATATAGAAGCATTGGCTCATCTTCGGATAGTATCGCAATCAACAAAAATGAATGCTTTTGTATACAAACGAAAGGGACAAATGTTTTTTATGCACGTGAAGAGGAAAAATGTTCTTTTTATGTGAAAATTATTTTGCAGCGTGTTTGCATTTACTTTAAGTTGATTTCCACATCTACTTTAAGTTGAAAGTCGATGCGCGGCATTGACTTTCAGCTGAAGTCTATGCCTGGCATCGACTTTCTGCTGAATTCGATGCCTGGCATCGACTTCAGCTGAAAGTCGATGCCGCGCATCGACTTTGTCTTAAAAAGCCCATGTTTTTAGGAATAATGGAATGTGAATCAACGACCGCAACAATTGTTCTACGTCGATCAGCATGTAGAGGCACACATAGAGGCATGATAATCTTCACTCCGATTTCCTTTCATGCACACAAGAAGGTGTGAACCTCATGGCATGAACTCTCACGCTGCGATGATGAACAAGAACAATAGAGCCTCATTTCTTTCATGCTTGTGTCGCTCATTTTTCATCTTAAAGTATATATTTTCTCGTTGATTAACTTCAATGATGAGAATGAGAGAGAGAAAGAGAGATAGAGCTAAAAAGGAGAGAGAAGTGCGATTTTTCAAAGGCCAAAGACTCGTACAAAAGCACCACGTTAGAATATTTGATTAAAAAACCAGGGTGAACTTTTATTGAAGTAAACCTCCGGCCTTACATCATCTAAAATGTTATCAAGGTTATCTTAGACCGATGCAAAAGAGACTCGAAATTTATACTTTCTACAAATTCAATCACATCAAACAAATTAACGTCTAATCTTCTACTTAGATAGCAAATAATCTCATGCATACACAAGTAATTTTTATTCCTAGATACACATCGACACAATTAATTGTTGTTCTTGAAATTGTCTAATAATATCAAAGTAGTCGGACCATATTGTAGTTTTTTTTTGCTCATTCCCTTCTTTCTGATCCACCTATAAATGAGTATTCTCCTAAAATAAGGCTTTTTTTGGTTCATTTCATATTTATCTCTTGAAAGTATCAGATAAGCTATTGTAAAAATAGCAAAATTTTACTAACTTTAGCTATTCAAAATATTGAAGATTTATGAAAAATGCATATATTTTTTGGGTGTTTTTGAAAACCTTGTATACTGGTATAAAGGGTTTTGGAAAACAAGCAAAAAAAGGCTATTCTAGCGCGTAGAGTTTTTCTTTTAATGACATATTTCTCGTTTGCTATGACTCAGTGTTCTCATCTTTTCTTCCACAAAATAGTGCACGAATCTATAACAATATGCACATGCGATCCCTCTTGAGGGATCGTTAACAAATGCTTAATTAACATTACTTGTGAAATAATATTGAATCACGTAATGAACATTAAATTTATTTTTATGAAGTTTCAATAGAGAACATAAAGGACTCTGGCATGATCTTAATGGTTCCCAAAAGAAGTGATAAGTAACAAAAGTATCCTGAGGGATACGATACATGATAATATAACTTAAACATTTTCGAGAGATGATAGATAATAATTTTAAGCATATTTTCTGTTATAAAGCAGAGAAACATTTAGCTAGATTTGTCTTGGGGGGGTTTTGAACAAGTGAGTTTTCCTAATCAAAACAAGTTACATAGAAAATCTATAGACGATCGAAGAAATTGATTATGTTGGATCTTATTTTGTTTGTAGAAAATGGTTTTCCAAGCTATGAAATAATTCAATAGATCACGTGATGCCATTCACAGTCGACATGTTTCATCAATACGAGGAGAAAATATGTGATGAATAATAAACGATATGCATACTATAATTAGAGCGCAATCATCGTCTTACATGAGAATTCCATGGAATAAATTACTTTAGACCAGCTAAAATCCGTGATCTTTTACTTCATTTCTAACTTTTGCTACATACTTCTAAATTAGAGAAACCATGCTGAAATTGCATGATTTTATGAGATTTAACATACTTAAGGATCTGAACTAGTCGGCCATAAAGAGCAAGGGCATTTCTATGGAGAAAAGGGTAAATTTGAGAAACAAAGCGCATAGGTGAGACGAACAAATCATGCACTGAAAGCTTAGTTGTGAATGCACACTTACAGGTCAAGATATATATCCATTGAAAACTTTTCTTTCATAAATAAATATACTTTCTATTTGAAGGTGTTTCCTTCTTTCAAAAAACGGTATGAATAGAGGAAAGGCAGGAGAGAAACATCATAAACTTTATGAAGCTTTACATATTTAAGGATCTTAGAGGGAATGATTTATGAAGCTTCAAGAGGAAAGGAAATCTTTTAGAGAAAAGTAGGGATAAATTTCGGAAAGGAAACGTTTCGGTGAAGTAGGGACATTATACACTGAGAACTTACTACTAGCTGCACATTTAAAGTTCAAGATGTATATGCACATTTAAATCAATATAGTATCAATGTGAGAAAAAAATTACTGAGGGTCAATAATGTTTTAAATTTTCCATTAATACGACTATGTTTGAAACCAAAACCAAAGATAATGGTTTCCGTGATTCTAGAATTAGAAGCATTCTTGAAATGTTGTAAAAGTTACGTTTGGTGAGAAATTCCCTTATACGTTACGTCCGAAATCATGATTTTATTGGGTTATTCATATACAGAAAATCGATGGATATTTTTTTGCTGATGTAAAACTTACGACAAAATCTTTCTACCATGTAGCGCCTATTAAGCCAATAATAATAAAATATGGAAGAAGAAAACTCACTCGAAATAAAAAATATAAATATTTACACACACACATATATTTGTGTGTATATATATTTATTTATAACGTATGTATATACATTTATGTGTTGTCCAGAAGATCTGAACTATCTGCGCATGTCAATCGTAACAAATCAAATGGAAAATCCAAATAAATTCAAGGGGTGTTAAGGGAATTTGTGCCCTAATAGAAAGGTGTTGTTATATGTATGTTCCCTTGCCAACATTCATTCTAAGTTGCCTAAAAACCTTCTCTTTGAGGACTTGTACTAGCAAATAAAAAATTGTATATATGACTATCACACAATAAAAATATTTTGTTCACAATCATTATGATAATGCATTCGCAGTCCAAACCGAACTCAAATCAAAATATTAACCCGACAAAGAAATAGTTTTGAATCATTAGTGATCCGGTTTATGCTCATCAAGTGTCATGCGACTCTGAGACTATGATTAAAAGGATGCTAATGATGCCTTGTGGTGACATTCTCTAATACAAGTAAGTGGATCTTGAGGACTATTGAATAGGGCCGCAAATTGGACCCATTTATGACCATAGGGAAAAGCTTTTTAGACATAGTAGCAAGCCAAAAAGAAGTTGGTCCATATAATTCATGTATTCAAAATGGACCTGTCTGCCCTAACTTTAACTTGCCTATCTTTCACTTCATCTTCCAGTTGAAATATAGTACTAGGTCACCCGACCAAAAAAATTCATGTCCATAAATTTTCTTCATGCCATTTCTTCTATCTATTGTGCACTTCTTGAAGTAACAAGAAACTAGTGTATCTATTTTCCTCCAGATACCACAATTTGTCCATTCTGTAGGCAAAAGATTCTTCTAGAAGCATTTCTGCACTCCAATCCTTAAACATGGTATTGCAAATTCAAATGGAAGAACGAATTCCTATCCACACAAGAGTTTAAAAGGTGCATTTCTTATCGAGACTTTATAGGATGTTTGGTACACCCAAAGTATCGTAGGAAGTATATGCTCCCATTGATTGGTAGACTCCATAATCATTTTTTGCAACATGTGCAAAAGAACCTTATTCGTACTTTCTCTTAGACCATAGGCTTTTGAATAATATAGTGAACTAAATTTGTGTTTGATTTGATACTACATAGTCGATTCCAAAATGAGTTGATTCAAGAAATGACTGCCACAATCGGACACTAGTTCTAATGGCAAACCAAACCATGGGAAATTTTCATACTTAAGTTTATTAGCTACTATTGTCACTGTAGCATGCCATGTAGCCCATGCTTTTGCCCATCATGTACAGTAGTCAATATAAGTCAGAATGTAGAGTGCTCAAGTCTGGGCCGTAGGAGGTTTAATAGGACCAATGAAATCTAAGACCCACTTTTAATAAGGATCACAGTTCTCCACCATAGTAAATAGGTCCCCATACATTTTGGGCCACCAAGTTCTGGCTTGTTGAGTCTTCTATACCATAATTGAATGATTAAAATGGCCTCCATTCTTCAGTAGCATGTGCCTCTTGAATTACTACAACATCCTCGTGCGGAGGAACATAGCACATCCATACACGAGTAGGGTATTTATGATATATCTTCCCCATTATTATTTTAAATTGGTGGCTCTAGAGACCTAGTTTTGTGTATGGTGATGACCATAAATGAGAGGGTGCTACTCCATTTTCCAGAGAATTCAACATTTATTCATACCATGTGGGTAATTTTTGCAGAGATTTTTCAATTTTTGTAACGGCAAAGACATCTGCATCTGAATGATTGTCATCAATCCATGCCAGTGGTTCACCATGATCAATGCATGATACGAAATCAACAATTGCATGAATGGCTCCTCACCTACGATCAATATCATATTCAAAATCTTGGATTAATAAGACCCATGTCAGCCTATTAAATTTTGCTACTTCACTAGATACTACAGTGCACTATGATCAACATGAAACGTAAAGGATTTTCCCAATAAATAATGTTGAAGTTTCTTTATAGACTAGATTAAGCCCAGAAATTCACCTTTTGTAGTATAGTAGTTGAGAAGTCAATCTTTTGCTAACATGATACAGAGGTTTGAACCAATTTTTTCCTTCTTTTTGCATAAGCACACTTCCTATTTATGTGAAGCATCCACAAATACATGGAATGTTTCCTTCTAATCCAGAGCTTTTAGTACTAGGGCTATGACAAGAATTTTTTGTGGTCATTCAAAAGTGTTTTGTGCATCCTCTATCCACTAGAATTCAGAGGGTCGTACATATTCCAATTTAATAAGAGGAATTGCAATATGAGCTAGACCGTGTAAATGTCATGCATGCCACCATACTTGGACTAACAATTGCAAGACTTCTTTTGGATTTATCGGTGCTAGAGTCTCCAAATAACTTTGACATTATCTGGGTCTACAACTATACAATCATGGGAAATAATATGATCAATCAATTTATCACATTTGACTATGAAGGTTGATTTATCTGGATTAAGGCAGAGCCACACTTTTTAGCAAGCATCAAAACATGATCTTAAATGTTCCAAATGAGCTACAACTTGTCCAAAAAGAGAGATATCATCCAAAATAAATTTGCATGAATGAAGTAACGTATAATCTGCTACATGCACCTTTGAAAGGTACCAGGAGCATTGCTCAATCCAAACCATATACCGTGCAAGCAAACATTCCACAATTAGTGATAAAAGTGGCCTATGCAATATCTGCTTCTACCATCCGAACTTGATTGTACCCATTAGAGCCTTCAAGAAAGGAGGTCATTTCCTATCCTACGACTTCATCATGCATAGTGTCTGAAATGGTAGTAGGAAGGGGTCCAAGATAGTAGCTACATTCAAGTTCCAGTAATCCACACAAATCCATAGCTGCTTGTGTTTCTTTGGTACAATCACTATGGGAGATACCCACTCCCAATTTTCAATAGGGACAATATATCAAACCTTGATTAGTTGATCTAGTTCATGCTTTACTTCTATTGCTAAATTAGGGTTCATCGTGTATCTTTACTGCATAATTGGAGTTGCATTTAGCTTAAGTAGAATTTTGTGATGATAGAGTCTCGGATGAAGACCTTTCATATCCACATAGGTCCAAGCGGGCACATCCTTATACTCTTTTAACAAGGTAATCAAGTCAGTCCTAAATTCAAGAGCAAGCTTCACACAAGTTCTCACCATTTATGGTTCTTTTATTGTGCCCAAATTGACTACTTCCAGAAGATCCTCCTCGATACATATCGTTCCTTGCTCCATCGGATCTTTGATGACAAGGTATGAATCTTTTTCTAAATCCAAATACAACAGCTCAATACAGATGGAGATTGCCATGCCACTATAGGTTGAACTAATAACCAACTCAACACCTACCACATCAAATGAAAGTAAGTCTCGATTAGCTTCTAAAATTTGTTGCTCCTCATCCTCTTCGAGGTCATCAAGCATGTGGTGTGGCTGCACCAGTACGGGTTTATTTTCCCATAGACAATACTACTCATCTTCTAACTGAACCAAAAATTTAGAATGTCCTTTCCGAAAAGTAATGGTTTTGGTGGCCCAATTCTACCTCACTTTAGCATTCCTCAACCATGGTCCTTGCAATAATAAATTATATTCAAGATTCTTACCCTCGATTTCAAGCACTGCAAAGATAATGGGAAGAATTACATGAGAAATTATGATCGAAATGTCCTTGATGACTCCCACTGGTTGTACTCTTGATTGATCTGCCATTCAAACAAAAGAACGGTGTTGGTTCAATGCTTGTCCAGCCCATTTGTCTACAAGTGGTTGTAGATGCAATAATATTATTGGATCCTCTATCGATTAGTATTTTAAAAATAGCTTTATTTATGTACCATATTGTAATAGTTGGAACTATATAGTCCGCCACTTTTTTTGATACCTCTTTGATCATATCAACAATTACATCTTAGAATTTTTTTGGGGATTTTCCTTTTTGTAAATGCCCCATTAGATTCTCTTTAAATGTTGGAACTAATTCTAGAAACACACCTAATGTTAATTGAATTTGTGATGTTCTTAATAGCTTCTAGGAATTATCTTCATCTAACACTACCTAGTCTCGATTGTTCTACTTCTATGGTTCTTTTGAAGTCGGGTCTAACTTTCCATTAGTGCAACCATGGAAACTTGAGCTTGTTGGGAAAGATAGATGGACACCTCAAGAAATGAGTTGGTACTGCTAATCCTTCCTTGGTACCTACCCTATTTTACTTCAGATTTGTGTTGTAGGCATCTTTAGCTTTCCAATGACACTAAATAAGTGCCTATGTGCTTTGGAGATTATGCTTCAAACAATAATGCTAAGAAATAGTTTCACCGTATATAAAGTTGAGTGCAAGGAACAAATGTTCTCGCTCTCTGGAATGGTAGTTGCTTTTTCATTATAAAATTCCTTTGTGGCCAGCCAGTCATGGATAAACCTAGTATTCAAAACGGCTTTGCTGATTACAGTTCTAGCGAACGCATTTACAACACACAAAAGTCGAAATCTTGCACACAAGAATATTTCAACATATCAATTCTTCTCATTTGGCTGTAAGAGAGTATGCGCGATTTAAGGAACTAAAGCAAAACTCATGCTTCAAAATGGAATCCATATTTCGTGGTGTAAGAAAAATCCTGTACTTTCAAAAATATCACAGAAAGGATGCAAATGGTTTGACTCATCATATTCACATATTAATCATAACATTGCAGACCTAATCTCTTCATAATTTTCTTAATCTTATTAAAGTAATCGCAAACAAAAGAACTGGTCTTAGTCAGCGTCGGCGTTTCCTAGCCTGTACATGAATCCTCGTATTCTTGAATGGAGATCAATCCGGTGCTTGAACCCATCATTTGTTCTCCAGCCATTATGATCAAATAGTCTGAAGTAAAGAATGTTTTGCACATCATTTTGTTTCGCAAGAAAAACTACAACAGCAAATGAGAGATGGTTCCATCTCTACCAAGGAGTCCTATCAAATGTCATATTACCTATTTTTCTCTATCCCTCTCATACGACCCTAGTAATCTGTTGACCTCCATTGCCATCACCGATTCATCTGTGCTTCTCTCTCTCTCTCTCGCTCTCTCTCTCTCTCTCTCTCTCTCTCTCTCTCTCTCTCTCTCTCTCTCTCTCGCTCCCTCCCTCCCTCCCTTCCTCCCTCTCTCTCTCTCTCTCTCTCTCTCTCTCTCTCTCTCTCTCTCTCAGACTTCAACAGCTATCGGTGCCGATTTGGCTATATGAACAACTCTCAACATCTCTCTCTCCTCAAGATTCTCTGTGCCTTTCTGCTACAATCTCTTTCATTTTTCCTCCTTTCTCTCTGTCTCTCCCTTGATCAACATCGGCTTCTCTGTGCATAGAGTTTCTTTACCTTCTCTCTCTCTCTCTCTCTCTCTCTCTCTCTCTCTCTCTCTCTCTCCCTCTGCAAAACCTTCGTGCTTCCATCATCGTCTAGTGATTGACTTCTCCATCACTAGCATGACGGAACCTCTTTCTCTGTTTCTCTCTTTCTCTCTCTCTCTCTCTCTCTCTCTCTCTCTCTCTCTCTCTCTCTCTCTCTCTCTCTCTCTCTTTGAAACATCTACCACCGACTCAACAACCGTAATCTCACACCTCTCTCTTGAGTCTTTGTCCCTCTCTCTCTGCGCTTTGCCACTTACGCTTATCTTTGCCGCTTTCTCTCTCCTAAATTCTATGTGCCTTTATCCTTGTGTGCACGATGATCTCTCTCTCTCTCTCTCTCTCTCTCTCTCTCTCTCTCTCTCTCTCTCTCTCCTATTTCAGTGTGACTACCCATGTGTGCACTACCCTTTGGGGTTCTCTCTCTCTTTCCTCCTCTCTACGTGTAGCACGTCGCCGCTGTCTCTTCCTTCCTACATGTTCATCAGCAACATAGACTCCGCGTCCACTAGGAGCCCCATCTTCGCATCTCCCTCTGACTCTCTCTACGCACTGTGCCAACAGTGCCATCTCCACTCTCTCTCTCTCTCTCTCTCTCTCTCTCTCTCTCTACATGCTTGTCTCCATAGATTTCTACCAAGCAATGGACTGTTCAAATTCTTCCATTTCTCTCTCTGGACATGCCTTATGTGCGCACATTCAACCATTGTGGTGAAGAGGCGGAGGGAGATGACCTCTCTCTCACACACATGCACATACTGATAGGCTTCGATCTCCCTTCCCCAAAGTTTACTCTTCTTCATTGTTGCCATAACCATGTCTTCGACACATGCCGTAGGAAGCCGATGCCTTTGAGAGAGATTACATAGAGGTTCTTAGCACCTGTGTTGTCAGCACAGTTCAGAATAGCTCCGATAAAAGACGAAGAGATATGCGAAATTTGTTTTCAGAAGATCCTCCAAATTCGCAGAGAAATGACCATCTATAAACGTAGAATCTCGATTCATCATAATTGTGCTCTAATTCTGTAGAGTCATCGATCAAAATTTTCCAAGGAGAACTGAATCCTCTCTTTCCTCTCTTGCCTCCATCGTTGCCGACATAGTCTCTCTCTCTCTATCTCTCTCTCTCTCTTCAATCCTCTCTGCCGGTGCGTTACACACAGTTAGGAAAAGAGGAAAGAGTTTCATTCTCTCTCTCTTCCTCTCTCTAAATTTGCGCCAGACATGCAACACGAGCAAACCCTCCAACACGCGAGGAATTCTCTACAGTGCCAACATATGCGCGCATCTCTCTCTCTCCTATTCTCTCACACCATGCCAACAGATATCTACATTCATTCTTCATAACTCTGTGTGGTCATTGCCGAGGTTTTGCAATACTTGTCTCGAAGACATAAATTCCTCTCTCTCTCTCTACTAACTTCGTGCATGCTAATGAACACGAGCAAGAAAGAATGAATAAGAGGAGGGTAAGAAACGGTACTAGGAGAATAGATGCACCAAAAAGATCCATGAGGAGAAACAAATGAGGCTTGGCCTCCTATTTATAGGCTCCCCTCCACCCTTCTCCCCTTGGGACTATTTTGTAGAAGTTTCCAACCTCCTTACTCAACTTTTTAATTTCAAATCATCATGCATGTTCATTTACTATTTTTGGAAAATCACACCACTTATTTCTATTTTTTTTAATTTTTCTCCTTTTTATTTTTCCTAAAATAAGGTTTTGGTTTCACACTATATATATATATATATATATATATATATATATATATATATATATATATATATATATATATATATATATATATATATATATATATATATATATATATATAAGTTAATTACTTTTAAGGGTTTGACCTAGGATAAACGCCAATTCCAAGGGTCTAAGCTAGGGTTTTTGATCGGGGAAATCAGCAATTTGCTCACAATTAACTCAAGCACGTCAAATCAAGCGTTTATTTACAATTACTGGCAAAAATCCTACAGGTTTCTATGGGTCTAGTCTCAATTTTCATGGGATAAACCCACATTTTTAGGGGGTTTCAAGGATCAAACCTAGGCTTTTATGGGTCAAGACTTAGCTATTTAGACACCCAACTCTAACGTACATATTTAACATCATTTCACATCTCTCAATCAATCAAATCGGCGGAAATATGCACAAAATTACCCTTCACTCCATCAAGACATCACAATAAACTCATAAAATCAATGAACTTTGAAAAAAATCATGCACACTTCCCTGCGGGATTTCATCCGGACATTCGCCCCCACTAAACCTTCACATCGTCCCGATGGGCTAACCTGCAAAATTCAATAGAAGCATATCAGGGTTCTTTTGAAACACTTTTTGAATTTTTATGTCTTTCTTTTTAAAAATCAAAGCGTGATCTCATGCATTTCATGCAATTTCTATAAAGATTAGTATAGATTTTAGAAAATTATGTAGATACAAGCTTCACAAACATCATACTATGTTTCTACGTCCGCAATCTAATAAGTAATCACATGAATGAACCGTTGGCTTTCTAGATCTTTTTTTTGTTCAACTGGTTCAGATCCAAAAACTCATTCTAAGTACGAGCATATACATATGTTTCTACTAACTAAGTTTGTAGAATATACCTCGATTCCCACTATTTATCTCATACTTGCCCAACTCTCCATTAGATCTCTTTCTTTTCCTTTCTCTTTTTCATTTTTCTTTTTATTTTTCTTTTTCTTTTCTTTTTCACTTCATCTCAGCTCAGCATTTATTCTTTTTATCTTTATTTCACAAGTCGGCCTATGTCGAAATCGGGTGTGACTCATGGACTTGTCCACCCAGCCAAGTTTGTCCCACCTGTCTGCGGATCGACATAGAGCATGACATACACAATTTCAACCCTACATGAAATCGATGTCAGCTCGTAACTCTGACCACCTGGCCAGAGTGGTTCCACCCACCTACCGACCCATGCAGGTGCATGACAACATATAGGTCAGGCCTACGATGAAACTAGCTATGGCTCATGGCCTTGATCACCCGACCAAGGTGGTTCCACCCGCCTACTAGCTCATGGCAGTGTGCTAACAACATACACACACATATAAGCTGGCTTGAGTATGAAGGTCATTCATAAATCATGATACATATGGAGGGAAGATCTCGTAGGAAGCAAATAGTAGGACCCAAATGATCCCACTTACTATGTGTTGAAATCAATGAGCATATACATGCCATCACATTCCCAAGCTTTCAGTCTCAAAAGTCTATAATCTGCTAACTCATCTCATTCATATAATTTCTACTCATTCATGCTTCATGCAAACCCATAATAGATATTGCTATCTTCTTTCTATATGATTTTCATAAATTCATATATATCTTTATCACACACATCAATGTCATGCATATGCTCTATCAGAAAGAAAAACAGATTTTAAATCAGAAACATATCACCTGATCATTTTGCTTCATTCTTATCATGGATTGATCTAGTTTTTCTTCAAGTTCATGATCTATCATTCTTCATCAGCATCAGCCTCAGTGTTATCAGCTTCCTCTAGAAGTTCCTACTCAATCTCATAATCTACTTCATTTCTTTTCTTGAACAAATTTGTTCTCTTTCCTGCAATCAAAGACCTCAAAGGAGTACTGTCTAATTCTCAAAGTGCATACGTTCCATTCTCAAACACACTTGTCATCACATATGGCCCAAACCATCGTTTGGTCAATTTCTTCCTAGCATTGTATTGAGTATCGAAAGTACTGTCGTACAACAACACCCAATCATCTACCTCAATCCTATGTGGTCTGAGTCGATGGGTTTTGTCAAAATAGATCTTATTCTTTAACCTTGATTCCTTTAATTTTTGGAGTGCTTCTTTCAATCTTTCATTTCCCTGCTCTAACTGCTTTATTCTCAATGATAAAAGCTCTTCTCTCGTCATATCATCATTCCATAGGAGTGTCAACCATGTCACTATCTGAGTCTAGATGGGAAAGACCGGCTTCTAACAATACATCAATTCAGTAGGCATGAAGCCCGTGGACCGAGTGTAAGTCATCCTATAAGCCCATAATGTGAATGGAAGAAACTTAGGCCACTGCTTGATATCATCGCTGCAAGCCTTAGAGATCACCTTCACAATGGAAGGGTGACCTCTCTCGATCTTTCCATTTGCCTCTGGGTTATAGGCAATAGTGAGAGACAATCGAATTCCATGATGATCAAAGAACTCTTTCGCCTCTCTCGCATCCAACTCTCCCCTATCCGCAACCACTTTATGAACGTATCCGAATCTCGAGATCACTTCTTCTAAAAGTAATTTACATACATTATAAGTTGTCTTCGTACGGAGAGCTCAACCTTCCACATGGTTGGTCAAGTCCTCTCTGGCAAGTACAATATATCTAATCTTATCTATCCCTTTGGGCATGGTTACAAGGTCGACCATCCACTTGTAATGGATAAAAGGAGGGTAAGTCGGATGTAAAGGGTCTCTGTGCCTAACAGATGAATGCACTTGGCATGTAACACAAGTGTCTACAAAACCTCTCACCCTCACATAAATCCTTGGCCACCAGTAAGCTTCCCTAATCTTTTCGGATGTAGCATAAAATCCTTTGTGACCTGCCCATAAGGTCTTATGCATCTCTCTCATCACCTTGCTATGAAGACTTCTCGAACTCAGTACCCTCAGTGGAATCTTCACCTTACCCTTAGCGTGTCGCCAAATAAGCCCATCCTTCAAGAAAAAGTTGTAAGGCTTTTTCCTGATGGATCTATACTTATTTGTGGACCAACTTGGGAAAGGTTTTAGAGTACTCAGATATCTTCCTATATCTCTCCACTTGCCATCATACTCACTCTCATGGAACTGCTCATATACATATACTAATGGATCATATCTCATCATGTGTATATGTCCCTCTACCTCATCATCATCATCACACTCATCATCAAATTTTGCTCTTGAAAGCATACCAGCCACTGTATTCAACTTCTCGGCTATGTGTACAAAGGCAAGATTTATAAACTTTACATAAGAGATCCATCTAAGCATAGCAATATCCAAAGATGAACAGTTTGCTATCATGCCAATCAGTGGAAGACAGTCGGTCTCAACTACCACATTCGCCCCAATGAAATACTCTTTATCGGTTTTTAAAGGAGTCACTAACCCCCATAGCTATGTCTTTATTTGTGGATATTTTCTTTGAGTGTCGTGCAGAATCTTAGCACCAAAGCACACTGCATATCTTTGCCCCTCATCATCATCTTGCCCTATGACCCAACTTATACCAATAGGACTGGTATCAACGATCAAAATGATAGGTCTCTCACCTGAATAGTCAACACGCTTCAGAATCGGAGCTTCAATTAGCAGTTGCTTCAGTCTACTTATAGCTCTCGACTGTTTCTCTGTCCATACAAATTTTTTTCTTTTTCTAAGAAGGCCATATAAGGGATTTGCAATGTGAGCAAAGTGATGAATCCATATCACATAGAATACATAGGCTCCCAGAAACCTTCTCACCTCACTGACATTACGACACACGTCAGAGATCTTGCTAATGGCCTCAACTTTTTGAGGGTTTGGCTTGCGGCCATAATGTCCGCATAGATGTCCAACAATGACGACCTCATCAACGCCGAAAACATATTTCTCTAAATGAAACTAACTTATCTCCCACATAACACAAGTGTCCATAAGTTGATCTCCTATCATCAAGATTACCTGCCCAATGTGTATCACTATATATCTTGATGTTTGTATCTGATGTAAAACCATAATACAAACCTTCTCTAAGTGTACCTTTAATGTACCTCAACACCTTTTGTCCTACCACCGAATGTTCTTTCCTAGGACAATGGATGAATTGAGATAATACTCCAATTGCATATGACAAGTCAGGCGTAGTTAATGTAGCATAGATCAGACTACCAACCAAACTTTGATATAGTTTCATGTCCTTGAATTCTTCTCCTCCATATCTGCTCAATTTGTGATTCACTTCCATTGGAGTAGGTGCTACCCTGCAATCAGCCATTTTAAACTTAATCAACAAGTTTTTCAAATACGTTTCTTGAGTTACATACACTCCATGTTGAGTATATGAGATTTCCATGCCCAAGAAATATGACAAGTCTCCCAAGTCACTAATCTTGAACTCTTTCTCCATTTGCTTCTTTAGGCTTTGAATTCCTTTCTCAGCTGTACCTATAAGAATTATATCATCAACATATATGCACATGTAAATGAAACCATCAATACTTGCTTTAACAAGCAAGCTACTATCTGCTTTAGATACTTGGAAACCAAGTTCTTTCAAGAACTTCACAACTCTATAATTCCATGCCCTTGGGGCCTGCTTCAAACGATACAAAGCTCTCTTGAGCTTACATACATGATCTGGATACCTTTCATCTATGAATCATTGTATTTGCTCCATGAAAACATCATCTGAAATATAACCATTTAGAAAAGCATTCTTCACATCTAATTGGCATAATTTCCAAACTTTACATGCAGCAATAGCTATGAGTGTCCTGATGGTTGTCATCTTTGCCACAAGACTATAGGTCTCATCATAATCTATACCATATGTCTGAGCAAACCCTTTCACAACAAGTATAGCTTTATACCTAGACACACTTCCATCTGCAAACCTCTTTGTCTTGTAGACCCATTTGCATCCAATAATCTTCTGACTATTTGGTTTAGGAACCAAAGCCCATGTCTCATTCTCCATCAATGCATCATACTCTTCTTGCATAGCTATCTCCCAATTTTCCTTACCTTTTGCCTCTTCATATGTGGAAGGGTCTTCATCTGCTTTTATCATATAATCATAATCTTTGGTAGCCAAAAAAGAAGTATCATAGCTATACCTTGTAGGTTTCCATTTGTGTCTTGATGACCTTTTGAGTTCTCCACTTCTTGAGGTTTCTAGTTCATCACATTCTCGATCAAACCTTGGCACTTCTTCAACTTCAACCTATATTTCATTGTTCTCCTCTTCATCAAATATATGAACCTTTGATTTACCTTTCTTTTGATTCACAACCTCTTCATCACCTACATAAATATTGATTGTACCTGCATACCAAGTACCTTGCTCATCAAATGTAACATCTTTTGACACAACGAATTGTTTTGTGGATGGACTCCACAACCTATATCCCATCTGCTTATCATCATATCCAATGAACACATACTTTTCAGCTTTAGGTTCCAATTTGTGCCTCAATTGAGATGGCACATATGCATATGCCAAACATCCAAATACTTTGCAATGATCTAGAGTAGATCTCTTACCCCACCATGCCTCATATGGTGTCATACCCTACAAAGCTTTACATGGTAATATATTGACCAAATATGTAGCTGTATTTACAACCTCAGTCCACAAATAATTTGGGCAATTTTTCTCTTTCATCATGGATCTTGCAAACTCAATAAGAATTCTATTTCTCCTTTCTGCTACACCATTTTGTTGAGGAGAGTACGTGCAAGTAATTTCCCTTTTTATACCTACGTTCCACAAGTAATCACTAAACTCATTAGAGAAATACTCTCCCCCTCCATCTGACCTTAGTCTCTTCAAGTTTTGACCTGTAATTCTTTTTGCATGCACATGATAATGTTTGAATGTATTGAATACCTCTGACTTATCTTTGATCACATAAATATTGATCCATTTGGTAGCATCATCAACATAAATCACATAATACCTTGAACCATTGATATGGAAATCCTTTGATGGTCCCCACACATCTGTGTGTACCAACTAAAGCTTCTCTAAATACATAAAACCATGCTTGGAATAAGATTGCTTATGAGCCTTACCTAGTTGACATCCCTCACATCTGTATGTCATATGTTGACCTGCAACATTAGGCAATTGAAGCGCTGAACCATTGTTAACCATATCTTTAATACCTCTTTCACTAAAATGTCCAAGCGTTTTGTGCGAAAGATCTAACTTAGAGATCTTATGTCCTCCATAGGTGAAGTTACCTTGAATATTCAATGTGAACAATCTTCCTTCTTTCTTTCTTGAAACAATTTGTTTATACCCATTGCTAGGGTCTTCACAAAAACTCCTTCATTAGTGAACCTAAGTTCATAACCTTTTTCAACAATTTGTTCTACACATGAGATTCTTTGGAATTGTAGGAACATACAAAACCTTACTCAAGAGAGTAGTTCCATCCTTGGCCTTCACTGATCCAATTGACTTCACATTATGCTTTGTATTGTCACTTGTTTGAACTACATGATTAGTTACCTTATTCTCCAAATCATTCATCAAAGCTATGTTGCCATTCAGGTGATTGCTACACCCTTAGTCAATGTAGAAGACTCTTTGATCTTCATTTTGCCTTTCACAAGTTGCATTCATTATCAATGTTGAATCCTCCTTCTGATTTGAAGCATAATTGTAGTAGGTATTGTTATATTGTTGAGTTTGGAATCCTCTACTTGCATTTCTTCCAAAGTAACCTCTACTACCTCTACCTCTGAAATTACCTCTTTGATTTCTGCTACCTCTTCCTCTTGAATTAAAGTTTTGATTATATCCACCATTATTCTGAGTATTATGCCAACAATCATTAGCTAAATGATTTGTCTTACTACAGATCTAGCAAGCTTTGACTCCATCTTTATTACTTCTGCCTCTTCCTCTACCTTTGCCACCTCCTCTTGCTCTTAGGAAGTTAGCATGGCTAGTTGTATCTTCATCTTCATTTGCTTGTTGCTTCCCTTTGATATTCTTCTTCTTATCCTTTGAATACATTGCTTGACCAACACTTTTATCACCTTAACCTTTGAAACCCTGCACAAAGGTTAGCATGTGTCCTAGCAATGGATTTAAATTAGGAGTAAAATGATCTAGTGATAATTCAGTAGACAAAATGAATGGCCTCCATTTGTCAACACCTCTCAAACCTGTGAGGATTTGCCTTACCAATTTATACTCTTCAATATCTTCATCAACTTCTTCTAATGCATCTGCAATATCCTTCATTCTTGTTACATAATCTGAAATGGATTGATAGGCCTTCTTCTTGAATGTGGTAAATTATGCCCAAAGATGCCTTCCTTGACTTTGTGGTGTTTTGGAAATGCTCCTCCAAAGCATTCCATATATCACTTGCACTTTCAAGACCTCTAATGTGAGGTAGCAAGTAGTCATTAACTCCCATAAAGATAATGCTCCTAGCTTGAGCATCTCTCTTCATCCAAGTCTTGAAATCTGACAACTCATCCCTAGTTGGAACACTAGGATCTTTGAACTGAGGCTTTTTTCCTTCACCTCTGATATAACCTATCAAGTCTTTAGATGAGCTTCCATCCTCATTGACCATGTTGGATAGTTCTCTCTATCCAACTTCTCTATGTGAAGAGAATCTCCCATCCTTTCTTCACCTGTGTATTAAATCCTTCAAGCTTTATGAGGAATAATGATAGCTTTTCTTCAAATGAAGTTCCTTTTATCTTCCATGATATCTTTTGACCTCCTTCTCAAGTTTTTCTTTCAAACTTTCACCTTTTGTATCTTCAAATGTTGAATTCTTTATAACTGCAGCAGTCGGGGTCCTCCTTTCTTCAATTTTGATGCTTCTTACTCTGATACCAGTGATGGAGAGTGTTAATCTCCAAAAGAACAAGTTGTCCTTGAAGTTAGAGCACCTCTATATCAAGAATAACTTAAAACCTTCGCCAACTTGGAGGATTAATACTCATCTATCAAAATCTTGAACAAATTGTGAAGAAGATGATTACACAGAAAGTTTGCTACACATAACTCACTCATTGACTTATCAAATGTGTAACGTTTTTTATAAAACTTTGCATAAGGTTTCGTCTATAGTTTATGCACCTCTTTCGAGTTAAATCATTCCAAAAGACTCAATAGAGCGTGAGAAATGATCTTAACAAGTCACCTATGTCTAAAACTATAGCTCTTTAAAGTTGACTTTGACACTTACAGCTTCTAAAGATTGGTTCTCCCAAAGTAGAACCCATTTAAGAAAATGATTTTAGCCATAGATGGCTTACCTTCCAACTTAGATTTTGACTCCTCATTTGTGCAAAACTTTATACTGTGCAGTGAGAATTGATCATTTCTTTGACCATCGGGATTGCGCCTGTTTCAAAAGACACTCAACACTTCCTCACATATGAATGTTCCTACTCATAATTCTCACAGGCTCTTTACAATTAGGCTCTCAAACTTTAACCATAGACTCATTAACTATGGAATTAGATACCTACAAAAGGATTCTTGAAATGATCAAGTATAGAAGGAGAACACATAGAAAAATCGGGCACAACTTTTCTTCATTACTGAAAAGTTTAACATCTAGATGAGAGAGCTATCTTACTCACTTCACAAGTGTCTAATGACTTCTAATTCTCTTCAATTCTTGTATTCTCACACTCTATCATATTTGCCCGAACATTTTTCCTTGTATATATAGGCAAATATGTACAAGCTCATAACCATACAAAAGTATAAGTGAGCTAACTCTAAGTTAATATACATATGTATACACATCTTCATTCTCTGAACATGTACTTTCTTCATGCTTCATATCTTGATCTTTTCTCCAGTCCTTGACTTCAAACATTCATAAAAAACTTCAATTGTTGATTGCCCTGCACCAACACACACAACCTATCTCATGTGGGAAAAGTGCAAATGTTTTTTCGTGTTTCTTGATGACTTCAATGAACTTGTCTTTCTCTTCTTCTCTCAGGAATGGTTTCTCTCCAAACTTGATCTCTTTAACAGTATCATCAATAAAATGATGCCCTATGAGCTCTCGTCGTCTCAGCATAGGGTCATCTGACACACACAGATACTTCTCATGACTATCTTCTAGCAATGGCTGAGCTATAGGCTTCACTTTCTTATCCACATTCTTATACTTTGTATTTACATGTACCTCATGCTCTCTCATAAAACTCATCAATCATCTCATACTCTTGGAAAGAATTGAGCATAATGATTTCTGACTTCTCACTTGTCTCAAATGCCTGCTCAAGCTCTTCCAAAGTAGTCGAACTCCTCTCCAACTTGATCACATCCTCAATCCTCTCATTAGATAACATGATTCCTAAATCTTTATAGTGTCTTTCATGAATTTTTCTGAACTTATTTTAAACATTCTCATTCTTTAAGCATAACAACTTAAATGCAGATGAATAAATGGAAAAACTGTCAAAGCTATGTACAAAATCGCGTGAGACATCAAACCAATTCCCACTGTTGTCCTTCTCAACAATGGATCCTAACATAAACTTTGATCACCAGAAACTCCATACTCTCCAACGGGCATACACTCATCATGGTCATGAGTGTTGATAGGTCTCTTTCTTATGTTCTTTCTGTTTCTTGAGTGATTTGGGCACACTATCATCACTTGCCAAGAATGAAGACCAGATCTAGAACGAGCTCGTGCATAGGTAGACCCATCATCCATCACCTTAGTCTCCATTCGCACCTCAACTATAAACAATAGTCCTCGAGGAAGAAGTGGAATTCCTCAGAAATCCCTCCTATCATCACAGGCACAAATGCGCATGCCCCAAGCAGTGCTCGAGAGCCATTATCTGTCGTCCTCATCCTCCATCCATGGTCTTTATCTATTGGCAACCTAAATTGATCATAAAGCTTCTTAGAGATCACATTTATTTATGACCCTGAGTCAATCAAGGCCAGAGCAAAACATGACTCTTCATTGCTTCCTAACTTCACCTTCATTTCACGTGGTCCTCTGGCCCAAAAGGTCCTGCTAAACTCACTTTCTGTCTTCCTCATCTCATCATCAGGTGTGATAGGACCTAGAGAAATCTTGTGCCACCTGGCTATCTCATCATCCTCATCATCAGAAGTATCACTCAATGGTACGGCTTCATTTGTCACATGCCTATCTTCAGTTGCCTCTTCCATCTCTACATCTTCAGGTAGTGGAAACTCTTCCTCTTGATCAACTTATAAAGTTGTCCTTGAACTCAAGCTTTGCTATGGAGAAGACCTGCCTTTAGGACATGGTCACTTGGCTCTTTAACAGAATGTCATTTAATATCTCTCTTGCATCATTTTTCTTTTCTAACTCAGAAATTAATACAGCCTTTAGGGCCTTCTTCTTTTTCTTCTTCTTCTCTTTATCTTTCTCTTGAATATTCTCTTGAATTTCATCGGACTTCTAAACAGGTTCTAGTTCTTTCTCTTTCTCTTTAATTGGCTCTTGAATCTTAATTGGTCTAGATAGCCTCTTTCCCTCCTGTATTTCCTTCTTCTTTACCTCTTCCTGAGTTGCAACAGGCTCCTTAATGTTATCAGGATCTTGCTCACGCGCATACAGAGATTACAGACGCAGAAAAACACACACAAAATAGAGGCAACAAGAGACAAGATTGAACGCAAGATTGGGTGCAATCTCCCCCCATGCACTCTGTTTCGACAGTCCACAGAGTGCATGTATTTATAGGAATTTTGATTACGTCGAAAAGAGTGGTTACAAGAGGGCGGCTTCGAAAAGTAGGCGTGAAACTAAAAGTTGATAACTTTTACAGAAAGCCATTGCTTTCAATAACAGAAACTACGGTCTACAATGACCCTTATGCTAACCATTACTTTTCTAACAATAGAACCTTCTACGCAGGTTTATTTACAAGCTAAATAATAATTATACGGATTATTGATGTCCGCCCTTTCACGCCTTGCATGCTCCTCACAAACCTTCAGCTGCTATATCAGAAACATAAAAAAAACATATTAATACATTAATAATATATCACTTTAACAATGCATTGTTCAATAATATACAACATGCCTCTCAGTTGACAAGCAACTGACCTCAGTTGATAGAATAATTTAACACTCTAACAATTACAATATATTGTTCAACATATTCCATGTTACTGTTACAATCCAACAATGCAGTGGCTAACATATTCCATGTTACAATCCAACAATGCAGTGGCTATTCCATATTTCAATCCAACAATGCATTGGCTATTTTATATTTCAATCCAACAATGCATTGTTCAACATATTCCATAAGGTATAACATGCCCCTGAGTTGAATAAACAACTGACCTCAGTTGATAAAATAATAAACATGGATGGCCAGTCACATGTTTCATCACTGAATAAAGAAAATAGGCATGTGCCATGTAAAAATACATGCATGGAAATGTTCATGGAGCTGTTACATTAATGTGTTTGTGTATGATATGCAGAAATTAAGTGGTCATAATGAGGTGTTAATTGTGTTTTATGTATCCATTGACATTCTTCAATAGAGTGATTTTTGTACTTAACCAAATATCGATGATATTGAGTACCTGTGCGTGTAGTAGTGACATCATGATCAATGATTTTCTCAGGAACTAAGATTTCATATTGTTCTTCAATCAAAGGAGGGTCATCAAGAAGTGGAGCAGGTGGTAAAGTTCCTTTAAAGGGTTTAAGTAAACTAATATGAAAAGAATTATGTATAGTCCAATGGGATGGAATATCTAATCGAAATGAATTATCATTAATTTTTTCTATAATGCGAAACGGTCCATAATAGCGTGGTGCAAGTTTAATTTTAGGATGCTGCAAAATATTTTTGAGACGTCTTTTAATTATTCGCAACCATACAAAATCATTTTCCTTGAATTCTTTGGCTAATCGTTTAGTATTGATAATACGTGTATATCGCTCTTGACTTTTCCTAATGTGCTCGTGAACATCATGAAGTATAGAAACGTGATCTTGAGCAATAGAATCAGCCATCGGAATGTTGGTTTGGGTGAGGGACATGGGAGTGGGAAGCTTTTTACCAAAAACTATTTCAAAAGGGGCACGACCAGTAGTGGTGTGTGAAGTGTTATTGTAAGCAAATTGAAGCAAGGGCAACTTTTCATCCCAGTTATTAGGATTATCTAATGAATAACAACGCAATAAATCAAGAATAGTACTATTTGTAGCCTCACTCTGTCCATTACTTTCAGGATGAAATGTAGAGCTAAAATCTATTTTAGAACCAAAATGTTGAAATAAGGCAACCCAAAAATGATTACAAAACCTAACATCACGATCAGATAACATTGCTTTAGGAAATCAATGATGTGGAAAAATGCATTTAATGAATAATTTTGCAGCTTGAGGTGCAGTTAAAGTTTTTCTACATGGAATGAAGTATGCATATTTACTAAACCTATCAACTATTGTCCAAGTCATATTATTATGTGATGAAGTGATAGGAAGACCTGTGATAAAATCCATAGAGACTCTTGTTCCCATGGTTCATTTGGAATAGGAAGTGGCATTAATAATCCAAATGGTTTACCATGATGACGTTTGACACGCTGACATACAATGCATTGAGAAACATAATGTGCAATGTCTTTTTCCATGTGTGGCCAAAAGAAGAAATCTTTGCAAGCAGAAATGGTGCTTTGTATGCCTCTATGACCCATGTAAGATGGTTCATGCATTTCTTTAATGACAAAATCTTTAAAAGCTTGGGTTATGCACAATCTATGTTGAAAATAGAGAAAACCATTATGAAATGTATAATGTTCATCAGATAAAGATGCAGCATTGTTGAAGTCATGCCATGCACGTGAAAAATACAAATCAGATGCATAAGTGGAAACCATGTCTTGAAAAGAATGAATTTGAATGGCAGAAATATTATTCAAAACAACAAAATGCGAAGGAAAACGGCTAAGAGCATCCGCTACAACATTAGCTTTACCAGGCTGATATTGTATCATAGGTTGGAAATTTTGAATGAATGATGCCCACTTAAGATGCCTATCAGAGATTAAGGGCTGACTTAATAAATGCTTAATAGCTTGTTGATTGGTTTTGATTAATACTTCAGAGCCCATAAGATAGTGTTTCCAAATTCGCAAAGCATGCACAACTGCTAACAATTCTTTATCATACGTACTATAATTATGCTCAGAGGGCTTAAGCTTTCTACTCTCAAATGCAATGGGATGGTCATTTTGCATTAAAACAGCACCTATTCCTAAACCACTAGCAACAGTAACAACATGAAAGGGTTGTG
The DNA here is from genome assembly GCA_020310875.1 of Ceratopteris richardii. Lineage (NCBI taxonomy): Eukaryota > Viridiplantae > Streptophyta > Polypodiopsida > Polypodiales > Pteridaceae > Ceratopteris > Ceratopteris richardii. The sequence continues at coordinate 1,511,539 of CM035409.1, forward strand.
AGAAATCAGGTAATTGTAAAACAGGTGCATGTGAAAGTGCATGTTTAAGTTTGTCAAAGGACTGTTGTTGGGTAATTCCCCATGCAAATTTTATTTTCTTTTTCAACAACAAAGTAAGAGGCAATGCTAAATAAGAAAAATTTCGAACAAACTTCCTATAGAAACTAGCCAACCCAAGAAAAGAACGAACATCATTGACTGATTGTGGTGTTGGCCATTCTACTATAACTCTAATCTTTTTCGGATCCACATGCACACCTTCACTTGAAATAATATGTCCTAAATATTCTAGCGTACATTGAAAGAAGTAACTCTTTTCAGGATTAGCATACAATGTGTTCTCTCGTAACAAATGAAAAACTGTTTCAAGATGCTTTTCATGTTCACTATCATTCTTACTGTAAACAAGTATGTCATCAAAGAATACAAGAACAAAAGCTTGGTAATCAAGAAAAATATTGTTCATCATTCGCGCAAATGTAGCAGGGGCATTAATAAGTCCAAAGGCCATTACCATAAATTCATAATGGCCATTTTGAGTTCTAAATGCAGTCTTAAAAATATCACTTTGTGTCATAGGAATCTAATGGTAACCGGATTTAAGATCAATTTTACTAAAGACACGAGCTCCTCGTAAATTATCTAAGAGATCATCTATTCGAGGAATAGGGTATCTATTCTTGATCGTGATCTTGTTAAGGGCTCTATAATCAATGCACATTCGATAAGTTTTATTCTTCTTCTCTACTAAGAGAACTGGTCTTTTACTTGATTTTCTATTTCCTTTTGATGTAGTGGGCCATGTCTATAAGGTGCTTTACGAGGAGGAGAACTACCAGGGACTAAGTCTATGCTATGATCAAAGGATCCTCGAACTGGTGGTAGTTCAGAGGGATATTCAGACATAAAACAATCCTTATAAGTACTAATGAAAGGTTTATATGCATCTGGAAGTGTATGAGTATAATCATTGATGACATTGACAAAAACAATGCATGAGTTGAATCCTTTCCTAAATGCACGCTTTACTTGAGTGTGACTAATCAATGGAAATGGCTGGAAATCATGCTGTGTAGACAAAGTAATGATTTGACCTTTGAAAACAAACTCAAAGGTATGAGTATGGTAGTCAATACGTGGGTTATAATGGTGACGAAAAGGCATTCCTAGTATAACATTATAAGATTGCAAAGGTGCAATTAAAAATGTTCGTGAATCAACATAAGGGCCTATGCTAATCGTAACATCTTGCACTTCTCGTGTTACATTATAATGACTACCTTGAAATGCATCTTTCACTTTATACAAAGAAGGAAACGTTTGTAATTTAAGTTCTTGTACTAATAAATGTGAAATAAAGTCATGTGAACTACCATCGTCATGTAGAATTTTAACTAGTTTGTTATTTATTGTACCCTGCATGCAAAGAAGAGAGTGTAGAGAGATATCATTACCCAAGGTACTTAAATCCTTCTCCAGTGATTCCTCTGTCCAAACAAGAGGAATTTCTTCATTATAGACCTCCATGTTATGCAATCGAGCGGTAGCCGGTTTCATATGAAGAGGTTGCAATCTGCACATTATTTTTGTATGTCCAGGTTTACCACAATTCCAGCAAGTGATTCGTGGTCGCTTCTGTTGGGCATTCACTGCTGAAGTTTGAAGGGTAGGTGGTTTGGTTGGTTGGAAAGATGAAGCAACGGGTAGAGTTAAATAATTGGATTGTGGAGGACGAGGAAAACTAGGGTAAGATGGCGCATTAAAATTACGCTTCATAGGAAATGAAGGTTTAACAGGAAATGGTCGTGGACGTGGTTGTTGTAGACGGAGTGACTTGGTTATGGATTGGAATTCTTTTTCTGTATCATAAGCAAAAGATATAGCCTCGTTGAGGGTTGTAGGTCGTAGGGTGTGAAGCTTAGCTTGGATACCCACCTCCAAACCATCTTCGTATTTCTGCTCCAAGATATCTTCTGATACATCTTCAAGCATTCGTACAAGTAGTAAATTTTGCCAGAACCGCTCTGTGTAGGTAGTAACCGTATCACCCTCCTTCCATGTAAGGGTCGTCCATGCACGTCGAACATGCAAATGGTATTGAGGAGGAAGAAATGAATCCTTCACGTTTTCTTGAAAAGCCTTCCAAGTTATTGGACGCTCCGTACTGTGCCGTAGGACATTCCACCAGAGTTGTGCTTTACCTACTAGGTAGTTAGTGGCAAATTTAACTTTTTCACTTTCAGCATACATTCATCGGTATAAAAATCATCAAACTGCGACAACCAAGAAAGTAATAAAGGCCCATCCTTTCGACCATCAAATCGTAGAAACTAGTAGTTTCTATTACCAATCTTTTGAATGAGTAACATCAGATTGGGCACACACAATAGCTTTTACTACTCTCGTAAGGTTGTCTTCCTCAGCTTGCATCCTTTGGAGGATTTCATCACGTTGTCGGATCTCGTTCTGAGCTCCTTGAAGCTCATGCCGCAAGAGCTCTAGTTGTTGTTCAAGTGTTGCCGCAGGTAGAGGTGAATTACTGTAATCCTCCATGGTGCTCTTGGACCCTTGCTCTCAACCTTGGTTATTGAACCGTCTTGTTTGCAACCTTGGTGTCTCGATCCCGTGTTCTCAACCTTGCTTGGTATCTTGAACACTCAATCAAGTGCCACCCAAGGATTTTGAAGGAATTCACACTTCCAAGCTAGCTCATTGGAAAGTTCCTTCCGAGAACTTTCCAACGGTATATTACACGCCTCAATCCGACCTACGGATTGAGAGATACACTTGATTCTTTGTTGGGTCCATCCTTGAAATCGTCGCGAGCGCCTTCCATAAATAAGAAAGAGAGAGAACTTGAGTACAACTCCAAGAGATGGTGGAGTGGTCAAAGTACTTTCCATGAAAGTAGGAGGTTGTGGGTTCAAATCCTCCTACCTTAGGGACTCTAAACCTCTCTATTACCACTCAAAAATTAAAATTGTCTCGCACGTAGCCAACGGCTGCCAACGGTCGCCAAGGGAGCCTTGGGTGCCAATGTTGCCAATGTATTGCCTAAGTTCTTTGCCTTAGTCGACGCCTTGGAGTAAACGTAGGTGAAAACGTAGGTTCTGGTTCTGGAACAGGAACCGAAACAGAAACCGAAACCGAAACCGAAACCGAAGACGGAGACGGAGACGGAGACGGAGACGGAGACGGAGACGGAGATGGAGATGGAGATGGAATCGAAATTCAGAATCGCGAACAGAGAACAGAACCCTCTGTATTGACGCGTGCAGAGCTCTGATACCACTGTTGTCAGGATCTTGCTCACGCGCATACAGAGATTACGGACGCAGAAAAACACACACAAAATAGAGGCAACAAGAGACAAGATTGAACGCAAGATTGGGTGCAATCTCCCCCCATGCACTCTGTTTCGACAGTCCACAGAGTGCATGTATTTATAGGAATTTTGATTTCGTCGAAAAGAGTGGTTACAAGAGGGCGGCGTCGAAAAGTAGGCGTGAAACTAAAAGTTGATAACTTTTACAGAAAGCCATTGCTTTCAATAACAAAAACTACGGTCTACAATGACCCTTATGCTAACCATTACTTTTCTAACAATAGAACCTTCTACGCAGGTTTATTTACAAGCTAAATAATAATTATTCGGATTATTGATGTCGGCCCTTTCACGCCTTGCACGCTCCTCACGAACCTTCAGATGCTATATCAGAAACATCAAAAAAACATATTAATACATTAATAATATATCACTTTAACAATGCATTGTTCAATAATATACAACACTTAAATTGTACTTTCTTTTCAAGCTCTTTAGCCTTCTCTTCAGCCTCTTGACTTTGCTTCCTAGTCACTCTTCTCTCTGGCTCAGTCTCTTCCTGGCTCTCATCCCTCTTCCTCTTTTCTTCTACATTGGCTATATGCAAATAGACCGAGATTTGATCAACAAGAGACTTCCACACAGTCTTCTGCATAATCGCATCCCTAGCCCTCATTAATGCCTCTATAGAGTAGTTTCTTTGAGGTCGAGGTCTAGTCTCCTTTTCATCTCCTTCCTCTACTGGCTCTAACCGTGCAGCTGATGTACTTGCATTATTGCCAGATAGATCCTCATAAAGTTTCTTCATTCCCCCCTTTCCCCAATTCACAGGTAGAGGAAGGCGGGTCCTAAAATCACAAAGCGTCTTCTGTATATCTATTACTAGTTGATGCTCCTTTGCTAGCTTAAGTTCTTCACATGCATATGAGAAATGCTCTTGTGCGTCACACCATACACATCTCTCTGCCCCTCCAAACCCACCAATCGCTCGTCTCTCAAAAGTTCTAGTGTTTCTTTGAAATGTAGGCTGCACTGGTGGTGCAAGTGTCTGTTGGGCAACAGGCTGCACTAGAGGTGCAGGCTGAGGCATCACATAGCCTTGCATATTTGGAATGAGCATAGTACCTCTCTGTATTGCATATGCATAACTAGTACTTGCCTGAGGAGGAGTGGGGTCCTGATATCCTATAGAATAAACTTTATTATGAATGTTGGCCAGTTCTTTTGACATGGACGCTTGCATCGTCATAAGATTCTCTATTTGTCGATGAGAATCTCAAGCTGTAGCTCCATTGGTGATCACGAAGTAGATGCAACATTAAAAAAAGTTGATGTTGCAGGCACGTTCAGAATTGCTGGAAGCGGAGCCTCCCTAGGTGGTTGTGGAGCTACTACTGCAGGTCTATCATATAATACCGCTTGACTTCCCCTCATGTAGGCAAGTGCTTCCACTTCTCTCCTCACTCCCACCTAGTCTTCTGTCAACCCAAACCTCTTTCCAGGCTCCTTTATCCTCCTCTCGACCTCAGTCCTGTCTTCATTACTTAATATCTTAAGGAAGGAAATGACTAGGTCAAGCTTCAATGCATCTAGATCGGCATGTGGAATTTGGGCATGTCTACTCAAGCATTTATTTAATAGATGAATCAAGGAAGCAGTGGGTTTTGGGGAGTTTACCCACCGTGGGAACCCCTCTCCACTATGTTGGGAAAAATCGTCTAGATAAAATAGCTTATGTAACTCTTTTCTGAGTTTGGCCCAGGGCTTTGCTATGTGTGTTGTAATAGATGTTAGGATAGACCTTGCACTACCCGTGTGAAGTGATGTGCAAAAACTTCTTCAGGTAGACCATAGATCCATGCCTGTTCCTCAAATACATCCAGATATTCGGTCACATTCATACCCGTAAACTTACCTTTCTCTCTCAAAACCGCTTGGACTACACGAGACCCTTGCTTCTCTATCACTAATTCCTTGAATATATCCTCCATTTCTCTTCTTTGGTCTATCCTATAGCTTAGAACAGTGTCGAGTGTGAGTGGCTCTACTATCTCTCTTAGCTCAGAGTAGAGATGAGAGAAGAAACTCGATCGATCATGAGCCAGGAGGTGGAGGTCAATCTAACGCTCTCTGTCTAAGCCGAAGTGTGATCTAACTACTCTCTCTTTAATTCCCAAAAATCTCAATGTATTTTTCCCCTCTTTCAATGATATTTTTCTGACGCTCTATCTAAGCTATGAAATCAGCAAATCCCTAGTCTAAGCGGGAAAAAAAGCGCTCACACATATGAACTAAACTAATGCAAAGTGTGGATGCTCAAACTCAAGCAACAAAACAGTCTTTTTCTTTAGAGTGTGTGTGAAGCAACGCAAAATATCACAAAACCTAAAATGCTAGTACCTAGAATTTTTGATCTGGCACCGAGGTTCCTTTCTATCTTCTCAAGGAGTGGGTGATGCGTCGAGGATCATCGAGCAACCACCTCCCTTCACGTCGGGTTTAGGTGTCAAAGAAGAAGGAGGTCAGGTGAATGGGAAGAGCCGGCGCGGGGTTGGATCAGGCCCTGTGTGTGCACGGTTCCCACTATCCGACAAGCGGCATTTGCACGCTGGGCGCCTCGTGCTCTCTCTCTGGTATGGCGATCGTCGTAGGGCCCTGCCCCTTGTAAGTGACGAGATGTGCGTGCATACATGTAAGACCGTAGGCATCGGGAGCGAGAAAATCCAAGTACAGCACTAAAACACTGAAGTCAATGATACAATGTAAATGTAGCTGAGGTCCTCCAATAAAAACTAAATGATACATTGATGCCGGCTACAGTGCGGTTCGGTGATACAGAAATCCGCTAGAGTGCAAATGGGCAAATACAAATAAGCCACGGCTACAGTGCGGATCGGTCGAATATGATGTAGGCCTCCTGCTGCAGTGCAGGAAGTTGCCCTCGAGTCTCGACTGTCTTCAGAACCTTTGCAGATAGGTCTTTACTTCCAATCTTCGGTCCAAGCTTTTCTTCAAATGATCTCGGCAATGGCTTTTCTTCTCTTTACTTCAATAATCCACAGAAACCTCCAATCACGCAGTATCCTGGAGAATAGATGCACCAAGAAGTTCCATGAGGAGGGGCAACAATGAATATCCATTGGTATTTATGAAACACACTCATAACAACTCATTTCTATTCTTTGAGCCTCTCCCTCTTCTTTCTAAACTTCTCCACATCAGAATCAACTAGTCAATGAATGTTTCGTAATTACATCTAAAGAAAACAAACCACAATCCGAATTACAAAAGCTGATTGCTTACACACATCAGTGTTATGAAAAGGAATAGAATTCAATTCCTTATCCTTAGCAAACTTAGATGCACATTTCAACGTGAAAACACATTCTAGAGTCGAAATTGGTTGGAGGGTAAGCAGGGGAAGCCCTCGCTCTATCAACATGTATTACCCATCCATTATACATTGAACTTATTTTATTCTAACACTGAAACAAATGTGAAGTCCATTTTCTTTATAGAATATCAAAAGTTTACTCATTATGCTGAGAACATGTACTTAACCCAACGAGCTCTTTTGTGATTCGGACGGTGATCACAACAAAATCTTCATAATGCTAATAAATAGTTTCACCGTATATAAAGTTGTGTGCAAGGAACAAATGTTCTCGCTCTCTGGAATGGTAGTTGCTTCTTCCTTATACAATTCCTTTGTGGCCAGCCAGTCATGGATAAACCTAGTATTCAAAACGGCTTTGCTGATTACAGTTCCATTTACAACACACAAAAGTCGAAATCTTGCGCACAGGAATATTTCAACATATCAATTCTTCTGATTTGGCTGTAAGAGAGTATGCGCGAGCTAAGGAACTAAAGCAAAACTCATGCTCCAAAATGGAATCCATATTTCGTAGTGTAAGAAAAATCCTGTAGTTTCAAAAATATCGCAGAAAGGATACAAATGGTTTGACTCATCACAGTCACCTATTAATCATAACATTGCAGACATAATCTCTTCAGAATTTTCTTAATCTTATCAAAGTGATCGCAAACAAAATAGCTGGTCTTAGTCAACGTCGGCGTTTCCCAGCCTGTACATGAATTCTCCTATTTCAGAATCCAGATCAATCCGGTGCTTGAACACATCATTTGTTCTTCAGCTATTATGATCAAATAGTTTGAAGTAAAGAATGTTCTGCACATCATTTTGTTTCGCAACAAAAACTACAACAGCAAATGACAGATGGTTCCATCTCTACCGAGGAGTCCTGTCAAATGTCATATTCCCTATTTCTCTCTCTCTCTCTCTCATACGAGCCTACTAATCTGTTGACCTCCATTGCCATCACCGATTCATCTGTGCTTCTCTCTCTCTCTCTCTCTCTCTCTCTCTCTCTCTCTCTCTCTCTCTCTCTGACTTCAACAGCCATCAGTGCCGATTTGCCGACATGAACAACTCTCAACATCTCTCTCTCCTCACGATTCTCTGTGCCTTTCTTTTTTTTTTTTTTTTTTTTTTGAAGAAACAAGAAATTTAAAATTGATGCAAGAGAAAGTACAGGGCAGTGATCCTTCCAATAGGAAGGAGACACTTACAATATAAGTCTTTCAATATGCCACCTGATAAATGTGACCATATTATCTCTAGATACAGAATGAGCTTGAAGTAATTTGGACCGCCACATATTACAAGGATACTTTTTGAGCAAGGTATGTTGGTTAATAACACCTAAGCCATTTTTACTGGAGTTCCTGCAGCACCAATCTAAAAGTCTAATCATTCCCAAATTACAAGGGTAGAAATGATCTTTACAATGTTTATCAAAGATTTTACTATTCCTATCTTTCCATATAGCCCACAGGATGTGAGCTCTCAGCAATTGCCAAATCACAATATCCATTCTGTTAGCTTCTCCAAGAAGAAGAGCTCTGGAGTTAGGGGGTTTAGTTCCAGCAGTTTGACAATACAGATAGAACACCTTCCAGTATCTGGCAGAGTTTTTGCATTTGAAAAAAAGATGATCCAAATCTTCAAGCTTGCCACAGAATTGACAGTTTCCTGCATCAATTTTAAATTTCTTGGCCTTGCTGCCAGTCCATATTCCCCTGTGAAGAATCAACCAAAGAAGGAAGGAGTGTTTAATGGTCAGAGGAAAGGCCCACACACATTGAAATCTGTATCTCCATTGATGAGTGGTCCAGGTTAGGGACCACTTCCTGTTAAGTCTTTCAAACAGCAACTTGCTGCTGGTGCCATTCTTTTTGAAATTGTTGAACATATCCTGAGAGACATCAGCAATATCTACAGGTTTCTCCCACATGTTATCATCCAGCTTTTCCATCAGCACTTTCTTTTTGTCTTGCAGGATCTGTTTACAGGCAACAGACAAGGAGTCATTGTTTAAAATTTGACTATCATCAATAAGATTACCATTGTTCATAAGATCCTTCCAGCTGCTGAATCCCTTCCTTCTACATTTGTTCCTCCTGATAGGTGAAGAGGAACTGTTTACTTTGTCATGCCAACCTATCCAAATAGAATCCTGCAATAAGAAAGAGAGGTTAAACTTAAACCAAACAGGAAGTTTGTACTCCCTTTTAATTGTCATCCAGGACTTCCAAAAATTACAGATAAGTAAACTTCCTTTTGGAACAAAAATAGCAGGAGAAACAACTACATCCCAGATATCAAAATTCGTCCAACATTTATTATCTGCAATCCAAAACTTAGGTATATTCCTTTTGATGAGACAAGCCCAAAAATCATTAGATGAGACAGCTCTACAAATCCACTTAGCAGCCATCTGAGTAGCCATTTTGGAGGGACAAATTAAACCCAGTCCACCATCAGACTTCCTCATGCAGCAGGTCTTCCAAGCCACCTTAGGGATCTTGTTATCCCCCCATAAAAATCTTCTAGCAAGAGCGATAGCATGAGACAGCTGTTTCTTATTAGGATGCCAACAAGACAAATAGTAAGTTAGGCAAGGAAGAATGTAATGCTTGAGAACAAAGGCTCTTTGAGCAATATTATTCTGAAAATCAATCCACTTAAAAATTTTTTCCCTAAATTTATCCAGGACCCAGTTCCATCTTTGTTCTTGAGTAATTTCAAAACCCATAGGGATGCCCAACAACCTGAAAACAGAACCTCTTTTTATGATATCACAACCTGCCAATTTAACACATTCAGGAATACAGCCATTAGAGGAATAAAAACCAGTTTTTGCATGATTAACCACAGAACCACTAGCCAAACAAAAAGTATTAAGACATTGAAGGAAGGCCTCAGCAGAAAGATCCTCAGCTTTCATAATAAGATTAGTATCATCAGCAAAAGTTTGAAGACACAAGGGGGAATGGGCTTGGGGGATTTCAATGCCCTTGATACAATTTTGGTTAATAGAATACTTAACAAGCCACCCAAGAGCATCAACCGTGATAGCAAACAGAAGGGGAGCTAAGGGACAGCCCTGACGAACAGATCTACACAACCTGAAGGAAGAAGAAAGCTGACCATTCATAGCAACTTTAGAATGAGCATTACCAAATAAAATGCTGGTATACTTAATAAAACTTTTGCCCAAACCAATGTCATGAAGGGATTGAAGAATAAAATCCCACTCAATCCTGTCATAAGCCTTGTCAAAATCAATTTTGAAAAAAAAAGTATCAGTATTCATCTCCTTGGTATACTCATAACCTTCCCACATGGAAATGATAGCATCAAGAATAAACCTACCTTTAATAAATCCTTTCTGCTCAGGAAGAATGATACTATCCATCAAAGGACTCAACCTTCTAGCAAGGGAGGAGGCATAGATTTTATAAAGAGAAGTCAGACATGAGATAGGTCTCCAGTTATTAAGATCTTCTTTAGAGCCTCTTTTATGAATCAGCTTAATAACACCAGTATTAATGAAGGCAGAGAGAGTTCCTCTCCTCATGGCTTCTTGCCAGATCCAAAGAATAATGGGCACCAAAATTTCTTTGAACTCTTGAAAAAATTCATTGGGAATACCATCATGGCCAGGAGACTTACCAGGCCTCAATTTACTAATGGTTTCTCTAACCTCACCAGCAGAGAGGGGGAGATCAAGGAGGGAGACCAAGCCAGGAGGAACCATTTTCTTCCTTCTCTGGGCAATGGCAGCTCTTGCACTCCAGATATGGTCCCCTCTCTTGGGAGGAACAGAGAAAACATTGGTAAAGAAGCTAACAGCCTCCTGAAGGTTTTCTTCTAAAGAAGTAGCAAAATCACCATTACTCTTTTTAACCAGGGGGATGAAGTCCCTGGTTTTTTTCTTCCTCATAAGATCAAACATATTCTTGTTAGGCTTATCCAATTTACCAGCCCAAAATTCTCTGGACATGACAAGGGCACCATGAGCAAGAAGATAATCTTCATGCCTAATTTTTTCCTGGTACTCAAGGATCTTCTGATTTTTCATTTGGTCAGGAGTTTTAGAATTCTTCATGTTCTCCATCTCCTTAATAATCATCATCCTTCTCTTATATCTAGAAAGTTTAGCCTTTCTTTTATACATAGTAAGAGCACACTGCACTTCTTTAATAGCCTCCTCCCAGGCTTTGAAAGGGGAACATCCCTTGATAAAATACTTCTTAAAAATGAGGCAGATGTGATCTTTCACCAAGGGGATTTTAATCAAGGACATATCTAGGTGAGGCCAGCCAGCTCTAAAGTTAGGGCTATTGCTCATAAAATTAGCAACTAGGGGAATATGATCAGATAGCTGAAGGGAAGGGTCAGCCACACACTGGTAATTCCAAAAGGACTGAGCCCTATTAGCACTCATATAAATCCTGTCCAGTCTAGAAGACAAATAATTACTATAATTTCTATTATTCCAGGTATGCCCCGTGTTGACAGATAAGTCAATGAGATTATGTTTAAGAATCATATTAAACCAAACATTTTTTTCATTGCCAGAAATAATGTTATTTATGTTACCGTTCCTGTCTCCCGAGTTGGTGACCATGTTGAAATCACCGATGAGAATGATATCTCCAGAGAGGTTGCCGATCTCTTCCCAACACTTGGTTCTAATAGAAGAGCAATTGTCAGCATAAACACAAACAATGGTGCAATTCAAGGGATCTTTACATCTGATGGCAATCCATTGATTGGTGTTACTGATAATAACTTCTTCAATCAAATTACACAGATTGGAATTGATTCCTATAGCAGCACCACCCTTACCAAGGTGGTTGGTATGAAACCAAGAGGAATAACTGCTCACCATTTTTAAATTAGCAGTAAGAAGGTAACCATTACTTTTAATTTCCTGCAGACAAATAAAGTCAGGCCTCAAGGAGGCATCAGTAATCCATTTATTAAGAATTTTACTTCTGACAGGGTCTGTCAGACCTTTGGTATTAAGGGAAATTATTTTGAGACAATCCATAAGAAAACAAAAAGAAAGAAGTTACTTTTTATGGTTCTTGAGAGGTTTAACTGCCGAGATGGAGTTTCTTACCACCTCCTTTCTTTTGGATTTGATCTTTTCCTTAGCAAGAGGACTGTCAGATGCCATTGTCACATCCATATTTATAGTCTCTAATTCATCCTGCAAGAACACTTCATCTCTTTTGTTCAGTTGTTCAACAAAAATATCATCACTGGATTTCGGAATATTAGCTATATCTTCATCCATACGATCATGGGAAGGGGGGATACTAGAATATTTGTTACTACCTCTTTTATTCACAACAGTCCAACCTGCTTCTTCATTGTTATTACCCTTTTGGACCGGAGAGGTACTACCAGAGTTTTCCTTGCCTGAATCCGACTGATCAGGCGAAGAACCGTTATTATTTTTTAAACCTGCAGCTTCTAAGTTCTCAGTCGTATCAATAAAAGAATCATCAAGAACCTGAAAAGGATTGTGAATAACCTTCACAAGAGTTTCTGGTTTAAGACCAACCTGAAAGGCCTTCCTTCTGTTTTTACCTACCTGTCTTTTAAATACCCCATCTTCCTTGGAGCTTTCAACTTTCTTACCCTCAGGTCCCTGTATTCCTGATTTGTCCTCTCTTTTCTCCTTTTCTTGCTTGATCTCAAGAGAAGGACAGTCCTTAATCAAATGCCCCTGCTTATAACAATGAAAGCAAGCATTTGGTAAATTTCTGTATAATACTCTTTGTTCATGAAGCTTACAACCTTCAGAGTTTTTAAGAACCAAAGACGGTTTAATGTTTTTAGAGATATCTACTTCAACTAGCATCAGAGGATCCCACTTGGGATTAAAGCCATTTCTTGGTTTTTGTCCAAGCACTTTACCTAATAATCCTCCAAGTTTGTCTATCCAAGGAAAAAATTCCACAGGCAAATCAGGAAGTTCAACCCAAACAGGCACCTTAGTTGGCTTTGGTCCCCTAGGGTTGAAACCAGGGTACCATTTAAAAAAGGATATAGGCGTATTTCTGATTAACCAATGACCTTCAGCTATCACTTGCATGGCATTATTTCCATCCTCAAAAAAGAAAAGAAAATAGTTATTTGGCAGATATTGAATGTGTTTAGCAAATAAACCTCTACTTTCCCAGTTAACCTTCATCCAATTCTTTAAAATGTCCTGAGCAGGTCTAATACCATGACATAGACCTATTACAACTTTCTCAGACAAATGGTTATTCCATTTTTCCAGAGCCGTGCTATCAATGACAAGAGTGGCGTCATCTCTGTCAACATCCTCGGGGTCCAGATTCAACTGATGTTCAGGACATGAGCTAGGCAAGGTATCAACCCCCTCAAAGTCCACATTCAGTTCGCCTTTTCCTTTAATGTCACTAACAGACGACTGAGGAGGAGACATACCTGAGTATCCAAGCATGTTGAACATTGATAGGTGATTTTGCTGAGGAGTTTGCAGAGCACCGGCGTACGACACTACATTGGTGCTTTGTTGGGCAGCCAAAAGTTTAGTAAATACCTGATCTCTGTCGGCCTGTTGACCTCCTGCGGAAATCACAGAACCAGAACGCCCATGAGATTCACCACTGTCAAATATTGGGTTGAATGTTGTCTGCAATCCACACGAATCATCTGGCAGAGAGGAAGGACCCGCCTTCCCAATCCTGAGGGCGTCGAACATCGTCATGTCGAAGACCTAGGGTAGCGCCCCGCCTGAAGCAAACCAAACGAGCTCCACAGGGGAGCCCCCGCGACAGAGAATACGAGAGAGCCAATGCCCCCCTCGAATCGAGGGGGAGAGGGGCACTGAAGGCGGCCCGCACCCCGAAGGACCACGAAGCGGAGTTACTGTTTCATGCAGCTAGGGCAGTGTGTTCGTCTTCTCTGTGCCTTTCTGCTACAATATCTTTCATTTTTCCTCCTTTCTCTCTATCTCTCCCTTGATCAACATCGGCTTCTCTGTGCATAGAGTTTCTTTACCTTCTCTCTCTATGAAGCATCTGCCACCAACTCAACAACCGTCATCTCATACCTCTCTCTCGAGTCTTTGTCCCTCTCTCTCTCTCTGCGCTTTGCTGCTTATGCTTATCTCTGCCGCTTTCTCTCTCCTAAATTCTATGCGCCTTTATCCTTCTATGCACGACGATGTCTCTCTCTCTCTCTTTCTCTCTCTCTCTACTGTCGTCATCTGTGCATCAGAGTACTCCTCTCTCTCTCTCTCTATAGCATCAGTGCGACTACCCATGTGTGCACCGCCCTTTGGGGTTCTCTCTCTCTTTCCTTCTCTCTACCTATAGCGCCTCGCCACTGTCTCTTCCTTCCTACGTGTTCATCAGCAACATAGACTCCGCATCCACCAGGAGCCCCATCTTTGCATCTCCCTCTGACTCTCTCTACGCACTGTGCCAACAGCGCCATCTCCACCATCTCTCTCTCTCTCTCTCTCTCTCTCTATTTGCGTCCGTGTCTCCATCGACTTCTACCAATCAACGGACTATTCAAATTCTACCATTTCTCTCTCTGGACATGCCTTCTGTGCACACATTCAACCACACCACGGAGAGGTGGAGGGAGATGACCTCTCTCTCTCACACACGCACATACTGATAGGCTTCGATCTCCCTTCCCCAATGGTTTTCTCTAGTGTAGGATCACTACAGGGAGCACTTCCTCTCGCAGGCCAAGTTTACTCTTCTTCATTGTTGCCATAACCATGTCTCCGACACATGCCATAGTGTGACAACCTGTGGGCAAGAGCCCCCCCCCCCCCTCTTGTATTTCTATCTAGCCCCTATTGGTGCTTGTGTGGTTTGCCGACCGGTGCCAAATTGCAAGTACTTATAGGGGGACATAGTGAGCCTCCGACCCAAGTGACCCAAGCGAACCAAGTGACCCTTGCGCTCAATGTGCGGTAGCCTTCGTGCTAGTCCCCTCTGCACGCACCTCTCGAAAGCGCCGTTGTGCTATCGAGGGGCCGTTGTACGGGTTTGCCCGCGACGCTTAAGGCAGGCCGGCTCACTGTAACGCGTTTACCCGCGACGCTCAACGCGGGCCGGCTTAGGCCGTTCTTCCTGTAAACGTTCTCTTTCTAATGCAAGCAAGTTTCTCATACAACAAGTGACTTTCTGCTTTCAAGTAAGCGAACAAACTCTCAAGCAAGACACCCTACCGACGGGCCGGTGCGAGTCGCCGAGCGAGCCCGAGGTGCTTGTTATCTTTTTCATCATAGTTGGTATCAGCGCCTCGCTCGATCCAAGCCGCTTTGGAAAAGAGGACGGACCGGTTGTCACACCAGTGCTAGGGACCGCCTCTTAACGTCCTACTTAGTACACCGTGATGGAGGGTGAAGGTAACGATGTCTTTCTCAGCGACGTGGAGCCGCGCGGTGTCGGGATGAAATCCCGCAGGGAGTGTGCATTGTTTTTTTTCAAAAGATCATTGTTTTATGACGGTTGTGTAATGTGTTGATCGAGAGAGTGGTATATTTTGTACATATTTAGGCCGAATTGATTGATTGTGTGATGCAGAAATAAGTTTGAGATGTATGTTAGATGTATGTGTAAAAATAACAGACATTTGACCCATAAAAACGTAGGTTTGGCCCTCCAAAATCCCTGAAAACCTGAGTTTACCCCATGGAATCCGGGCTTGAACCCTTGGAAACCCTTGGAGTTTAGGTCGGAATTGTAAATAAACCCTTGGTTTAATGTGTTTGAGATAATTGTGACCAAACTCTGATTTTTCCGACCAAAATCCCTAGTTTAGACCCTTGAAATCGGTGTTTATCCTAGGTCAAACCCTTAGATTAATTAATTTGTATATACAGTGTGAAACCAAAACTAAAAATAAAAAGGAGAAAATCAAAAATAGAATTAAGAGCTGGCATTCCCAAAAATAGAAAATGAATATGCAAAGTGATCTGGAATTAGAAAGTTTGTAGGGAGGTTAGAAGTTTCTAGAACAAAGTCCAAGGGGAGAGGGGCCTATAAATAGGGGCCCAAGCTTCATTTGTTCTCCCCGTGGGTTTCTTCTGTGGAACGCTCCTTCAGGTAATCTTCTTACACTTTTCTTAGGTAATCTTCTTACACTTTTCTTATTCATATTTTTATTGTTCATGTTTATGAGTCTCCACCATGGTAATGAGAGAGAAGAAGGGGAGGTCGGTAAAGCCCATGCCATACTCTGTTTACTATCTGTGCATACCATACTGTCTCATGCCTTGTCTCTGCGTGTAAAGGGGAAGGAGATTGATCTTGTGATGGATGGTCTAGAAGAATATTGGAGGAGAGATAAGCAGGGAGATGTGCGCGTAGATATACTCCGAGAGAGTCGGCTGTATGAGTGTCAGACAGAGAGTTGCTGAAGGGGAGAGATTGTAGCTATAGAGGCGCAATGGAGAGAGAATCGGTCGTAGAACACATGAAGAGAGGGAGAGTGCCAGTGTTGGCTAAGTGGACAGATGCGCGTAGATATTACAGTATGTCGACGGTCGACCCATACGACCAGATCGATGAAGACAGCGGCTGAGATCTTCTGG
Source organism: Ceratopteris richardii (assembly GCA_020310875.1). NCBI lineage: Eukaryota > Viridiplantae > Streptophyta > Polypodiopsida > Polypodiales > Pteridaceae > Ceratopteris > Ceratopteris richardii. The sequence goes on from CM035409.1 coordinate 1,527,832, forward strand.
ACGCGCGAGCAGAGCTGGAGTCTGGGACGTGGAAAGAGAGAGAGTAGAACTTGGGCACACGCAGCAGAAGGTGGAGACAATCATAGGGAGAGATTGTAGAGGGAGAATCCAGAGAACCCTGTGTAGAGCTGACATGCAAAGTCGTGGCCGATTGCTGATGGATGCTGGTTGCGTGGCGCAGTGTCGTTGATGGCGGCAACGTATCAGAGAGAGAGGTGACAGTCGGCTGCGGGCGCACGGGAGAAGCGCTAGAGAGAGAGTCGATGGGTCTGCCACTGACGTGTCCAATAGAGAGAGAGACAGAGAGAGATTGCCAGGTACTTATGGCCAGGACGACGGCCCTATCCTCGTGGATGTCAGAGGATGAGAGAGGCGCTCTACGTGTCTGACAGGAGAGTGAATCACGCGGTGGCGCAGCTGATTAAGGATGATAAAATTGTTAGAGAGAGGCCCTCCTTGTGCCTCGCGCATTGCAGAGACAGATGAATGGACTGAGCTGGCTGCTACGCAAACTGCGTGGATATAGAATTGGAGCTTGGAGAGTTGTTGGTGGCAGAAAAATCTCGGCAGAGAGAGAGGTGTAGAGCTGCCAGCGCACTACAGAGAGACTTGGGTAGGCGGTGCTTCTCTGATCAGAACGCAGACGACGGGGAGAGAGAGAGAGACTCGGTGGGAAAATAAAAGACGGTGGAGAGAGAAAAGGGAAAAGAAAGAGAGCACCGAGTTGCTCTGGCGGCGCACCAGAGATGGTCAAAGAGGGGAGAGAGAGATGGTCAAAGAGGGGAGAGAGAGGATATTTTGTTACGCAGAATTCGCAAATCATTCTTCCGACTTCATATCTTCTCATCTTTGATCATAAAAGTGTTGTTTACATCAATAATTGAATGACATAGACCATAAGCCCCTCAACATCAACGACTATATCAACTTTTGTCTTCGAAGAAACTTCATTTGAGAATGACCATCTACGTGGAGTTATGTACATTTGGCAGGATACAAGGATTAGTTCATGAATATCTATGTTCATTTACATAAGGGATAGAGGATAAGATCTATAATTCGAGGTGGTTGTCCTCAAAAGATAGCGTGCATCCATCCAACATTCAGTGTACGAATGGCTTTATCATTTAGAGTGTGCTTGCCTACCCCTTACCCAATGAGATTGAAATGAATTATCATTGATATGTGATTGGATTATTTGATTCGATGTTGGTGCAACTATAAGAATCTAAAAATGGTGTTTCATGAGTTTTGAATTTGAAGGAAATAGAAAAATTATTTTGAGAACTTTTGTTTTAATAATCATTTAAAAGAAATAGATAAAAAGAGAGAACCCAAGCAATGATTTTGGAGTATGTTCTAAGGTACTAACATGATTTTACCCCCCCACCCCCGTGGGTTTCTTCTGTGGAACGCTCCTTCAGGTTCATGCAGGTTTATGAAGTATATCAAGTGATTGAAGATTGAAGAAAAGAGTATCCCCACCCTGTGGATCTCCTTGTGGATTGTTTCCTCCAGGTTATTGCGTGATCAGAGATTATTGTGGATTTTGAAGTAAAGAGCTGCAAAGTGAGGATTTGAAGAAAAGCTTGGACCGAAGAAAAGTGAAGAAAAGATTAAATCGCAAAGACCAGAAGATAGAGATCGAGGGTGACTTCCTGCACTGTAGCGGGAAGCCTACATCATATCCAGCCGATCCGCACTGTAGCGGCGGCATTTATTTGTATTTATCTGTTCCGCACTGTAGCGGGTTTTTGTATCGCGGACCCGCACTGTAGCGGGCATCACTGTATCATTCAGATTATTGTATCATCGAGTTTATATACACACCGACCCAGTGATTTCGAGAATCAGTGCTGTATCTGATTTGTCTCTTTCTCGACGCCTACGGTCGTGCACGCACGCACATCTCGACACTTCCGAGGGGCGAGGGTCCCACGCGTACGAGGATCGCGCACGCTCCAGAGAGCACAGGCGAGGCGCCCAGCGCGCAGACGCCGCTCGCAGGACAGTGGGGACGGCGCACCAGAGCGGGGCCTGATCCAACCCCAGGCGCCGGCTTCCCGCCACGACCTCCTTCTTCCCGACACCTGAACCCGACGTGAACGAAGCGGTTGCCAGGTGATCCTCAACGCGTCACCCACTCCTTGAGAAGACAGACAGGAACCTCGGCATCGGACAGAGACTCCAGGTACTAGCATTTTAAGTTATCTGAATTATTTGCATTGATTCCACGCACTTTTAAAAAGAAAGACTGTTTTACTGCTTGACCTTGATCATCCACTTTTTGCATAAGTTTTGATCATACGAGTGTGCACTTTTCCATTGAGGCATAGATTAAGAATCTACTTCTCAGCTTAGATCGTAAGAAGAGGAAAACGAGAATGAATAAAATGATTGAGGAACAGTTTAGGAGATATGAAGAGCAAATTAAAGAAATAGAGATTAACACAAATGAATCCATAAAATCAAAATTTGGTATTGTTATGACCCTAATGCAAACTATAAATGCAATATCAGATACTATCCAACTAATGGGCATAAGTATTAAAGACCTAAAGAATGAAATGGATTTTGAGATTTCTGAATTGAAAAATAAGGTTGAATTGTTGACTAACCAAGTTAAGAATCTACAAGCACTGAAATGCGACAATGAACATGAGGTAAATGTCCAAGGCATATATGCACAGAAAGAGTCAGTAGGTCTTAGAAAACCCATGCCTAGAGTGACACCTAGGAAATCAAGTTGGGATGAGAAGAGACCTATTCGTTGCTTTTGGTGCGATCAGTTTGGGCATATGTTTTGGGATTGTCTGGCATATGAAAGTGCATGCAAACATAGACTAGTGAAGGAACATGAAGGTAAAATTTGTAAGTTTCAAGATGAATCCCCTTTACCTTTGAATGTAGGAAAAGGTGGAATGAGAGAATATTTTGAAGAGACTAAAACTAGATCGAAATCAATTCAAAAGATATGGAAACCAAAAACTCATGAAGATAATAGATCTGATGAACAAAAGAGCTTGCTAACTATTGAGATTCAAGGGAAGCCAAGTGAAGAAACTAAAGGTAGACAAATCAAGGTCGAGAAGCAAAATATTGAGCAGATTTTGAGAGAACAAATGGAAATTGATCATAAAAGAGAGTCTGAAAGAGAGAAATCAAAGAAAGATCAGAATGTATATGTATCATTTGATCCGAACCTTTTAACTAATGAGAATCTATTTGATCAAGAGAAGGTTGCAAAATTACAGTCTCAATTAAACTTTGACAAACAAATTGAACATGAAAAGAGTGAAGAAGAGATTGAAGAAGATAAAAAATGTGATAAACGAGTTAACAAAGCAGAAAAACAGTTGCTTGATGATATTATTGCGCAAATCGAGGGGAATGTAAAAGCCACTGCAAAGTCTTCTAAGTCTTTGAAAAAGAACAAGAAAAGTAGAAATCTAACATTCCAAGATATATTTGCCAATCTTGAATGATGATAGAAGAAGAATCATAATGAAAACGCATGAGAATGATAAAGAGCTATTGAATGTTGATTAATGATGATGATGATGATGATTGACCATGATTGATAAGTGATTCATAACAATTGATGTTGATGATGATTGATGATTAATGAATGAGGATGATTGATCATTCATGATGATAAATGATTGATGAATTATTGGTGATTGATGATTGATGATGGATGATGATGAAAGATAATGATTGATGTTAAAGATGATTGATGATGATGGTTTATGATGATGATGATGATTATGATGATTATGATGATTATGATGATGATGATGATAATACTGATGGCACTGGAGGATACTGATGACACTGGAGGATACTGATGACACTGGAGGATACTGATGATGCTGGAGGATCCTGATGACATTGGAGGATACTGATGACACTGGAGGATATTGATGACATTGGAGGGAACTGATGACACTGAGGCTGATGCTGATGAAGAATGATAGACCATGAAGATAAAGAAAAGCTGGATCAAAATGAAGAAAAATGACCAGGTGAAACGTTTCTGATTTGAGATCTGTTTTCTTTTTGATAGAGCATATGCATTGCATTGATGTGTGTGATAAAGATATGTATGAGTTTATGAAAATCATGTAGAATGAAGATAACAAAGATCTATTATGGGTTTGCATGAAGCATGAATGACTAGGAAATTATATGAGTGAGATCAGTTAGCAGACTAGAGACTTTTGGGAGTGAAAGCTTGGGAATGTGATGGCATGCTTAGACCGAGTGCGTGTATATATTGATTGATCTGAACACTTAGTGAGTGGGAAACTTTGGATCCTAGTATTTATTTCTTATGAGATCTTACCTCCATATGGATCGTGATATAAAGAAACATTCATACTCATGCGAGCTTATATGTGCGTGTATGTCGTTGGTGCGCTACGATGGGCTAGTAGGCGGGTGGAACCACCTTGGTCGGGTGATCAAGGCCACGAGCCGTAGCTAGTTTCGTCGTAGGCCTGACCTATTTGTTGTCATGCGCCTGTATGGGTCGGTAGGCGGGTGGAGTCACTCTGATCGGGTGGTCAGAGCCAGGAGCTGACGTCGATTTCATGCAGGGCTGACGCTGTGTATGTCGCGTGCTATGCCGGGTCGGCAGACAGGTGGGATAAACTTGGCCGGGCGGACAAGTCCATGAGTCGCACCCGATTTCGACATAGGCCGATTTGTGAAAAATAAAAGATAAAAAGAAATGCTGAGCTGAGATGAAGAGGAAAAGAAAAGGAAAAAGAAAAATGAAAAGGAAAAAGACAAAGAAAGAAAGATCTAATGGAGAGCTGGACAAGTAGGAGATAAATAGTAGGAATCGAGGCATATTCTACAAATTGAGTTAGTAGAAACATATGTATATGCTAGTACTTAGAATGAGCAGTTGGATCTGAACCAGTTGAACAAACAAAAGATCTAGAAAGCCGACGATTTATTCATGTGATTACTTGTCAGATTGCAGACGCAGAAACATAATATGATGTTTGTAAAGCTTGAATCTACCTACTTTTCTAAAATTCATACCAATCTTTATAAAAATTGCATGACTACATGAGATCATGACTTGAGTTTTGAAAAGAAAAAGATAAAAAGTGTAAAGAGATTTTAAAAGAACCCTGATACTCTTCTGTTGGACCTTGCAGGTTGGCCCATCGGGACGATGTGCAGGTTTAGCGGGGGCAAATGTCGGGATGAAATCCCGCAGGGAGTGTGCATTGTTTTTTTTCAAAAGATCATTGTTTTATGACGGTTGTGTAATGTGTTGATCGAGAGAGTGGTATATTTTGTACATATTTAGGCCGAATTGATTGATTGTGTGATGCAGAAATAAGTTTGAGATGTATGTCAGATGTATGTGTAAAAATAACAGACATTTGACCCATAAAAACGTAGGTTTGGCCCTCCAAAATCCCTGAAAACCTGAGTTTACCCCATGGAATCCGGGCTTGAACCCTTGGAAACCCTTGGAGTTTAGGTCGGAATTGTAAATAAACCCTTGGTTTAATGTGTTTGAGATAATTGTGACCAAACTCTGATTTTTCCGACCAAAATCCCTAGTTTAGACCCTTGAAATCGGTGTTTATCCTAGGTCAAACCCTTAGATTAATTAATTTGTATATACAGTGTGAAACCAAAACTAAAAATAAAAAGGAGAAAATCAAAAATAGAATTAAGAGCTGGCATTCCCAAAAATAGAAAATGAATATGCAAAGTGATCTGGAATTAGAAAGTTTGTAGGGAGGTTAGAAGTTTCTAGAACAAAGTCCAAGGGGAGAGGGGCCTATAAATAGGGGCCCAAGCTTCATTTGTTCTCCCCGTGGGTTTCTTCTGTGGAACGCTCCTTCAGGTAATCTTCTTACACTTTTCTTAGGTAATCTTCTTACACTTTTCTTATTCATATTTTTATTGTTCATGTTTATGAGTCTCCACCATGGTAATGAGAGAGAAGAAGGGGAGGTCGGTAAAGCCCATGCCATACTCTGTTTACTATCTGTGCATACCATACTGTCTCATGCCTTGTCTCTGCGTGTAAAGGGGAAGGAGATTGATCTTGTGATGGATGGTCTAGACGAATATTGGAGGAGAGATAAGCAGGGAGATGTGCGCGTAGATATACTCCGAGAGAGTCGGCTGTATGAGTGTCAGACAGAGAGTTGCTGAAGGGGAGAGATTGTAGCTATAGAGGTGCAATGGAGAGAGAATCGGTCGTAGAACACATGAAGAGAGGGAGAGTGCCAGTGTTGGCTAAGTGGACAGATGCGCGTAGATATTACAGTATGTCGACGGTCGACCCATACGACCAGATCGATGAAGACAGCGGCTGAGATCTTCTGGACGCGCGAGCAGAGCTGGAGTCTGGGACGTGGAAAGAGAGAGAGTAGAACTTGGGCACACGCAGCAGAAGGTGGAGACAATCATAGGGAGAGATTGTAGAGGGAGAATCCAGAGAACCCTGTGTAGAGCTGACGTGCAAAGTCGTGGCCGATTGCTGATGGATGCTGGTTGCGTGGCACAGTGTCGTTGATGGCGGCAACGTATCAGAGAGAGAGGTGACAGTCGGCTGCGGGCGCACGGGAGAAGCGCTAGAGAGAGAGTCGATGGGTCTGCCACTGACGTGTCCAATAGAGAGAGAGACAGAGAGAGATTGCCAGGTACTTATGGCCAGGACGACGGCCCTATCCTCGTGGATGTCAGAGGATGAGAGAGGCGCTCTACGTGTCTGACAGGAGAGTGAATCACGCGGTGGCACAGCTGATTAAGGATGATAAAATTGTAAGAGAGAGGCCCTCCTTGTGCCTCGCGCATTGCAGAGACAGATGAATGGACTGAGCTGGCTGCTACGCAAACTGCGTGGATATAGAATTGGAGCTTGGAGAGTTGTTGGTGGCAGAAAAATCTCGGCAGAGAGAGAGGTGTAGAGCTGCCAGCGCACTACAGAGAGACTTGGGTAGGCAGTGCTTCTCTGATCAGAACGCAGACGACGGGGAGAGAGAGAGAGACTCGGTGGGAAAATAAAAGACGGTGGAGAGAGAAAAGGGAAAAGAAAGAGAGCACCGAGTTGCTCTAGCGGCGCACCAGAGATGGTCAAAGAGGGGAGAGAGAGATGGTCAAAGAGGGGAGAGAGAGGATATTTTGTTACGCAGAATTCGCAAATCATTCTTCCGACTTCATATCTTCTCATCTTTGATCATAAAAGTGTTGTTTACATCAATAATTGAATGACATAGACCATAAGCCCCTCAACATCAACGACTATATCAACTTTTGTCTTCGAAGAAACTTCATTTGAGAATGACCATCTACGTGGAGTTATGTACATTTGGCAGGATACAAGGATTAGTTCATGAATATCTATGTTCATTTACATAAGGGATAGAGGATAAGATCTATAGATCGAGGTGGTTGTCCTCAAAAGATAGCGTGCATCCATCCAACATTCAGTGTACGAATGGCTTTATCATTTAGAGTGTGCTTGCCTACCCCTTACCCAATGAGATTGAAATGAATTATCATTGATATGTGATTGGATTATTTGATTCGATGTTGGTGCAACTATAAGAATCTAAAAATGGTGTTTCATGAGTTTTGAATTTGAAGGAAATAGAAAAATTATTTTGAGAACTTTTGTTTTAATAATCATTTAAAAGAAATAGATAAAAAGAGAGAACCCAAGCAATGATTTTGGAGTATGTTCTAAGGTACTAACATGATTTTACCCCCCCACCCCCGTGGGTTTCTTCTGTGGAACGCTCCTTCAGGTTCATGCAGGTTTATGAAGTATATCAAGTGATTGAAGATTGAAGAAAAGAGTATCCCCACCCTGTGGATCTCCTTGTGGATTGTTTCCTCCAGGTTATTGCGTGATCAGAGATTATTATGGATTTTGAAGTAAAGAGCTGCAAAGTGAGGATTTGAAGAAAAGCTTGGACCGAAGAAAAGTGAAGAAAAGATTAAATCGCAAAGACCAGAAGATAGAGATCGAGGGTGACTTCCTGCACTGTAGCGGGAAGCCTACATCATATCCAGCCGATCCGCACTGTAGCGGCGGCATTTATTTGTATTTATCTGTTCCGCACTGTAGCGGGTTTTTGTATCGCGGACCCGCACTGTAGCGGGCATCACTGTATCATTCAGATTATTGTATCATCGAGTTTATATACACACCGACCCAGTGATTTCGAGAATCAGTGCTGTATCTGATTTGTCTCTTTCTCGACGCCTACGGTCGTGCACGCACGCACATCTCGACACTTCCGAGGGGCGAGGGTCCCACGCGTACGAGGATCGCGCACGCTCCAGAGAGCACAGGCGAGGCGCCCAGCGCGCAGACGCCGCTCGCAGGACAGCGGGGACGGCGCACCAGAGCGGGGCCTGATCCAACCCTAGGCGCCGGCTTCCCGCCACGACCTCCTTCTTCCCGACAGCGGTGGTGGCCACAAAGAAACCGGAAAAGAGAGACGGAGGAACAAGGGGAAACGACCTCAGACCCCGCCTCCCGTCACACGAAATTATGATTTTGGGACGATGGAAAAAGATAAAGAGGACGGGCCGATAGACTGGATGTTGGCTCAAGAGCATCGCATGGGCCGTCTTGAGTCCACCATTGCCGACCTAGCTCAGCTCCTCAAAAGTCAGATGGAACCGAAAGGACATAAGAATAAGGATACGGGGAAGCAACCAGAGGCACAAGAGGGTGAGACCTCGGGACGAACATATCGGCAGGGCCGTCGGCCACATACACGGTGTCGAGAAGATGGCGCACGGTTGGTGGATCAGTTCAACCGCAAAGTCCAACGGCACACGCAGGGTGCTTCAAGCAACTCAGGTGGTGGAATGGAGACTCAAAGAGATAATGAAAACTCAACAAACTTCAAGCAACTCAGGTGGTGGAATGGAGACTCAAAGAAATAACGAAAACTCAACAAAATTGATCAAATCACTTATAAGACATACCATCATATGGGAAAAAGCAATTGATTCATAATAAAGATTGTTCGTACAATTGTTATGAAAATAGTAAAAAAGATACAAGTTACCAATTAATCATCGATCATAAAGTTGGTTCATAATGTTGATTCATAATTTCATCACGTGTGTAGAGCCTCTTTATCATAAAACAGAACCTCCATGTCCTTCCTTCAACATATGTATGTAGCCTCCATGTCCTTCAACTCCTCCATGTCTTCATCTCCTCGAAATGTCAATGCTAACTCTTCATAAGATTAGCTCAAATCTTGGATGCCTTAAGCTCCTCCAAACTTCAACGCTAGGGAACGTTCCTTGTATCAGAAGATGATGATTTGACTATGAGGTAAGGGCCTCTCTTTATATAGTATTTGTCCTTAGCGATTGCTTTTCAATAAAGCTAATGATCGCAAATCAAAAGTAGCGATGTACTCACCAAAAGCATAAATCTTATGCGATCGTAGTTTGCAAAAGGTTATCGGAAGTTTTGTTTTTACGTAATGCTTTTGAATCCATTTGTTTTATGATATTTTAATGTTTTAAATATTTTGCTTATCAATTAAGTGGTTTCACACTTATATGATATAAGTTGAGGGTTCACATGGATAAGGTAGAGTATGGGGTTCACATGGGTTTATATACATGGATAAAAAATGTATGTTTATATAATCATGGAACAACATGGGTTCAATAATATTTCTGTCACCTCTAGCTTCAAAAGTTGAAACACTACGGATCGATCCAAATTGTTTTCATTCTATCAAATTCTCAAAGTGCAGTCTTTAATGGGTTTGGCTTCAAAGTATTGTAGAGATGGAATCTCTACGACATTCGCCCCTACTAAACCTGCACATCGTCCTCGATGGGCCAATCTTCAAATCTTCTTTCTGTTTCAAAGATAAACTGACATTCCATAGGAACATTGAATCTTGAAATCATGTGTCAAGTGCATGGGAAGATAAAAAATGTGCCTATGCAAGGCCATATAATGTGGCCCTATCAATTGCATACTTTGAAAATGCATGGTAAAAATATGGTGCAAAAGATAAGGTATTTGGCATTCGTTGATGAGGCATGTGCGCTCACTTTCATATGTTTTATGTTTTTATACATAAATCCTTTCCATCACTCAAAGTGCATGGGTAAATAAAACATGTGCCTATGCAAGGCCATATAATGTAGCCCTATCAATTGCATACTTTGGAAATGCATGGTTAAAAGTATGGTGCAAAAGATAAGGTAATTGGCATTTGTAGACGAAGCATGTGCTCTCACTCACATACATATCAATGTGTATATACATCAATCCTTACAATCACTCAAAGTGCATGGGTAAATGAAAAATGTGCTTATGCAAGGCCATATAATGTAGCCCTATCAATTGCATACTTTGGAAATGCATGTTTAAAATATGGTGCAAAAGATAAGGTATTTGGCATTTGTTGATGAGGCATGTGCTCTCACTTTCATACATTTCATGTGTATATACATAACTCCTTTCCATCACTCAAAGTGCATGGGTAAATGAAAAATGTGCCTATGCAACGCCATATAATGTAGCCCTATCAATTGCATACTTTGGAAATGCATGTTTAAAATATGGTGCAAAAGATAAGGTATTTGGCATTTGTTGATGAGGCATGTGCTCTCACTTTCATACATTTCATGTGTATATACATAAGTCCTTTCCATCACTCAAAGTGCATGGGTAAATGAAAAATGTGCCTATGCAAGGCCATATAATGTAGCCCTATCAATTGCATACTTTGAAAATGCATGTTAAAAATATGGTGCAAAAGATAAGGTATTTGGCATTCGTTGATGAGGCATGTGCGCTCACTTTCATACATTTCATGTTTTTATAAATAAATCCTTTCCATTACTCAAAGTGCATGGGTAAAGCTCAAAACGTGCCTTGATGCAAGGTCATGTAGTGAGATCCTATCATGCATACTTTAGGTGCATAAGTAAACAAACATGGTGCAAATATTAGGATGAAAGGTATTTGATGATGAAGCTTGTTCTCTCACTCACATACATATCAATGTGCATATACATCAATCCTTACAATCACTCAAAGTGTATGGGTAAAGCTCAAAATCGTGCTTTGATGCAAGGTCATGTAGTGAGACCCTACCATGCATACTTTAAGTGCATTGTTCCAAAATCATGGTGTAGAAGGGATAAGAGGATGTCGAGGATGAGGTTCTTTAGAATTTTTGATATCTGCTTTTTAAATTAGATGTCATCCTTTTTTAATTTGTTTACAAGTGCAAGTAGATTGTGCAGGCTAAAGAAATAAACATGTGTGTATATACATTGGTTTATGTATACTCTGAGTGCAGAATAGACTCAATATGGTGCAAATAATGGAGAGTAAGATAAGAAGACTAAAAAATGCATTAAAGTCAACACTCAATTCTTACTCTTCAATCAAATAATCCTCTCAATTCACTCAAACACTCTCACTAATCTCGAGCATCATTATCATTAAAGATAATTTTGAAGAAGCGTGTTCCTGTCTCATGAAAAACATCAAAGTTAGTATCAAAAAACATGCTTTACAATTCATCCTCACTACAATTTCACTCATCATTTCCTATCTAAGGATCTCTTCATAGTTCATCTTGAATCATAACTACTTGTTCATCATGGATCATCTTCAACCTGTTCTTTTCTGCAAACATAAAGGTTTAGAAGTCTTTGATGAATTCTTAATATTTTGTTCAATTTGTTTGATAGCATTTTCAATCCATTGTTTTTCCTTTTCTTTAATATTTTGAGCATTTCTTGTACTCTCATCCTCATCAATTTCTTTGATATCTTCATCATTTTCTGTACTTATATTTTCATCATCTTCTTGTTTTTGAATGTCATCTTGAACTTTGTTTAAAATATGATTGTATTTTGCTTCCATAAAACTTTTAATCTTTTCAGGATCAAACATCTTATCATTATACAGAAACTTTGCATCAAGTTGGATATAGGTTGTGCCATCTTTATTACTTTTGACTTTGATTGATTTTTCATGCTCTTCTTTACTTGGTTGTAATTTTTCATTCAGAAATTTCTCAAATCTTTCTGTATCTATGTGTAGTAATTCATCTTGATTTACACTTATGGAGTTATCTTCACTTTGACTATTGTCTTCATTGTTAATATCATGGCTCAATTGACCTTTCAAGAATCCTACTTTCTCCTGATCAAAAAGTTTCTCATGTTCGAGGAACTTTGGATCACATACTACATAGTATTCGTCATCTTTATTTTTCAATTGGATTGAATTTTCATGTTCTTGCTCATCTTCTTCCAATCTTTCTTGCAAAATTTGTTCAACTTTTTGTTTATCCAATTTGATTTTTTCACTTCTCTTTTCTTCAAAATGTTTAACTTGATTGTCAATCGGTATCACAGTTTCTTGTTCAAAGGATCTCGTATTATCATATCTCTTTGATCTCCATTGTTTTCTAAATGGTCTTGGCTTAGATTTTGTTTGATCAAAATATTCTTTAATTCCACCTCTTCCTAAATTCAAGTGTAAAGGTAAACGATTATGATAATCACATATTTTCCGTTCAATTTCAAGTACCAACTTTTGTCTACATGCATTCTCATATGCTATACAATTCCCATATGTATGACCGATTTGATCACACCAAAAGCATCTAATAGGTCGATTATGTACTCTATTTGTTCTTCTATGTAAAGTGCTAGGGGTGAATCTTCTATGGTCAGGTAAAGGGCTTTGTTCAATAGAATGTGTAGATATATTTTGAACTTGAACTTCATGTTCATAGTTACGCTTGCATGTTACAATTTCTTTCACTTGATTCAATAGACTATCAATACTTTCTTTCATACTTGAAATTTCATAGCTAATAGTTTTGAATGTTGTAATCTCTTTCACATGATTTGATAGATTATCCATACTTTCTTTCAAACTTGAAAGTTCATAGTGAACAATTCCATCTAAATTACCAAATTGTGTAATTAATGAGCTAATAACCTCATTAACGTCTTTCATAAATGGAGTCATCATTGTAATACATGAAATTATTGAGTCAATCTTTGAGTAAAGTTTTTCATCAATTATTCGTGACTCCATATCTTTGAATTGTTCATCATATTCTGGAGACTTTTTTTCAATCAACGCTTCCATGCTAGAACCTATGTCTTGTGTGGTGTGTTTTGCAACACCCTTTTTGCCCATCAATCACTTATGTAATGACTGTAAAAGTAAAGTATGAGTACCTAGATTTGGCTTGAAGAAGAGGTTTCAATGAAAATATAAATTTGTAGCACCTTCAATCGATGAGAAGGGTGAAGTGAAGAGGATAAGATACTTGCAAGTTTCTAAGTTGTAATGTTGTTTCTTCACGTCGGGTTCAAATGTCGAGAAGATGGCGTACAGTTGGTGGATCAGTTCAACCGCAAAGTCCAACGGCACACGCAGGGTGCCTCAAGCAACTCATGTGGTGGAATGGAGACTCAAAGAGATAATGAAAACTCAACAAACTTCAAGCAACTCAGGTGGTGGAATGGAGACTCAAAGAAATAACGAAAACTCAACAAAATTGATCAAATCACTTATAAGACATACCATCATATGCGAAAAAGCAATTGATTCATAATAAAGATTGTTCGTACAATTGTTATGAAAATAGTAAAAAAGATACAAGTTACCAATTAATCATCGATCATAAAATTGGTTCATAATGTTGATTCATAATTTCATCACGTGTGTAGAGCCTCTTTGTCATAAAACAGAACCTCCATGTCCTTCCTTCAACATATGTATGTAGCCTCCATGTCCTTCAACTCCTCCATGTCTTCATCTCCTTGAAACTTCAATGCTAACTTTTATAAGATTAGCTCAAATCTTGGATGCCTCAAGCTCCTCCAAACTGCAACGCTAGGGAACGTTCCTTGTATGTGGTAAGTGCCTCTCTTTATATAGTATTTGTCCCTAGCGATTGCTTTTCAATAAAGCTAATGATCGCAAATCAAAAGTAGCGATGTACTCACCAAAAGCATAAATCTTATGCGATCGTAGTTTGCAAAAGGTTATCGGAAGTTTTGTTTTTACGTAATGCTTTTGAATCCATTTGTTTTATGATATTTTAATGTTTTAAATATTTTGCTTATCAATTAAGTGGTTTCACACTTATATGATGTAAGTTGAGGGTTCACATGGATAAGGTAGAGTATGGGGTTCACATGGGTTTATATACATGGATAAAAAATGTGTGTTTATATAATCATGGAACAACATGGGTTCAATAATATTTCTATCACCTCTAGCTTGAAAAGTTGAGACACTACGGATCGATCCGAATTGTTTTCATTCTATCAAATTCTGAAAGTGCAGTCTTTAATGGGTTTGGCTTCAGAGTATTGTAGAGATGGAATCTCTACGACAACGGGGACGTCGGCCCGTCTCCTCCTCTGACGATGGGAGCGACTCCGATTCCTATGGAAAGTTCAAGCTATGTCTACCAAAAAAGTTTCGGGGTAGACGTAACTCTCTCGCAGTCTCCAAATGGCTACGAGACATGGAGCAATACCTCGACCTACAAAGGGTGGGCAAACGACACTGGGTAAACATCATCGCATCCTTCCTGGCCGACGATGGCGATGCATGGTTCTTGGCAGAGTCCGGAGGGAGGAATTCATGTCATGGAAGGACTTCAAGGTGGCATTTGAGGAGTACTTCATCCCTCAAAATGAATCCTTCAAACTCAGGAACGAGTGGAGGGGCCTCAAACAAGGAGGTCCGTTGTCTGAATACATACGCAAGTATAGAAGGCTCATGTTGCAGATAACAGAGATGCATGATCTCGATCGGCTGCATGGGTTCCTATACGGGTGTAGCATTTGGACAAGACGCGAGATAGAAAAGCAATCGCCCAACACATGGGAGGACCCGATTGTCATGGCAGAAAGGTACCAAGATGCTGAGAGCAACCAAAGGGCTCAAAGCATGCGCAAAACGGAATACGTATCACCACGAAGGAATCAGCAGGGTGCGGGAAACACTAACACAAACACCCTCCCGGCCACAACTCAGAATACGGACAATGCTCAAGCACAGAGAAATACAAATAACTTTGGAAATAATCAGTAGAGGGCGTTGCCAGCGCCCCAATGGCAATGGAACGATCCCCGGCCATTTTGTAGAGTATGCCGTGGGAATCATTGGACACATCAATGCATGCGCAATAACAATCAAACGCAAGTGCAAACGGCTCAAGTACAAGAAGAGCCACAAAGACATAACACGAATGTGGTCCTGACAGAGTTAGATGACAACGAAGAAGAAGGACAAGCGAGTAACAACGCGCCTCATGTAGGTACCGTGATAGCAATGCCAAGGTGCTTCCCGATGACTTTACGAATGATACAGAATATGTACTTCTGGGGAACTTTTGGAAACAAAAGAAAAGTAGTACTAGTTGATTCAGGTGCGACGCATAACTTCATGTCGCCACAATGTGCAGCAAATTTGCAGTTGGCCTTGAGTAAGCTTCCTGAAATGTCGGTCAGTTTCGCTCAAGGTCGGCATGATAATGTAAAGATTGCCCTCAATGTCCGCATGACAGTGGGGGAGTGGTCGGCAAAGTTAGACTTTCTAGTAGTGCCATTGGAATCGTTCGATGTAATAGTGGTACTATCTTTCATGGACGGTTATATGGTGAGCATGTTAGGTAAGGGGATTGATAAACTCCTGCTTGACATGCAAGGCAACATAGTGGTCGTAGATTGTCACGAGTTCTAAAAAGGACCCCAGATGGAAGTAAAGAGCCACAAGGCAAGTCAGAAGTGGTAGACAACCCAGGATCAAAGTCGCAAGAAGTGAAACACAAGGCCGTCGCTCCTCCCACGTCCAAAGAGGGCTTGGACAGAGAGAGAAAAGGAAAGGCACCTATGCATCAAGAGGGTGTGCCATCAAATAGTCAAAATAAAGGGTACAAGGCAGTGAATTTACCAGTAGGAAAAATGAAATCAGTAGCCACAATAACAAGAGCAGAGAAAAGACAGCAAACACAAGGGCCATTGACGGCCAAACACGTAGAAAAAGCAATGAAGCAAGGAGCTGAGGCCCATTTATGCCTGATAAAATGTAACACCATTGACTTAGAAGAAAGGGAAAATGACCGGATGAAGGTCAGCGATCAAAGGGTGCATGAAGTACTAAAGGAATTTGAAGAGGTCTTACCAAGTCAGTTACCAAGCGGGCTGCCACCACTTAGGCAAGTCCAACATAAGATTGAAGTAATGCCAGGCCAAGCTCCACCGGCCAAAGCACCCCATAGAATGAATGAAACGGATCTGAAAGAGTTGAAAAGGCAATTAGTAGAACTGGAACAACAAGGCTGAATTGACCCAGTAGTTCACCCTATGGTGCTCCTGTCCTATTCGTCAAGAAGAAAGATGGCAGCATGCGGTTATGCGTGGATTATCGGGCCTTGAACAAAATTACAGTGAAAACAAAATATCCAGTACCAGTCATGGATGAGTTGATGGACCGGTTAGGCTAGGAAAAATTTTTTACACGAATAGATCTAAGGTCCGGTTATCATCAGATTCGCATAGCAGAGTAGGACATTGAAAAGACGGCATTCAGAACACGCTATGGCAGTTATGAATGGTTAGTTATGGCTTCGGGCTCACAGGCGCGCCAGGCACGTTCTGTCGAGAGATGAACGATGGATTCAGGGACATGCTCGATGAGTTCCTGATCATTTATATAGATGATTTATTGATATACAACCGTACTTTGGATGAACATTTAGATCATGTGAGAGCCGTACTTCAACGTCTAAGAGAAAGGCAACTATATGCAAAACCTGAGAAATGTGAATTTGCCATGACATCAGTTTAATTCCTCGGTTTCATAGTCTCAGATAAAGGGGTGATGATAGATCCTCACAAAATCACCGCCGTGTGTCAATGGGCTCCACCGCGAACAGTGAGAGAAGTAAGAGAATTCATAGGGTTCTGCCAGTTTCAAAGAAAGTTCATAAAATATTTCAGTAAAGTGGTTGCTCCGCTCACAGAGTTAACTAAAGGAAAGGGTTGCTTTGTGTGGGGGCCTATGGAACAAGATGCTTTTGAGCAACTCAAACAGGTGATGTGTGAAGCTCCGGTGTTGAAGTTGCCCGAGTTTGACAAAGAGTTCGAGATCCACACTGATGCGTTAGGATTAGCAATTGGAGGGGTCCTTATGTAGGAAGGTCGCCCTGTGGCTTATGAGTCACACAAGTTTTCAGGTACAGAGTTAAGATGGAGCACTCACGAGAAGAAGATGCTCGCGGTGATCCACTGTTTGCAAAAGTGGTGTCACTATGTGCAAGATAAACACACAAAGATCTACATCGACAATATTTCACTCAAGTATTTTTGTACTCAGCCTAAGTTATCTCCCAAGCAAGGAAGGTGGCAAGATTTCTTGGCTGAATTTTGACATAGACATAATTCACAAACTAGGCAAGGAAAACGTCATGCCAGACGCCCTGAGTAGAAGACCGACACTGGCCGCGATTTCCATGGCCGAGAGTAAGACAAAAGATCAAATTCGTGAATTGCAACAAACGGATCCGAAAATACAAAGGATCGTCAAAGATGTACACTCGGGCTTAGATCATAAAGGGAAATACACAATTATGAACAACATGTTATATAGAAAGGGAAGGATTTATATACCAGATAATGCAGAACTACAGAAAATGCTTTTATGGGAAGCACACGATTGTCAATTAGCCGGACACGGAGGACAACAAAGAAGTTACGAACATTTAAAGGGGCATATATTTTGGCCGAAGATGAAAGAAGACGTGATTGAGTATGTTCAAACGTGCCCAACCTGCCAATTAGTAAGACAACAGAAGGTCAAACCGGCAGGCCTACTTCAGCCCATGCCCGTCCGGAACAGACCGTGGGACATGGTAATTATGGATTTCATAACCAATCTGCCAACGTCAGATGGACACAATGCATTGCAGTGGTAGATTAGTTTTCAAAGCAAGCGCACTTCATACCTATGAAGCCACCCATGCCGGCAAAGGTGGTAGCACAAATGTTTTTTCAAAAGGTCTTTAAATATCATGGCCTTCCGTTGGCCATTGTCTCAGATCGGGATACAAGATTTATGAGCGATTTATGGCATGAGTTATTCTCCATTTTGGGCACGCAACTTAGATTTTCATCGGCATATCATCCCGAGACAGATGGGCAAACAAAAAGAATCAATCAAACAGTAGAAAATTACTTGAGGAGTTATGTACAAGCAGACCAGAAGGATTGGGCCAAACACTTAGACATTTTAGAATTCCACTACAACAGCTCCATCCATTCCAGTACATCCATGTCGCCGTTTGAAGTGGCTACTGGCAAAAGTGTAATCACACCTATGGCACTCATGTCAGATGAGGTGCTAGTGGCAACAGATCGTGAATGTGGGAACTTTTTAAGAGATTGGCAGTCCAAGCTTCGTCAAGCAAAGGAAGCTCTCATAAAATGCAAACAAAGGATGGTTAGGATTGCTAATAAAAATAGAACAGAAGCTCCAGACTATCAAGTGGGCGACTTAGTTCTCGTGAATGCCAAAAACATCATTTTTCCAAGAAATTTCACTCCAAAGTTTAATCACAGGTATTATGGGCCACCCAAGATTCGTCACCGGTTCAATCAAGTTACATATCAGCTTGATCTTCCACCCGAAATTCATATCCACAACTCGTTCCATGTTAGTTTGCTAAAACGCTTCCACCCTGATACTCGTTTCGGACGTCAAGTCACTTTGGTGGAAGATCCAATTGAACAAAGACAAGCAGAGTTGATACTTAAGGACAATAGCAATCATTTTCTAGTCAAGTGGCGTGGAAGACCCCTGAAAGAAGCAACATGGGTAAGTAAGAACAGCATGCCTCCGACAGCCCAAGCCCTGATTGAGGCGTATGAAACGACTCATCCTTCAACATCCCAGGCGCGAATACCTTAGCTTTACAAGGACGCAAAGCTCTTCAAAGCAGGGGAGAATATGTGACAACCCGTGGGCAAGAGCCCCCCCCCCCTCTTGTATTTCTATCTAGCCCCTGTTGGTGCTTGTGTGGTTTGTCGACCGGCGCCAAATTGCAAGTACTTATAGGGGGACATAGTGCGCCTCCAACCCAAGTGACCCAAGCGAACCAAGTGACCCTTGCGCTCAATGTGCGATAGCCTTCGTGCTAGTCCCCTCCGCACGCACCTCTCGAAAGCGCCGTTCTGCCATCGAGGGGCTGTTGTACGCATTTGCCCACGATGCTTAACGCGGGCCGGCTCACTGTAACCCGTTTACCCGCGACGCTCAACGCGGGCCGGCTTAGGCCGTTCTTTCTGTAAACGTTCTCTTTCTAATGCAAGCAAGTTTTTCATACAACAAGTGACTTTATGCTTTCAAGTAAGCGAACAAATACTCAAGCAAGACACCCTACTGACGGGCCGGTGCGAGTCGCCGAGCGAGCCCGGGGTGCTTGTTATCTTTTTCATCACACATAGGAAGCCAATGCCTTTGACAGAGATTACATAGAGGTTCTTAGCACCTGTGTTGTTAGCACAGTTCACAATAGCTCCAATAAAAGACCAAGAGACATGCGAAATTTGTTTTCAGAAGATCCTCCAAATTTGCAGAGAAATGCCCATCTATAAACGCAGAGTCTTGATTTCATCATAATTGTCCTCTAATTCTGTAGAGTCATCGATCAAAATCTTCCAAAGAGAACTGAATCCTCCCTTGCCTCTCCTACCTCCATCCTTGTCAACATAGTCTCTCTCTCTCTCTTCAATCCTCTCTACCGACGAGTTACACACAGTCAGGAAAAGAGGAAAGAGTGTCATTCTCTCTCTCTCTTTCTCTCTCTAAATTTGCACCAGACATGCAGCACCAGCAAACCCTCCAACGCACGAGGAATTCTCTACAGTGCCATGGTATGCACGCATATCTCTCTCCCCTATTCTCTCACACCACGCCAATGGATATCTACATTCATTCTTCATAACTGTGTGTGGTCATTGCCGAGGTTTTGCAATACTTCTCTCAAAGACATAAATTCCTCTCTCTCTCTCTCTCTGCTAACTTCATGCATGCTAATGAACATGAGCAAGAAAGAATAAATAAGAGGAGGGTAAGAAATGGTACCTGGAGAATAGATGCACCAAGAAGATCCATGAGGAGAAACAAATGAGACTTGGCCTCCTATTTATAGGCTCCCCCCACTCTTCTCCCCTTGGGACTATTCTGTAGAAGTTTCCAACCTCCTTACTCAATTTTCTAATTTTAGATCACCATGCATGTTCATTTACTATTTTTGGAAAATCACACCACTTATTTCTATGTTTTTTATTTTTCTCCTTTTTATTTTTCCTAAACTAAGGTTTTGGTTTCACACTATATATACAAATTAATTACTTTTAAGGGTTTGACCTAGGATAAAGGTCAATTCCAAGGGTCTAAGCTAGGGTTTTTGGTGGGGAAATTAGGGACTTGCTCACAATTAACTCAAGCACGTCAAATCAAGCGTTCATTTACAATTACGGGCAAAAATACTAGGGGTTTCTAAGAGTCTAAGCTTGATTTTCATGGGATAAACCCACATTTTCAGGGGGTTTCAAGGGTGAAACCTAGGTTTTTATGAGTCAAGACTTACCTATTTACACACCCAGCTCTAACATACATATTCAACATCGTTCCACATCTCTCAATCAATCAAAACGGCCAAAACATGCACAAAATTACCCTTCACTCCATCGAGACATCACACTAAACTCATAAAATCAATGAACTTTGAAAAAAATCATGCACACTTCCCTGTGGGATTTCATCCCAACAGCAGCCACACTTACCAATACCCTCATGGTTGGCATTTTGGCCACAGGTGAGAAGGTCTCTTCATAATCAATTCCTTCAGTTTGTGCAAAACCCTTAGCCACAAGTCTAACTTTATATCTGTGTATGGTTCCATCTGAGTTTCTCTTGACTTTCTAAGTCCATCTAGATCCAATTACCTTCATTGATTCCTTCTTTGGCACTAGCTCCCAAGTATAATTCTCCTTGAGTGCTTCTATTTGTTCGTCCATAGCTTCCTTCCATTCTGCCTTGGTCTTTGCCTCTTCATATGAGGTGGATTCCTCACATGATAAATCCTTAGCAAGATATAGAATGCTTAGCTAGTAAAGAAGTGTCATACCCATAAATGATTGGCTTCTTGTTCTCACTTTGTGATCTTCTAATTGCTTGGTTGGATGATTCAGGTATGTCTTCCAATCTCTTCATCTGGACATTGCCCTTTGATTTCCATGCTTTGAAATCCTCCAAATTGATGGTGTCCTCATCATCTGATTTGATGTCCTAAATTTGATTTGGTTCCTCCTTGGTGATACTTGGAAACTCCTCTTCCAAGTCATATGGAAACTTAACATTCCTGCATTCACTTTCAAACCAAGAATCATTTTCATCAAACAGAACATCTCTACTGACCATAAATCCTTTGTTGGGTCGATTATAGAATGTGTGCCCTTTCTAGTTTAAGTCATATCCTATGAAGATGCATCTCTCTGCCTTAGGGTCTAGCTTACCTCTGATCTAAGATGGGATATGTACATAAGCAACACATTCAAAGATCTTGCAATGATCAAGTGATGACCTTCTACCATGGCATGCTTCATATGGGGTCATCCCATCAAGTGATTTGGATGGAAACCTATTAATAAGATAAGTGGTAGTAGATACACTCTCTACCCACAAATAATTAGGTAATCTTTTTTCATTTAGCATTGAGCTAGCTGTTTCAACAATCAACCTATTTCTCCCCTCTGCTACCCATTTTGGTCAGGGGTATACCTTGTTGTAATTTCCCTTTTAATTCCTCTATCCTGCAAGAATGCATCAAATTCATTTGAGAAGTACTGTCACTCTAGCACAATGGCCAGTACCAACGTGAGGAGCTTAACCTCATCAATGTCAATCCGTGGAGACGTGAGGACCGGTATGAAGACCAAGAGCAAGTGAAGTGCACAAGTGCATGAGTGAAAGCATACAAGCATGTACACACATACACACACGCACACCAGGTAAGAGCAAAGAGTGGAACAATGGAAGAACTTCGATTACAAAAGAACTCTCTTAGAAAGCTGAAATCTACAACAAGCTAACCCCCAAAATGATCTCTCCAACCTTTTTATAGTTATTTGAGTGGTTTTGGCCCTGTCCACACCTAGTGTCCGTCCTAGTTAAAAATTAGGTTCCAAGGCTTATTTGGGGACTCAAACGGAATCTAAAAGTTTCCCTTTTAATTCCTCTATCCTGCAAGAATGCATCAAATTCATTTGAGAAGTACTGTCACTCTAGCACAATGGCCAGTGCCAATGTGAGGAGCTTCACCTCATCAATGTCAATCCGTGGAGATATGAGGGCCGGTATGAAGACCAAGAGCAAGTGAAGTGCACAAGTGCATGAGTGAAAGCATACAAGCATGCACACACATACACACACGCGCACCAGGTAAGAGCAAAGAGTGGAACAATGGAAGGACTTTGATTACAAAAGAACTCTCTTACAAAGCTGAAATCTACAACAATCTAACCCCCAAAATGAGCTCTCCAGCCCTTTTTATAGTTTTTTGAGTGGTTTTGGCCCTGTCCAGACCTAGTGTCCATCCTAGTTAAAAATTAGGTTCCAAGGCTTATTTGGGGACTCAAATGGAATCTAAAAATTCTGAAAATTGGTAGGATGATACTTCTTATACTCCTCAAGCTCGAGGACTCCTCGGCTTGAACAAAATGGAGTTGTAAAAATGGAAAATGGTATTTACAATCATTTTTAGTGACAAAACTCACTATATTTATAGGAATTTCTTCTGAAAATTTGACATGTGCTTCTTGGAGCTCCCTACACGTTCCTTCTTCTTGTGTGTCCACTTCATTGATGCACTTCCATGCTTGTGAGTGACCTTGAGTGTCAACACTCCCCCCCTCTAGAGTCTGTCGTCCTTGACAGACCCGTGTTGTAGTGGTTGTTCCATGGTGCTTGGAGAGATAGTGTCCATCATGTATGCACAAGAGCGGTCCATCTTCCAATTATAGTCGGATTAGTTTTCTAGTTTGTCATTTTGTCACTTCTACCTTTGTATGTACTTCTTCCTTGTATTCCAGCTTGATGGTGTCTTTGTGAGCTTTCAAAAATTGTGAGCTACTCAAAAGAGTTTGTAAATGTTGATTATGGGCAACTCTCATGGTGGATTGCTTCCTAGCTCTTGTTGTTGTCACTGTGATGTTCTCTAGTTCTTCAAAAGATGGCTTCCCGAGTTTCCATAACAAGTACTCGTGACCCATAACGACTGATGGGTAAGTGCATTAGTGCATGGGTTGGAAGAAGAATGTGCCTTGTGCACATCCTTGTAATGTAGCCTTATGTATGCATACTTGGGAAATGCATTGGAAGAAATATGGTGCAAGAAGTTGGCTTTTGAGCTAAGTGCTCAAGGGTATGCCAACAAAGAGGTTTCCTAATCGATCATGGTTATGTTGTTGTTGAAGCATACAATTCTTACCATGGTGAAAGTTCTGTCAATCTTCAACTATTTGTGTTGTACTTCCATCATGGTGATTGACCATCAGCTTGTCTTCCATTATTGATGGCTATCCTTGTTGATGGGTCACCTGGGGGATTCTTCAAACGCACAATCCCGTTCTTTCTCTCGTCTTCTTTCTCTTCTTCTCTTTTCTTTTTTTTATAACAATGGAGTAAAACAAGGAAAAAGGTGTTAGCATCAATAAATATTTTACATATGTAAGATGTGTCACATGTGCCTGGGATCCTCAATTGTGTCTATTCACGGCCGTGTAATGTGGCCCTATATTAATGCATACTTTGGAAATGCATGACCTAAATGGTGCAAAAGACAAGGTTACGCCAAAGGAACATGGTTGTTGCACGTCGAGGCTTTCAATGTTATTGTTGGATGTTGATGCAGTCGTTGTTGGAGGTAGCCACTGGATCTTGAAATGATGTAATCCTTATTATAGGGATCCATTTCAGGATAGTGTTTGGCCCTATAGACATAAGCTCTGTCCTCTGTATCTTTGGGTGGTTTCTGAATTTTGGTATATAGTGTCGTGGGCTCTTTGGCTCTATGGAAGCTAGTGGTACTTTTGGCTTCCACACCCATACAATTTTTGGTTGTCTTTTTTTTACCGGTGAGGAGATGAATTTATCTTCTTTTGGTCTCGGTCCATGGTTTCGACTCTTGCTTCTCCGCGGTTGCGTTGTTGAGATTTTTCTCATGAAGGAATTGTTTTGTGCATGTAAGAGTGCCTTGGGTACCCACATTTGCAATCGCCCTTGTTGAGTTGCAGCTAATTTCTTTGGCACCCAAATTTGTATGTTATTATGGTCAGCCTTCATTGATTGCTTTGGTACCCAAATCTGTTGGAGACCTTGGGATTGAGCTTGTTCTCCTTTCTTGGTGCTTCTTTTAGCATGGTTAGCTTGCTTTGATGGGAATGGTTGTGGCAAAGCTACTGGTTGTTCTCCTTTTCGTACCCACATCTACTTCATGTCTTGAGCTTCTTTCTTCTTGAATTATGTCTGTCTAGTTGATATAGCAGATGTCTTTTTTGCTCGCCTCTTTAGTGGGGTTACGCTTGCATTAGTCGGTGAAGAAGACGAGTGGTTTGCTGGCCTTTGAACTTGTGCTCCCATGATTGAGTCCTTTTGCTTCATAGGGTTATTGACACACACAACATTTTCTTTGCAAAGATTAGTTTCGGAAGAACAAGGAGAATGTGTGACCTATGCATTTGTGAGCATGCAATTGTCTAATTCTAATGTAATACATTGTTCATGTGCCCAAACTTGAAGGATTTGACTTCTTAGGTTCAAGTTGACTACCATGGTCGTAAATCAAATCTTGACCAAAGACAAGTGGCTCGATAGTATCCTCATCGTGACATACTAACATTTTGACTTTCATTGGAACATCTTGAACGTAGATGGGAAGTTCCACCTCATCCAAACAAGGGGTTTCACACCTCCCAAACCTATGAGATAGGCTTCTATAGGCTTTATGTTCATTGCTAGTTCTTCTTTTCGCTTCTTAGCAATGTTTAGTCTCTTTAGCATATCCTCTGCCAGCGGTTCTTGATATAGCTTGACTCGACATCCACTGATATAGTTTGGCAAGATATCACCTTCTAGTGTGGCCAATTGAACTGCACCGCTAGTGGAAATTCTATTAATGAGCATGGGTCCATGTCCTCTTTTTTCCAATTTACGGGCATGTTGCGTTAGTGTATAAACCAACACTAGGTCTCCCTCTTTCAAGCCTTTATCTTTGATATGTGCATCAAAGTATGGCTTTTTCCTTTTCTTTGCAGCATAGATGCCTGCATCCACTCGTAGCCTTGTCTCACCTAAGAGTTCTAGATCAAATATCCTAGAGGATAACTTGTGTCCATTCCACTCATGCTCTTGTGCTAGTTTTAAAGTTGGGATTAGGAAGTCCAATGGTAGCACAGCATTTTGTCCGAAGACCATCTGAAATGGGGTGGCATTGAGTACTATTTTATAGGCAACTTGGTAGGCCCAAACAACATGATGAAGTTGTTTGTCCCAATCAGAGCATTTATTATTTATGAGTTTTTTCAATACGTTACATAGGATCTTCTTCGTGCTCTCAGCTTGTCCGTTAGCTTGCGGATTGATAGGGGGCAGACTTCTTATGTATCACCAAGAATTCTTGGAGAAGATTTCAATGAATTCATTCAAGAAGTATGTTCCTCTATCACTTACTAACTCTATTGGAAGTCCATATCTCGTGAACACGTTCTCAAATAAGAACATTGCCATCATTTGAGCATCATTCTTTGTCTTGGCCTTGACTTCTACCCAATTTGTAAGGTAGTTGGTGGCTACAATAATGTATTCTGCATGGGAGTTTCTAGCTGGGAGGTTAATAGGACCTACAAAGTCTATGCCCCACTTCGAGAATGCACGTCCTCCCATCATTGGTCTCAAAGGCATCTCATCTTTTCTAATTGGGTACTAGGCACATTGGCATGTGTCACATTTCTTCACATAGGTATGTGCATCCATATGAAGAGTGGGCCACCAAAGTCATGAGAGTAGAATAGTCTTAATTACTCTATCAGGACCAAAATGTCCACCTGCAACACTGCTATGGGTAGTTTCTAAGTTTTGAAATAGTCTGATTTGTGAACGCACAATCTTAAGTAACCATCCTTGCCTCTTCGGTATAGGTTATCTCCTGCTAAGGCATAGTTTAGTGCCTCTTGTTCCATACTTCGTTTCCTTGCTAGAACAGCCTCATTGGATAATGTTCTCGATTTCATGAATTCTACCAATGGAGCACTCTAATCTGGAATTAATGATACGTGATAAAGAGTCGCATGCTCCACAGGGGGTCTCTTCTGGCACATTGGACAATTCTTGATCCACTCATGAATTTCCTTACCCATACTAGGCCAATACACTCCTAAACGTTTTAGATTTTGCAATGTTTGTTGTTTAGAATAGTGATTCCCTAGAAATTCTTCATGGGCTTGTTTCAACCAACTATTGTGTTCATCGTCCTCGACACAACAAGCTAACACACCTTTTGTGTCTTGTTTGTACATGCTTCCTGCCAATATTTGATATTTTTGTGATTTTACAATTTCATCTTTGTGTGTCTTCATATTTTTGTTTGCAAATCCAAAGGTTAGGATAGGCACCAACGTATTTGCCCATTTAGGAACAACTTCTAAATTGAACAGATAAGCATGAGGCAATTCATCAGACACTCCTTGCGGTGACTCACCTGAAGTGATGGGAGACAGGTGATCCACTCTGAGGTGGGTCTTACCTTTCTTAACAACCACTTCAAAGTCATATTCCATTAGTAAGAGGAACCATCTTACTAAGCGTCCGGTATTGCAAGGTTTATTGACCAAGTATATTAAGGCTTGATGATCAGTGAAAAAAACTTGTTGGCCAATAGATAATGTCTAAACTTCTTCACCGCATATACCATGCCTAAGCCTTCTCTTTCAGTGGTGGTGTAGTTTCGTTCAGCTGCGTTCAATTGCATACTAGCATATGCTATAGGCAAATCTAGATTGCCTTCACCTGTGGGTTGTGACAACACACATCCTATTGCATAATTGGATGCATCCACATGTACATGGAATGGCTTATTCCAATCAAGAGTGGTCAGTATTGGTGTTGTGCACAAGCATTTCTTTAGCTCATTGAAGGACTTCTCGCATTCATCATTCCACTCAAAATTTGTCAACAAGGCATAAAGAGGCTTAGCTATAATCGCATACATGTGAATAAACCTACGGTATTATCCACAATGGCCCATAAAGTCATGTACCTATTTAACATTCCTTGGCCTCAGCATCTCCGCTATGGCTTTTAATTTGTCCTCATCTGTTGATATTCCATTCTTAGAAACAATATGACCTAAGATTTTACCTTGTCGTACCATGAACACACACTTTTCTGGGTTCAGACGCACTCGGTAGTCTCTACACTTGATGAAGATCTGATTGAGCTCAGGGATGTGGTATTTTCTTTGTTGGGAATGAGCACATAAATCATCCACATATAATTCTAAGCTCTTTCGCAAGAACTCTTTGAAGACATGACACATGAGCCTTTGGAATGTTGCAGGTGCATTGGTGAGCCCAAATGGCATCACACGAAATGCAAAGACTCCCCAGTCAGTGGCAAAGGCCGTTTTATGTTGATCTTCTGGGGCAATGGCTACTTGGTTGTAACCCGGGAACCCATCAAGGAAACTATACACTTCCTTGCCTGCAACACGCTCCAATAAATGGTCAGTGATTGGAAGTGGATAACTATCTCTAACCGTAGTGGCATTAACTTTTTTAAGGTTAATGCACACTCGCAACTTCACATTCTTCTTGGGCACCACTGCAACGGGGGACACCCATTCGAGATGCTCCACCTCATAGATAAGTCTAGCTTCAATTAGCATGTCGATTTCTTCTTTTATTTTAGCTGCATAAGTGTCATTATATGTGTATGGCTTCTGTTTGGTGGGCTTGGCATCTGTTATCATAGGGATCGTATGAGAACAAATCTTCGGATCTATCCCCTTTAAGTCTCTATAATGCCATGCAAACACATCCCTGTATTCCCTTAATAATGCTATCAATTCTGCTTCCTCTTCTTTACTTAGGTCATCTCCTATGTACGTACATCTCTCTTTGTTCTCTTCGATGGCGTCTACAATTTTTTTGGTCTTTTCTTTGTTATCATATGTCTCTCCTGTGGTGGCCTCTCTCTTAGGCATTCGTACCAAAATTCTTCGGTCCTCAACTTCATATTTCTTGAAATTTTCTGGTACTTTGAACAATGATTCCTCCTCTTCTTGTTTCACTCCTTGTCTTTTCTTTTTCTTTTGATCACTCTCACTTCCATTCTTTGAATTTAACATTTTGATGCTTGTGAGAGGTTCTTCTTCTTTTTGGGCAAATACTCCTATATCTTCTAGATAGTGCTTCTCTGAAATAAAGCAACTATCCATCACAATGGACTCTAGATCATCGTCATTTTCTCTTTCTTCTATGACATCACTAGGGTCACATTCTTCTAGCAAAGTTTGACACATGAACACTGAAATATCATAACCTTCCTCATCACAATGAGGTGTCCATTGTTCTTCATTGATAGCAATGTCCATGGTGGCCAAGATTTCTGCCCAACCATGAGGCTCGAATTCCTCATCCGAAAAGATCATCGGCATATAGGATGGGTCTCTAACTTGTCTATCTCCTTGAGAAGTTCCTTTTTCTCTTGCCTTTAAGGGTTTTTCCTCTTCCTTTGCGACCTTGCACATCCAGAAATGATTATCTTCATGCATCCAAGATGTATGAGATGAACTTTTAGAATGCATAGGGATTGAATCTTCTTGCTCCTTGTGGATAGGACTCCATTGTAGGGGTGGTACATCTCTAAAGGTGTAATCCTTCAAATTGACCTTGGTTGTGACCCCTGAGCGCTGCAAGTATAAGGATTTGGTTCCCCAATCTTGTACAACTTGCACTTTTCATAGGAAGGGTCTTCCTAGGATCATTTCGTAGGTATTAGTTTTACCAAAGTAATATATAGCAAAGGTGTTCTCAAACTCTACACCACAAGTGGTTAGAGTTATCCCTTATAGCAATCCTAGAGGTCTTTCCACATGGCTGTCAGCCATCTGAAGCTTCATTCTAGTTGGTCTTAATGTGGGTTTATCCCATTGCTTCCACAAGGAGGTGTTTGCAATAGCAACACCAACACCTGAAGCTACTATTGCTTTGTTTGTGTGACCTTGGTAGGTGATTGGAAGATAAGTATTACCTTCCTCATCTTCACTCATGTCCCCTATTTTGTCTAGAGGTATCTCTGGAACTTTTGTTTAGAGTCTGCTTTGGGCATTTTGGAATCAAGTTCTGGAATTGGATTCGCCACATGTTTCCATAACTCAAGTTTTACTTTTGGTAGCTCTCTAAAGTTAGAGGACACTACTCCTTAGTGTTCTTCACGACATGAGTGTTTCTTGGAAGCACTAAGTCTTCGTTTCTGATCAATATTGTGGGAGCTCTAATTTGGAGGGATTTAGATTCCCATGGGCCTATGAACTATGGAAACTCTTGTAAAGACTTGGATTCAAAACCTTTCTTCTCCTTGTAGCTCTACGTGGTCTCCATAAAGTGATGGAATGTCTTGTGGAAATTGTTCATGAAGGTCATCAATCTCCAGAATAGGAGGGGAAACATCCTTCTCCTTGGCCCATTTCTTTTCTTCTATTTCGCGCAAGACTTTTTTAGAGTGTTGTTGAATTGATAGAGGTTCTCCATCATCTATCGATTCAGGAGCATAGACTTTCTTTGGTGATGAGCTTTCTCTTTCAATAGTTGGTTGAGACTGTGGAGGTAAAGAAACTTGCGGTTGATTTACCAACTGCTCTAATGCATCTAGTAAGGCCTGGAAGTGCAAACCCGTTGTAATAGCATTCGTGTGATTGAATGATTGATTGGCCTCAAACATAGCTTGAGCTATTTCCAACATTTTTATGCACATTTTTGTCCATTCAATCTCTAGATCTGCTCTAGGGTAGCTCTTGTCTAGGTTTGCAGGTGTTGGCCCTTCTTGAAGTCAAGCCTGGTATGCCTTGAACATCATGTCCAAGTGTTCTGGGGTTGGATCTGCAAGAACAGACCCTGGTTGTGGTCTATTTACAATGGCTGGTGGGTGGGTTTGAGGTTGGGGATGAGGTGGGGGATGAGGAGATGTGGATGGAGTTTCAGCATGCGAGAGATTTTGAGAGGTAATATCTTCTATTTTTTTTTTGCATCTCTCAGGTTCTCTTCTAGTTCAGATAACTTTTTGGTCCACTTACGATTGGCCTTCTCTCTAGTATCCTTCCATGTTCTTTTTTTTCTCTTACTATGCTCTCCTGACTCACTTGGCCATGATTGCTAGGCTAGTTTAGCTTTTCGTAAAGCTTGTGCCCTAATAAGTGCATGTATAGGAACCACATTATTGCCATGTAACTTGGATACCCTACTAAGCCTACTACATTAACGGGTGTAACTTTTGGTGCACTAGAGGGATGTCCGAGACAATCTCTCACGAGTTGTTCCTTGCCACACTCAAGACAAACGACTTGTATTGTGATGTTCTGGCCTTCTATCGAAGCTAGTGGGTGGGGTAGTTGTTGTCCTAGTATAGGTTGAGGTTGGCTATATCCTCCCTATTCATAGAGTCTACTTGCTCCTCGTGGTCCTGGACATGGGTTATACCTAGGAACTTCTCTGCCTTGTTCTTCAGGAGGGTACCAGTGTGGTCTACCTTGGGGTGGTACAAATGGTTGTGGCTGTCTATTCATTGGATAGTTTTCAGTGTTGTAGTTGATGTACTTCTGCTCACTATAAGAGTACATGTTAGGCTCCTGAGTTCGTTCTCTATCGTAAGGGTAAGGTTTTGATAACCCTAATCCTTCTATGGTGCAAACATGAGATGGATGATCTCCACCGCAAAGTGTGCAACTTCCTAACATTGGCACTCTCAAGGAGGAGTTTTGGTAGTTCCTTTGTCCTTGTACTCCTAATTTCTTAGCCACTAATGCTACCACTTCCTCCACATAACTCGAACTAGAAGTCTCATTGTCCCTTGTATCCTCTGTTTTGGTAGGCTCTTGTGTGATTTTGAGATCCTCAGCTAAGTTTTAATCCAAATCTATGCACTCTTGAAGACACTCACTTAGAGTTTGCAAACGTTTTATGTATACCAAGATTCTAAATGTTCCGTTAGTTAGACCTTCTAAAAATAGGGATATCATTTTTTGTTGAGAAGGTCTCTTTGTCACAGGGCATCGGTCTACATATTGACTAAATCTTTGTGCTGCACTTTTTACTGTTTCATTAAGAGCTTGTTTGGCACTATGTAGTAAGGATGAGGAAGTGTGCTTGATCCCTCACTTAGTGAATTCTCAAATAAAATCTTGGAAGAATTGTTCCATATTGCCCAAGGAATTTGGATCCAAGGATTGAAACCAAGCTAAGGCTATTCCCATGAGGGTTAGCCCAAAGGATTCATATTGCATGAAAAATCCATTGACTTGCTCTGCTCGCAACACCTGCTTGAATTCTGCAATGTGATCATAGGGCTCTCCTTTGCCATCGTAACAATTTCTTATGCATTTGGCCAACTGGATGGGTCTCAGTCTTGTGTCGGGCTTTGGGGATCGAATTATGATGGGGACACCTTGGGGCGGTTCTGTCCTAAAGGTAGGTCTATTCATATTTCCCATTCCCTGGTTAGTGTGGCCGTGGGGGTTAATTCCTCGCATGGTGCATTGCTTCTGTGGTCTATTCGGCATACTATGTTGGCTCGTTTGTCCTGACATCACATTTTTTGTTCTTTGCTGGGTCTCGAATGGGTTTTGTGAGATAGTTGCCTGATCTCAATGAGGTAATATAGGCGGACCCATGTACTTTAATCTAGACCTCTCCGCTTCATCTACACGCCAATATCTCCTTTGATTTTGGTCTAGGTTTGTAACTCTAGGTGGATTTTTTGGATCCCTAAACTCGTATATAGTTATTGGTCTGATGCCTTCTCCTTGTGTCAATGAATCAGTTTGTAGGAGCATGTTCGATCCATGCACCAAGTATACATCCATCAAATAGTTATCTTGGGGTATCTTGTCCGCTTGCAATACTTGAGTCATTACTGACTTTCCCCTAGGGGTAGTCACCGTATCTCCACTGTTGGTTCTCGTAGAAGTTTCTTGTCCCTCTAACTCTCCTCTTTCATTAAGCTGATCAGGGTTTTCAGTTATTACATATATCTGGCCCATCTTGTCCATGTAGACTCCATCTTCGTACTTGAAAGCTGGCCTTGGGACTATTTCTAATTCTGTAGTGTTTATCATTCTTGCTACTGTCCTTTGTAGATCATCAAGGTAGATGGGGATTCCTTGCAAGTTAGTGGATATGTATTAAAGAGACATCCGATATTCCCCTTCCACTCTAGACATAAAGCCTTCCCTAGGTACTGAACTATGTGCGTCTTCAGAAGCCAACAGTCTCTCCTAGTTAAATGACATTTCTGACTCACTCATCTCTGAACTCAACACGTAGTGCTAACCACTAAGTTGTGAGTCCGTGACTTGGTTGTGTGGTTGACACTAGCCTTAGATGATTTGATACTTTATCTCTCTTCCTAAGTATCAACTTGAGCTTAGGTTCATAAGCCTTGTCTAGAAGTCCAAAATTGTCCTTTGAATTGCTCAAAATCTTGTGGAACCCCTTGCTTCCTAGTCCAACCTGAGGGTCAACTTCAAAATACCCTATCTAATAATCCACGTATTAATTTTACTCCCCACGAACTTTCCAACGAACCCAAAATCACTCGGAACAGATTTTGTATGAGGAAGTTTTGTCAGTTCAGGGTTTAGGGGGTTAAAACAGGGAAAGAGGATCTCTCAAGGACTACCTCAGGACAGGCGATACGATACCAGATTTTCATGATACGATACCACCAAGGCGATACCAACTTCCATGACACGATACCACTCGCTAGACGATACCACAGAGTCCATGATATGATACCAACCTCACGATACGATACCTCTGCATTTGATGATACGATACCAATTTAGTGGACGATACGATACCAAATTGCTCACGATATGATACCAAGGTGAGAGGCGATACAATACCAAGTTAGTGGACGATATGATACCAAGGTGAGAGGCGATACGATACCAAAAATTTACACGATACGATACTGGAATTCTCAGGATACAATACTGGTTCTATGGATGATGTCGAAACGTTTTTCACTTTCCAGTTGACATCCATGAAAATTAAAACATGTTTATTGGTTAACTATAAACCCTCTATTACACTATTGATTAAAGATTTTGCTTGGAACTTATCTCTCTATAAGTGTTTGCAGGTACCAATTGATGGAGAAATCATATGCTCATATTAGGGTTTATCCTAAACTGTTCATTTAATGTGTGATTACGCTAATGAAACATTGAAACATGGGTATAAGACCCTAGGGTTTAAAAACAATTCCAATGAGTTAATGCTAGGATCAAACTAGGTTTCGGATGAGTTGTAAAGGGGTTTCAAGGGTTTAAATATATTTCCAAGGGTTTTAATCTGTTTTAAGGGATAAAACAACTGACATTTAAATAAATTAATCTATAAATTGAACATTGATTTATTAAAAATTAAATTATGATCTAATTATTTAATTTAATCATGTGTGTAAATATAAATACTAAGGTATTTAATTAATTAAAATCTTAAGGTAAGCTTAAATCAAATGAATTATTTAATTATGAAAATTTAGGATAATTAAATTAAAATGACAATTTAAATGGATAAATAGTTAGTGGTGTGTGTAAGAAAGTAATTAAGGAGTGGTGATTGGTGATTATGTAATTAAAGTGAAGTGAAAGAGTGGAGTGAGTAAGTTATGCACTTAAAATAAATAAAATTGGATAAAAGAAAGGAATGGAGTGAGTTTTTGTAGATGAAAAGAGTGTTGTGAATGAGTTGTGTGGGTAAAGTAGTTAAAGTAGAAATAAAAGTGTGGTGAATGAAAGTGAGAAAAGTGTGGCTAAGGAATTAAAGCAAAACCTAAAGGAGTGGTAAACTCATGACTTGTATATGTATTTATATGTGTGATGGGATTTGTTATCTCCTAATGTTTCTTGCAGGTATTCTTTCCCTCCTTTGTTTGTATGATTATATTAGTTTTTCCTCTCCGTAGAAGTCATATTTTTTTCTTTTATCTTTCCTTTTTCTGACGTTTGCACATGCAACTCGAGAGAGTGAAGTAATCATTAGTAGTAAGAGAATTCCTTCCCTTCACCCTGCCGGATGTAGAGCTTCAGAGTCATAGTTGGCACCTATCACGATGACTGAGAGAAAGTCAGAGGCTGCTGGCAGTAGTGGCATAAGAGAGAATGACAGAGATGCCCTATTGTAGCTAGTTTCTTACATCCCAGTTTATTCATAACATCTTGATTGAAGAATAAAAAGATGAGGCCACTGTTTGCGGACGGATTTTGAAGAACGAAGTCGATTCTCAATCGGAAGATAATGCAAATCTTTGATAAATATGGCTACCTGTCTATTTGTCTTCAAGATCGGGAGCATCCCTGGAAGGAGCGCTTAATTTTTGTTTTGACATGGCAGTAGAAAGAGAGAGTGACGGCCTCTGCAGCACGCAGTGCATGTGAAGAGAGAGAATAAAATACTTTTCTTTTTCCCCACTCCCTGGTAGCACTTCTAACTATGATGGCTGAGAGAGAGAGAGAGTTTTAAAACCTTTATCTTCATCCCTCCCTCCACGGCACAGCACGGGTGGTAGCGATGCACACAGAGAGAGAGAGAGAGGGAGAGAGAGAGAGAGAGAAGAGAGAGAGAGAGAGAGAGAGAGAGAGATAGAGAGAGAGAGAGCATAGAGAGAGATAAATGATAAAGTGATAGAGAGATAAAGAAACTTTTTAATATCTGACGCTTGCACACGCAACTGGAGTGAGTGAAGTAATCAGTAGTAGTAAGGGATTTCTTTCCCTTCACCTTGCCGGATGTTGAGTTCAGAGTCATAGTTGGCACCTATCAGGATGACTGAGAGAAAGTCAGAGGCTACTGGTGGCAGTGGCATGAGAGAGAATGACAAAGATGCACTGTTGCAGCTAGTTTCTTACATCCCAATTTATTCACAGAGAGAGAGAGAGAAATGGGGTCCGACGTCTCTAGTGGCTATGCAATGATAGTATAAAGAGAGAGATAGGGAGAGGTAGGGAGAAAAAGAGAGAGTTATCAGAGGAGAGAGAGAGAGAGAGAGAGAGAGAGAGAGATGGGATCCGATGTCTCTAGTGGCTGCGCAACGACAGTATAGAGAGAGAGATAGGGAGAGATAGGGAGAAAAAGAGAGAGTGTTAGACAGAGAAAGAGAGGTTAAGTATAGGTAATTCAAATTGTAATTATTTGATTTTTTAAATTTTATAATTTAAAAGTGGTTAAATGTTAATGTGCATGTGATTATGTATATGAGTGCATACATGTGAATGTGAGAATGCATATGTATGGGAACATATGTTTGTGTGTATGACATCATATAAGAATTAATAGATGCATGTGCATGTGAATATGTGCATATATATGAAAGAATATGCATGGTTAATATGTATGAGCATGTGAGTGTGTATATGCATATGCATGGAAATGTATGCATGATTAGTATGTCTAAGCATGAATGAACATGAGCATTAATGTATGCATGATTAGAATGCATGGGTATGAATGGTATAATGAGAGCACGCATGTAAAGTGCATTAACATGATTACACTTAAGAAAGAGGGTAGTTATACATTGGCATGATGCACGTGTGTATAAGAGTAATGAAGTAAATGCATGAGTGTGCATATACATAAATGAGTATGAACATAAATTTATGTATGTGCATTAGAGTGTGTGTTAACATGCATAATAGCATGAACTTATAGGCATGTGTAACATATGTATGAATAATTTTAGCATGCATATTTGAATATAAATGATTTATTGATGTATACTTATGTTTCTAATGTTTCTTGCAGACATTAAAAGAAGAAGTGTCCGAAGAGCATTGTGAAAGAGTGAAGAATTCAACAATTATATGATCCAGAGATCCATCTACCTTATAAAAACCCATTGAAGATTACCTTTGATCAAGCTATTTACCATATTCTTTATATAAGAATCACTGGAATTTATCATCTTTTTATATAGATTTTATCATTTAGAAAGATTTATCTATAGCATGGTTAAAACCTATTCTTGTTATTATCATTAATTCATTTACTATTTCCATTGATCTTTATTGTCGATGTCTATAGAGCATTCAGTTGAATCTAAAAGTAATATAACTATAGAAGTTGAAGTAGAAGTCATTAAGGATAAAATTACGCAAGAATATTTAATCTCCGTATCTTATGATCATTGTCTTACTGGATTTTTAACGTTATTTTTTATTGCATCTCCCGAACCTCATGATCGTGTAGATTCATTTCCACAACCTCTAATTAGACGTACACACTCTCAGCATATTGAATACCAAGAAGAAGAAATTATTAAAGAACACATAACTGAGGAATCCTCAATTTTACCTTCATCTCAAGAAGCTATTCATACGTAAAGGGCAGCTCAACCATATGGTCCTTAGAAGTATAGAGTGATCAGCTTACCTATTAGAAGTATTTCTTAGATTTTTCATATTCTTATATATTTAGAAACTTCATTTACCCTAGTGGTAAAGAAAAATATACTTAATTTACTTGAGCTAACTCAAACACCTTGCGTGTGCCGAAGGATTTAGAGGTTGGCTTGATCCATCAGCCGTGTGTTCGCAACTTCCAGACATTTGGTGAACCCGACGAGATACGATACTGAAGGGTCAGACGATACGATACCACTTTTTTGCATGATACGATACTAGAATAGGCACCATACAATATCGCTCGCTTGACGATACTATACCGTGACCGGGACGATACGATACCACTCAGGCGATCGCGATCGTGATACCAGCACTTGATGATACGATACCAGAATGGTATCACGATACCTCAAGTGGGCGTGCACGATACAATACCTCGACAAGTATCGCAATACACGGGAATTCTGGTATCGCGATACCAAAACCCAACCAGACATGATAATTGGAGATGTTTAAGCCCAAATTCAAAATGTTTTTGTAGATATGTGTACCTTATGTTCTCCTTGTCACTCTTATGTGCCTGTAGGTGCAAAGTCACTCTCCAAATGCATGATATCACCATTGTGGGAGCGATTTCTGACGACTGGCGGATCAATTAAGTCGTCTCCTGAACGGCGCACGCAGGGTGACTATGCAGAACAAGTATAACTTTTCCTAAGGTCCGTAGGGCAAAGCGTTCCTATACCTTTCTATAGCATCAAAATAAGATGGTGAGATAAGTTTTTCACTAACTACTTGATCTTTAATGCTTTCAATTTTGTTTGAATCTTCTTGGAAATTATCAATGTTTCTATCTACAGTTGGTGGAAAAAGTTCTTCACTATTCTCTATGCTAGGTGGAACAATGGAAAGTAAATGTAAAGTTCTATTAGGATCATGCAAAGTTTCTTTAACTATCTTATTTTTAACTAACTCTTCAAATTCTTCAACTAGTTTAGGAAATAGTAACTCAAATGTAGTTGGAGGTAGAAAGGAACTACTTGAAGAAGCCTCTTTAGACATAAGATGAAAATGACACTAGATTAATGATCAAATTCCTGTACACAGCTATAAGATAATGTCATAAAATGATAACCTATTCAAGCTTAAAGGAAAACCAATACAAGCTAATCAATAGTTTAAGCTAAGTAATTCTTTTCGCTTCAAATCTTCAGTTCATCAACAAGGTTGCAATTCTTCAGATAATCATATCTGAAAATCACATGAGAAATATTAGTATGCATTTAAAAAATAATTACACTCATTTAAAATTTAAACAAATTTAGTTAATTTATTTATTTAAACATACATATTTCAATAAAATAATACATTCATACAATTACTTTAGCATACATCAATCATTCATATAAGTACATTGTTTCATTTACTTATACATATTTAAACATATTATATAAGCTAACATGCAGTACATGCATATACATACACTTAACATAAATGACACGCATACCACACATAATCATACATTCACAAACACACATGCATTACCATATGGGTTAAGGGTAAGAAAGGAAAGGATAACCTAAGAATGGATAGGATAAATGTTTGGAAAAAGAGAAGTTGGGAAGAAATAAAGAATTCTTTGGAAGAAATCAAGGCTAAATGGATCCATCTTTTTGCTAACCTGTAAACACACAAGAGACTTTAGAATAGCAATTTATTCATTTAATATGTAATCAATCTAAAACACACTCACATACATAAATATATAGATATATATACTTATATTTAATCAAATACGTATATTAACACATAGACATATATTAAGACATATATATATACACATAAAAAACATACATTCATACACATAAATACATATTCGCATACTTAAACATATATATATATTTATTTGAACACAAACATATAATAAACCAAATAAATAATAACACACAAAATATATAATCTAAATCATATAATATTTAAAACATAATAAACAAGAAATAATTAAAAAAAAAGAAAAGAAACAAAAAATAAATTTCTCTCAGTCATTCTCTCTCTCTCTCTCTCTCTCTCTCTCTCTCTCTCTCTCTCTCTCTCTCTCTCTCTCTCTCTCTCTCTCTCTCTCTCTCTCTCTCTGCTGTGCCGTCGATAGAGAGGAAAGAGAAAGGTAGGGAGAAAGAGGACCAAAGAAAAGGACAGAGGAATAAAATATGCTAAAGAAAGGAGAGAAACAAAAAGAAAATGGAAGAATAGAGGAAAAAAAATATGGATGAAAGGAAGAAAATCCAATGACCTCTACTTGATTTCTCTGCGCAAACTGAATTCTAAAGCAAAAAAATTTGCTCTACAATAAATGAATGACAAAAGCAAGAGAGATGGCCTTCTCTCTTCTCCTGCTAGAGGACAGTCATAGAACTATGTGCAAAATTTGACTATAGTCTAGAGCAAAAGTAAGTACCTGAAAATCACATGAGCTTGTGAGTACGTACTCCCCTCTTTAAATAGATGAGAGTAGCCCACCATAGCCCACATTTTTCCTTAGATAACTGATCCATGCTACCTAAATTAACTTCTCTTCAACTCTACATCACTCCAACAAGAAAAATAGGCGTGGGATTTTCTCCTAGTTGTTTTTCTCAAAAATACTCACAACCATACCATTAAATATTTATTGGACCATAGACTTTAAATTTAAATACAACCTTTCACTTCTTTTTTATTCATTTAATTACTTGGAATAAATACAAAACTTTAGAATAAAATTAATTTAACCCATCAATAAATTTATTAATCATCATAAGCTTAGTGGAAATAAATAATTAATATATTTTTTTATTTGAAATATTTTTGCTAAGGTTTCTTTTGCTATATTTGCCCTATTAATAATTCATTTTTAGACTAAAACCTACTTAATTACTCATTTAACCTTAGGTTTACCCTTCAACTAACTTCAAATCATGTTAAATAACCCCAATTAACCCTTAAACATATCTTCTACCCTTCCATAACCCTCTAGAATTAATAATCTACCCTTAATTAACCTTGAAATTAAACTAGAATCCTATAAACATGTTCAAAACATACATTTAACCCTTAATTACCCTTGCAATTTAGCTAAAATCCTATAAAACATGATCAGAATCTATAGTTGATCCTTAATTACCCTTAAATTTACTTTCAAAACATAAAAAACCCCTTAACTAACCCTTGATTTTTCATCTATGCCCTTAATTATATTAAGAAAATACTTAGATAAATACCTCCCATCTTGATAATATTCAGCAAACTTCTTTTCCTGCAGAAATTAAAATCAAACATTAGTCAAAAATTTCATAATTTAACCAAAATTATATTAGTCAAATAATATTTTAATTTTTGAAATATTTTAAGAGTAGTAAATTCTCTCTGACATCTAGCCCCACTAAACCTGCACATCGTCCCGATGGGCCAACCTGCAGATTCAAGTGGAACAGATCAAATTCTTTTGAAAATAAATTTTAGGTTTTTTTTCAAAATTTTATTTCATCATACATTCAAACTTTATGCAATTAAAAAGATTAGTACAAATAATTTAAAAAAACACAAAGTAGATATAAGTTATAAAAATATCTTATCATATTTCTGAGTCCACATTTAAACAAGCATTTATAAGAATAAATCATAAGTTTTATAGGCCTTCTGTTCATGTCACTTGCTTAGAATAAGTAATTTATCTTGTATAACAGCATATACAAAAAATTTTCTCATCAGGTAATAGAATTATATGCCTCCTACTTTTATTTCCTACGGTCAGACTCTCTTTTCATTGCTTTTTTTTCATATCATTTTTCTTTTACTTTTTTACTTCATCCCAACTTAGCTTTTTCTTTAATTTTCACAAATTGGGCTATACCAAAATCGGGTGCGACGCCTGGACTTGTCCACCCGGCCAAGTTTATTCCACTTGTCTACCAACCCGGCATAGCGCACGACAAAACTATGTCATCCCTACATGAAATCGACGTCAGGTCGTGGCTCTGATCGCCCGACCAGAGTAACTCCACCCACCTATCGACCCATGCAGGCACATGACAACATATAGGCTAGGCCTATGATGAAACTAGCGTCAGCTCGTGGCCTTGATCACCCGACCAAGGTTGGTCCACCTGCCTACTAGCCCAACATAGCGCACCAACAACGAACACATACATATATGCTAAATGGGTATGAAGTTTTATTTATTTATTATTATTTTTTTTAAATTTCATTTAGAGGTCAGATCTCATAAGAAATAAATAGCAGAATACAAATCCCATATACTAATGGATAAAGTTTAAGCATATACATGTATTCAAAATAAGGCTACCTTTTCGTCTACAAGCTTCCAATTCCAAAATTTCTATTTAACTTTCTGATTCAGTTCATATAAATACGAGTTTTTATGTTTCAATCATAAATATTTCAGATATTTCTACATCTTAATTCTATTTGAGTTTTTTAAATAAATTCGAACATATCCTTTTAATCCATGCAGTAATGCCATGCATATACACAAAAAATCAAAGAATCTTTAATCAAAATTGTTTCACCTGATATTTTAATCATCATCATCATTTTCATCAGCATCATCATCATCATCATCATTTTCTTCAATTTCATATTCTTCATTATTTCTCTTTTTAAAAAGTTTAACTCTTTTTCCTGCAATCAAATTCTTCAATAAAGAACCATCAAATTCTCTAAGTTTAAATGTACCATTTTCAAATACAGTCACAACTACATATGATCCAAAC
This sequence comes from Ceratopteris richardii, assembly GCA_020310875.1. Lineage (NCBI taxonomy): Eukaryota > Viridiplantae > Streptophyta > Polypodiopsida > Polypodiales > Pteridaceae > Ceratopteris > Ceratopteris richardii. Next base: position 1,569,371 of record CM035409.1, read on the forward strand.
CATCTCTTAATTAACTTTCTCCTAGCATCATACTGAGTATCAAAAGTGCTATCATAAACTAAAACCTAGTCATCTACTTCTATAGTACAAGGTCTAAGTCTATGTTTTTTATCAAAATAGATTTTATTTTTAAGACGTGAATTTTTAATTTTCTGAACAGCTTCTTCAATCATTTTATTACCTATATTTAACTGCATAATCCTAACAAAAATCAGATCTTCACGAGTCATCTCATTATTCCACGGAAGTGTCGTCCATGAAATAATCTAGGATTGGATAGGAAAAATCGGCTTTTGACAGTACATTAGTTCTGTATGCATAAATCCTGTAGACCTAGTATATGTTATCTTGTCAGCCCATAGTGCAAAAGGAAGGAATCTAGGCCACTACTTCATATCACCATTGTAGGCCTTAGAAATGGCCTTCACAATAGAGGGATGACCCCGCTCAATCTTACCATTAGACTCCGGATTATAAGCAGTAGTGAGAGACAGACGAATCCCATGATGGGCAAAGAATTCTCTAGCCTCTCTATCATCTAACTCTCCCCTATCTGCCACTATCTTCTCTACATAGCCAAATCTACTAATAACTTCTTCTAGCAAAAATTTACATACGTTATAAGTACTTTTTGTACGAAGAGCTCTACCTTCTACATGATTAGTCAGGTCTTCTCTAGCTAAAACTATATATCTCATCTTATCTAATCCTTTAGGCATGGTCACTAAATCAACTACCCACTTGTAATGAATACAAGGAGGGTAGGTAGGGTGCAAAGGTTCTCTATGCCTAACTGACGAATGTACATGACATGTAGTACAAGTACTAACAAAGTCACGTATATTCACATACATACCCGGCCACCTGTAAGCTTCCCTAATTTTATCAATAGTTGTGTAAAAGCCTTTATGACCTGCCCAAAGTGTCTCATGCATATCTATCATAACTCTATTTTGCAGTTTTTTATTTCCTAAAACTCGCTCTGGATATCTTCCCTTGAGCATGTCGCCAAATAAAACCAACTTTTAGGAAAAAATTAAACACACGTTTTCTAATATCTCTAAATCTATTAGCTGACCAAACAGGTAATTGCTTCAGAGTACTAAGATAATAACCTATATCATACCAAATCCCTTCATACTCATTTTCATTAAATTTTTCATATACATATACATCAGAAACATAATTAATTACATTCAAATTAGTTTTAGTCAATTCATCATCTTCAAATTTAGCCCTAGAAAGCATATCTGCTACAGAGTTAGTTTTACCCAAAATATGATTTAAAATAGGATTAATAAACTTAATATATGCTATCCATCTTAACATAGCTATATCAGGAGAAGAGCAATTAGTAATCATTCCTATTAAAGGTAAATGATCTCTTTCTATTATGACATTAGCTCTAAAATACTCTTTATCAGTTTTCAACGTAGTAACTAAACCCCATAATTCACGTTTTATTTGAGGATAATTCTTTTGAGTTTCATGAAAAATTTTAGCTCCGAATCTAATAGCATATCTATTTCCCTCACTATCATCTTGACCTATTACCCATCCTATTCCTATAGGACTAGTATCTACAGTTAAAATAATCGGTTTATTATTTGAATAGTCTACTCGTTTTAAAACACGTGCATTAGAAAGCAAAGTTTTTAATTTCTTCATCGCTTTAACATGAGTTTCAGTCCATTTAAATTTTCTATTTTTCCTAAGTAAATCATACAATGGATGCTACATGGGCATAATGCGGAATCCGAATTGCATAAAATACACATGCTCCTCGGAAACGTCTAACTTCACTAATATTTTTACAAGTTTCAGATAGTTTATTAATAGCATCTACTTTTTGAGGATAAGGCCTACGACCATAATAACCACATAAATGTCCTACAATTAAAACTTCATTAACTCCAAACACTGATTTTTCTATAGAAAAAGTTAATCCTACTTCTTCAAATCTTTTAAGATTTTTTTCACAATCTAAAATATGATTAGCAACAAACTTCCTACATCCTAATGAATCTAATGTCTCGTCTTTTTCTTTTTCTTCACATCCTTTAATTGGGATATCATCTATAAACGGCATGGTCACATTGGGAATAAAATCATGAAGAACCCTATTCATCGCGTTCATCATATGTGCTACCGAATTTGTAGCTCCTTGGGGAAGAGTACACATACGAACTAATCCTAAAGGAGTCTTCATCGTGCTAATATCTCTACTTTCAGTAGCAAGCTGAAACTGGTCATATCCTGAATATAAGTCACCCATAGAGTAGATAGAATGCCCAGCAAAAGCTTCGGCAAATTCTCCTACAATAGGGTCGGTTCCCACGTTCTTAATAGTAACTTTATTTACGGGTTGTAAGTCTTGAATAAATCTAAGTTTACCATTTTGTTTAGGAACAGTAAACCATCTATTAAAATAAGGTGCAGAGGAAGGTTCTAATATTTTCATTTTTCATCTTCTCCTTAAGTAGTTTCATTAGCTCAGGTAAATGAGCCTTTGGAACTCGTATAGGGCAAAGATTCCAAGGTATGTGGGCTACAGTAAATATGATCATAGGAGAAACTATTCTAGGGTCAACACATCCTATTTCCTGAGGATAAAGAGAAAAAGCTCTACCATGTTTTTTAATCATTTCACGAAATAATTCACTTTCAATTGGTAATAAAAAAGAATCTTCATTTCCTATTTTTATTAATTTAATAGTTTCTTCAGTAAATTTATTACCTATTTTAGACATGTCACGTAAGATAGGATCGTTAGCTACTTGTTTAATTTTCAGATCACTTCCTTCAGGTAAAGCTTGAGCTACGGGTTTCACTTTTTTATCTAGTGTTTTATACTTTGTATTAATTTGAACTTCATGAAAATCAGAAACAAATTTTGAAATTAAATCATATTCATTTAATGAGTTTGAAAGAATAACATGTAATAATTTTTCATCATGTAAGGATCCGTCAATTTCATCAAATAAAGTAAAGGAAAAAGAAGTTTCAATTATATTTTCAATATTTTCATTTTTAGACATATATCCTTTATCTTTAAAATATTTTTCATATTTTTTCATTGTTTTTCTAGGAATATCTTTATTATTTAGAATTTGTAATTTTGAAGATGAAAAATAAACAGAATCATTTTCTATTTTATTGACACATTTATGCGAGAGATCAAACCAGTTACCACTGTTGTCTCGCTCAACAATGGTGTCTAGTAAAAATTTTGATCAAAGTATGTTCCAGAATCACTAAGAGGTAGATGACTCTCGTGCATTTTCTCTTGTGATGTGATAGGTGTTTTCCTAATTTGTTCTCTATTTCTAATATGGTTTGGGTTTAGAGTCATTATTTGTAAGGATTGTAAGTCATCTTTTGATCTAAATCTAGCATACAGGGATCCATCGTCCATTATTTTTGTTTCCATATGAGTTTCACATATAAAGGGTTGTCCTAAGATAATTTCATAAGAACAATTATCTTGTATGAAAAAGTGAAATGTTTCACTTATTCCACCTATTGAAATTGGAATGTTGGCACATGCTCCTAGAAGTGCACCACATCCGTTGTCTGTTGTTCTCATAATCCACCCATGTTGTTTATCTATAGGCCATCTGAATTTATCATATAATTATTTTGATATTACGTTTATTTCTGAGCCTGAATCTAGTAAAGCTAAAGTTGTACAAGAATTTTTCCTATCTCCTAAATTTACTTTGATCTCTAGTGTTCCCCTGCCCAAAAACTCTTTTTGTAATTGCTTTCAGATTTTTCTTGTATACTATCTGGAAGTATAGGTCCTTAAAAAATTTTATTAATGTATCCTTTACTTTCTTCTTCATCATCAGAATCAGAAGAAAAGGAATCTTTAGAAATATGAGTTACATCTACATTGTCATGCATTTCAGTATCAATATTTAAGGGAAATCTTTTTCTTTTAATCATCTTAATAAAGTTATCTTTAAATTCTAATTTAGCTATAGTAAATAATTGTTCAAGTGACATAGTCACTTGACTTTTTAAATCCTTTGTGTCATTTTTTTGTTCAAGTTCTGAAGTTAAAATAGCTTTTGGAGTTCTTTTGGTTTTCTTGGTTTTTTCCTCATTTTTTCTATTTCTTCATTAGTCTTTGATTCTAATTCATTAGGTTTGTTTGATGTCTCTAGTTGTTTGCCCTCCCTTATATCTCTTCTTTTCTGCTCAATTGAATCTAAATTTGTATTTTCATTAAATTGTACATTTTTAGGTTCTTTTCTTAATTGTTTTCTAGTTACTCTTTGATTAGACTCATCTAAATCTTGTGTTTCATCCCTTTTTCTCTTTTCTTCCACATTTGCAATATGTGAGAAGATAGAGAAATTATCTATAGGTGAGCTCCATGCAGCTTTGTTCATTATATCATCTCTAACTTTTATCAATGCTTCTATCGGAAAATTTTTGGTTTCTTTTGATGTATCATCATCTAGATCACTTTCATCGCATTCTAATCTAACCCCAGATGAGCTTCTTTGTGCTTCTGATATATTTTCATATATTTTTTGCATTCCACCTTTTCCCCAATTTACAGCTAGAGGGAGGTGGGTGTGATAGTCACATAGTTTTTTATCAATATCAATAACTAGTTTTCTTTCTTTTGCCTCTTTTAATGATTCACAGGCATAAGACATATGTTCAGTGGAGTCACACCAAACACATCATCGGGTGGGTGTACCTCTTCGTTCATTATTCTGAGCTACTGGTTGATTCTGAGCTACTAGTTGATTCATTACAGGTGCTATAGGTATAGGATACATTTGTGGGGCATGAGTAAACTGAGGACCTAGAATTGTTCTATCTTGACTAACTAAGGAATGAACTGTGTTTTGAAGTGTTGCCACTTCCTTAGATATGTTCGTATGTATTTGCATCATATTATCTAGTTTATTAAATAGTATTTCAAACTGTAACTCACTAGGCACTTCAGATGTTGATGCTTGTTCAGTTAAACTAGAGTTTATATTAATTTTAGGATTTTGAGTAGTTGGTCCTACTATTGGAAAGCTTAAATTCATATCATATAATAAGGATTGCCTCTGTTTCATTTGTGCTACTACTTCAACTACTTGTTTAAGTACCCCCCAGTCCTCTGTTAAACCATATCTTTTCGAGGTTCCTCTAGTCTTCTTTCTACTTCACTTCTAATGTCTGTAGGTAAAACTTTTAGGAAATAAAGTACTATATCTTGAGTAAGTGCAGTCCTATCTTGTTCAGGTAATTGTGAAAATCTCTTCATAAATTCCCCATGTAATTGTGTAAGAGATATTTGGGTTTTGGGAGTGCTAAGCCATTTCATAAATCCCTCCCTACTGTGTTGACTAAAATCTTCTAAGTAAAATTCTTTATGAATTTGTTTTTTAAATTCTTCCCATGCAAGTGCTTTATGAGGTTCTATAATACTAATGGCTGAACCTATTGCAAGTCTTACTAAAAATGTTACCCATTTATCAATTGGCAAACCATGTAGTTTTGGTAGGTCTTCAAAAGTGTCTAAGTAATTAGTTGTGTTAACTCCAGTAAATTTACCTTTTTCTTTTATCATAGCTTCTACTACTTTTTGGCCTTGAGTTTCTGACATCATATTTTTAAATAACTCATCCATTTTGATATGTATGTTAGAACTAGACCTAAGTTTCTTAATATAATCCTTAACTTCTTCTTGAACTTTAGATTTTTGTTCCCTTACCAAACTAACTAAGTTACCTGAGTCCAGCTTTACTTAAATTTAAAACTTTTAAACAAGTCTTGAAAAATAAATGCTAACTTTCCAAATGAAAATTCTTAATGAATTTTCAAACTAAATTATGCTATTCTAACAATCTTAATAATGAAATATAGATACTAACTTTTCAAATAAATTTCTTTTTGATCGTTTTGATTAAAATTGTACTAACCAAACAATCTGAAAAAAATACTATCTTTTAAATAAGAATTCTTTTTGAGTCTAACAATTCCTACTATTTTAATGAAAATAAATTCTAACTTTCAAATGAAATGAAATTTAAATCTACCAATTCCTACTATCCTAAACTTTCCTAAAATCCTACTTAAATAGTCACAAACAGATGCAAGTTAAGAAAATATACCTGACACTTGACAGTTGGAGCAGAAGCTAGAGTGTATGTGAAATTTTCAAGTTACATTTGTTGAGCATAAATGCCTAATACAAAAATCTAAGTGATGTGAGTGCAAATGTTTTTCCTCAAAATCTTGATGGTAAGGGTGTAGAGATGAGGTTTACTACTTGCCTATTCCCGTGGAGGCGCTCAGAGCATAAGCTCAGCCCTCAACAACCAGGGAATTACAAGGTTTGTATTATCTGCCTCTACACGATGACCACCTCAAGCTGCCACAACCACGTCGTCTAAACCAAGCTAATGCATATGCAAGGAAAGGAAAAGTTTTTATACATGTCCTACTGTGCCGTTGTTCACGTCGGGTTCAAAATGTGGGAGCGATTTTTGAGGAGTGGCGGATCAATTCAGTCATCTCGCGAACGGTGCACGCAAGGTGACTATGCAGAACAAGTATAACTTTTCCTAAGGTCCGTAGGGCAAAGCGTGCCTATAACTTTCTATAGCGTCAAAATATAATGGTGAGATAAGTTTTTCACTAACTACTTGATCTTTAATGCTTTAAGTTTTGTTTGAATCTTCTTGAAAATTATCGACGTTTCTATCTACAGTTGGTGGAAAAAGTTCTTCACTATTCTCTATGCTCGGTGGAACAATGGAAAGTAAATGTAAAGTTCTATTAGGATCATGAAAAGTTTCTTTAACTATCTTATTTTTAACTAACTCTTCAAATTCTTCAACTGGTTTAGGAAATAATAACTCAAATGTAGCTGGAGGTAGAAAGGAACTACTTGAAGAAGATTTTTTAGACATAAGATGAAAATGTCACTAGATTAATGATCAAATTCCTATACACAGCTATAAGATAATGTCATAAAATGATAACCTATTCAAGCTTAAAGGAAAACCTATACAAGCTAATCAATAGGTTAAGCTAAGTAATTCTTTTCGCTTCAAATCTTCAATTCATCAACAGGGCTGCAATTCTTCAGAAAATCACATCTGAAAATCACATGAGAAATATTAGTATGCATTTATAAAATAATTACACTCATTTAAAATTTAAACAAATTTAGTTAATTCATTTATTTAAACATACATATTACAATAAAATAATACATTCATACAATTACTTTAGCATACATCAATCATTCATATAAGTACATTGTTTCATTTACTTATACATATTTAAACATATTATATAAGCTAACACGCAGTACATGCATATACATACACTTAACATAAATGACACGCATACCACACATAATCATACATTCACAAACACACATGCAAAACATACATGCATTACCATAACTCTCATGCAGACATGCACATGCATAAATGATCATGCATACATGCACACTATGATATAAATGAACATGCATATATACATGACACATACATGCATAAATGAATTACACTAACACACATATGCATATCATACATATACATGCATACATACATGACATGCACACATTCATGCATAAACATGTATACATAACATACATATGTATGAACATGCATGCACTACCTTACACCCTTACACATACACTCAGGCATATGCACTAAATGAACATGCATACAACATACATACATGCACTAATAACCATGCATAAGCATACATGCACATGCATAAATGCACATGAACTAGCAACCATGCATCATACATACATGCACTAATATGCAATAAGCAAACATGCATGACATGCATACATACATGCAAACACTATTATACATTCATAACATAAATCAACATACATGCATACATGAAATACACATAATCTCTAAAGTACATACATTAATTGACATGCATGAACTAACATGGATAAATTTCTAACATGCATTAGCTAAATTTACATGGAAAACCATATTCATGCACTTAATATACTTCTAACATTTATAAACATACCTATCATTTATATGCATATCCTATCATCTAACATGCACTATCTTAACTAACATGCATTAACATCCCTAACTTCTAACATGTACTACCTAACATATACATTCATTACTTAACATCTAATAACATGCCTATATACACTATCATGTCTAATATGTACTAACATACCTATCATACACTAACATGCACTAAAATCATTCATGGGTATTTGCACTAACAACTAGCATGGGTTCATGCAGTAACTCTAACATGGGTTCATGCACTAACACTAACATGGGTTCATGCACTAACACTAACATGGGTTCATGCACTAACATGGGTACAATTCATGCCTATCATGATACATGGGTAAATTAACTTCTCTTATCAATATCTAACATGGGTATATGCATTTACTAAATGCATTTCTAATAGGTTTCTATCAAGCTAAGGGTTGAAGAAGCTTGGGTTAAGGGTAAGAAAGGAAAGGACAAGCTAAGAATGGACAGGATAAATGTTTGGAAAAAGAGAAGTTGGGAAGAAATAAAGAATTCTTTGGAAGAAATCAAGGCTAAATGGATCCATCTTTTTGCTAACCTGTAAACACACAAGAGACTTTAGAATAGCAATTTATTCATTTAATATGTAATCAATCTAAAACACAATCACATACATAAGTATTTAGATATATATACTTATATTTAATCAAATACATATATTAACACATATACATATATTAAGACACACACACACACACACACATACACATATATATATATATATATATATATATATATATATATATATATATATATATATATATATATATATATATATATATATATATATATATATATATATATATATATATAACATACATTCATAGACATAAATACATATTCTCATACTTAAACATATATATATATATATATTTATTTGAACACAAACATAAAGTAAACCAAATAAATAATAACACACAAAATATGATCTAAATCATATAATATTTAAAACATAATAAAAAAGAAATAAAATAAGAAATAATAAAAAAAGAAAAGAAAGAAAAAATAAATTTCTCTCAGTCATTCTCTCTCTCTCTCTCTCTCTCTCTCTCTCTCTCTCTCTCTCTCTCTCTCTCTCTCTCTCTCTCTCTCTCTCTCTCTCTCTCTCTCTCTCTCTCTCTCTCTCTCTCACGGACGCCGTCGGCTGCAAGAAGAGGAGGTGGAGAGGGTAGAATAAAAAATAAATTATATATATAAAAGAAAAGGAAAAAAAAACTCTCAACACTCTCTCTCTCTCTCTCTCTCTCTCTCTCTCTCTCTCTCTCTCTCTCTCTATCCCTCTCTCTCTCTATCTCTCTCTCTCTTTCTGACCATCACGGACGTCGCCTGCTGCATGGAGAGAGGAAAGGAGGGAAAAAAAATCAAGTTAACAATATTATAAAAAACAAATCTATGGTCAGAAAGCTCTCTCTCTCTCTCTCTTTGTTTCTCTCTCTCTCTCTCTTTGTTTCTCTCTCTCTCTCAATCTCTGTGTGTGTGTGTGTGTGTGTGTGTGTGTGTTGCGCACGTAGCTCTGCTGCACCGCCGGCAGAGAGGAAAGAGAAAGGGAGGGAGAAAGAGGACAAAAGAAAAGGACAGAGGAATAAAATATGCTAAAGAAAGGAAAGAAAGAAAAAGAAAATGGAAGAATAGAGGGAAAAAAAAATATGGATGAAAGGAAGAAAATCCAACGACCTCTACTTGATTTCTCTGCGCAAAGTGAATTCTAAAGCAAAAAAGTTTGCTCTACAATAAATGAATGAAAAAAGCAAGAGAGATGGCCTTCTCTCTTCTCCTGCCAGAGGACATTCATAGAACTATGTGCAAAATTTGACTGTAGTCTAGAGCAAAAGTAAGTACCTCAAAATCACATGAGCTTGTGAGTACGTACTCTGCTCTTTAAATAGATGAGAGTAGCCCACCATAGCCCACATTTTCCCTTAGATAACTGATCCATGCTACCTAAATTAACTTCTCTTCAACTCCACATCACTCCAACAAGAAAAATAGGTGTGGGATTTTCTCCTAGTTCTTTTTCTCAAAAATACTCACAACCATACCATTAAATATTTATTGGACCATAGACTTTAAATTTAAATTCAACCTTTCACTTCTTTTTTATTCATTTAATTACTTTCGAATAAATACAAAACTTTAGAATAAAATTAATTTAACCCATCAATAAATTTATTTATTATAATAAGCTTAGTGGAAATAAATAATTAATATATTTTTTATTTGAAATATTATTGCTAAGGTTTCTTTTGCTATATTTGCCCTATTAATAATTCATTTTTAGACTAAAACCTACTTAATTACTCATTTAACCTTAGGTTTACCCTTCAACTTACTTCAAATCATGTTAATTAACCCCAATTAGCCCTTAAACATATCTTCTACCCTTCCAAAACCCTCTAGAATTAATAATTAACCCTTAATTAACCTTGAAATTAAACTAGAATCCTATAAACATGTTCAAAACATACATTTAACCCTTAATTACCCTTGCAATTTAGCTAAAATCCTATAAAACATGATCAAAATCTATCGTTGACCCTTAATTACCCTTAAATTTACTTTCAAAACATAAAAAACCCCTTAACTAACCCTTGATTTTTCATCTATACCCTTAGTTTTTCATCTATACCCTTAATTATATTAAGAAAACACTAAGATAAATACTTCCCATCCTGATAATATTCACCAAACTTCTATTCCTGCAGAAATTAAAATCAAACATTAGTCAAAATTTTTACAATTTAACCAAACTTATATCAATCAAATAATCTTTTAATTTTTGAAATATTTTAAGAGTAATAAATTCTCTCCGACAATGTCGCGATACCAAACACAGGTTTTGTCATGTCCCGATATGATCACTCAGATTTTGGTGTTTTAGTGGCACAAATCTCTTTATTTCAAGGGCACCTATGGTATGAACCATCTCTGAACTCCTCTCATAGCCAAGAAGAAGAAAAAGAGGCAAAATAGGGAATGTACAGTCAAAAAAGCGAAAAAATCAGAGAAGGTGAAGATGAGAGGAGATGGTGGTGACGATGATGATGAAGAAGGAAAACTCAGAAACTCAATTGAAAATGGTGATTTTTTTTACCTTACAACGTCACTACTCTACGTCTTATTGTCACACACTCGTTCTCCAAGCTCTCTCCCCGCCAAGGGCGCCAAATATGGTGTCACTCTAGCACAATGGCCAGTACCAACGTGAGGTGGCCAGTACCAACGTGAGGTGGCCAGTACCAACGTGAGGTGGCCAGTACCAATGTGAGGAGATTCACCTCATAAATGTCAATCCGTAGAGACGTGAGGACCGGTATGAAGACCAAGAGCAAGTTAAGTGCACAAGTGCATGAGTGAAAGCATACAAGCATGCACACACATACACACACGCGCACCAGGTAAGAGCAAAGAGTGGAACAATGGAAGGACTTGGAGTACAAAATAACTCTCTTACAAAGCTAAAATCTACAATAGGCTAACCCCCAAAATGAGCTATCCAGCCCTTTTTATAGTTTTTTGAGTGGTTTTGGCCATGTCCAGACCTAGTGTCTAGCCTAGTTAAAAACTACGTTCCAAGGCTTATTTGGGGACTCAAACGGAATCTAAAAATTATGAAAGTTGGTAAGATGATACTTCTAATACTCCTCAAGCTCGAGGACTCCTCGGCTTGAACAAAATGGAGTTGTAAAAATGAAAAATGGTATTTACAATGGTTTTTAGTAACAAAAGTCACTATATTTATAGGGATTTCTTCTAAAAAATTTGACATGTGCTTCTTGGAGCTCCCTACATGCTCCTTCTTCTTGTGTCTCCACTTCAATGATGTGCTTCCATGCTTGTGTGTGACCTTGACTGTCAACAAGTACTCACCTCCTCCATCTGACCTTAGTCTCTTTAGGCTTCCTCCTATTTGGTTTTCCACAAGTGGAAGATACTTCTTAAAGGAATTAAACACTTCATCTTTTTGCTTCATAAAGTACAAGATAGTCCACCTACTGAAATCATCAATGAAAGACACATAGTACCTTGAGCCAAAAACTGAAGGATCCTTACTTGGACCCCACACATTTGTGTGAACAAGCTCCAAGTAATCCTCATGCATATAACCTTACTTTGAGAAGGGAAACTTGTGAGATTTACCAAACTGATATGCACCACATTTATAGATCATGTGTTCCTTGGATACACTAGGTACCCCAAGCACACATTGATCTCTACATATTTGCTTTAAATTTTTCTCACCAATATGCCCTAATCTTTTATGCAAAATCTCAAACTTTGACAATGTTCGATCTTTGTAATTATAAGTGCAATATTCCTTGTACCTTCAAGTTCAAATGTAAATGGTCTACCTGTCTTTTCTCCCTTGGCTATTCTTTGGAATCCATGTTGGGGATCTTCCACAAATGCTTTATATTTGTTGAACCTTACTGGTGTAGCTCAGTGATGAGTAGAACCTCCTTTAATGTCAATCCGGGAAGATGTGAGGATGGTATGAAGACCTCGAGCAAGTGGAGGCACAAGTGCATGAGTGAGAAGCACACAAACATGCACACACATACACACACACGTGCACACATGGCAAGACAAAGAGTGAGAAGCAATGGAGTTCTTAGATTACTTTCAAAAAGCTCTTACAAGTTCATTTCAATTACAATCTAATCTCAAAAATGAGCTCTCTAGCTCTATTTATAGTTTTTGACTAGGTTTTGGCCCTGTCCAGACCTAGTGTCCGGCCTAGTTAAAAATTAGGTTCCAAGGCCAATTTGAGGGCTTAAACGGAGTCTAAAAAATACGAAAATTGATATTTAGGTACTTCTAAGGCTCCTCAAGCTCAAGGACTCCTTGGCTTGCACAAAATGGAGCTACAAAAATACAAAATGGTATTTACAATGGTTTTTAGTGATTAAAATCACTATTTGTGTAGGGATTTTCTCTGTTGGTTTGTCGTACACATCTTTGAGCTCCCTACTTGCTCTTTCTTCTTGTGTGCTCCACTCCTTGATGTTTGAAAAATTTAGATGGCCTACTTGTCAGATCTTCTTTGGCTACTGTGTCTGCTTGTGCTATCTCTTCGTTCCGACCCTCTTTGTCTTGTGGCTCCTTCGGTTCCCTGACTACTGCCAACACCCCCCCCACTCTCGCGTCTGTCGCCCCTGACAGACCCTTGTCTAGATGCTTGTTGAACGTAATATTGGACAACGTCGAAAGCGAGGTGATGTTCTTCTAATCTGAGCCCCCGTGCTAGATCTGTTAATAATGCATCCCAATTCACTGGTCCTGGTACGTCTGGATGTGGCACCCGCAGTTGTTCTGAATAGATGGTTCTCTCCACAGCGAGTAAGTGGAGGAGATGTGAGGGCCTGGGTACAAATATTTCTGAGTGGTATTCCCAAAATCCCGTTATGAACATCTCCTCGAATGTCTGTTTGAAACAAGCTGGGAGGTACTTTATTCTGGCGTGCCAAGCATATATTACCTCTATGGATGGGGTTGTGCTCATGCCGTATACCAGATCTTGATTTCCTGTAAGAAATCCGACACCTGAGAAGTGGGGGTCTTTAATATTCTTGAACGTCCTGAAGGTGAATAGCATTAGTTCAAAGATTTTCATACACATTTGTGCCATCACATCGGGGGTATTCCGTAGTCGAGTGCTCCAGTGTCTGATGGTAGAAATCATGTAATTTACAGTGGGAGGGCCTTGTGGCGGTGCTAGATAAACATAATTTAACCACTTCGCGCAACCCTTGACGTTCTTGACAGCAATGGTAAACTCTGGCCAAGTGCGCCGGCGGAATACTGGAACATAACAAGGATTGTATTTAATAAAAAGGGCATGTTAGTCCAGGTACGAACCATTTCCGGGTAGGTTTCAAGAAGACGGATTCTCCAGGTTGGTTGATAAATGGAGCCTTTCTTTGCACTTTCTGGGATATCCTCTGGCCCAAATTGTGTGGCAAAAGTGGGAGGTTTGCCACAACTGCGTTGAATCTCTGCATTGTAATCCGCAAGGAGCACACAATATGGCACATATTGATCATCGTTGGTGCCGATCCATCTATGATGAGACATGCTTCGAAAGTATTCAGACTTAATGATGGTGTCTTCTAACTTTGCCATAGATTGGATTTGAATGGCCACTCTATCTTCATGGGTTGTTGCTGTCTTCTCGAGTGTTTGGAGCCATTCAAGTACTTCAACTTCTAATGTGTCCAGTCCTTCTGAGGTCTGTGCACCACCTGGCATTGGCATAAGAAGATATGGTTCCTCATATGTTTCATCCACCTCAATGGGTACTAAATCCTCCGGTTCGGGTTCTACAACTGGGGAGGGCTGCCTTTCATATTCTAGTAACTTTTTCTGGAGTTCAGCCACCTGCTCTGTCAATGGCTTTACTTCCTCTGAAGTCGAGGCATTTCTATTACCTTGGTTGGAGCCTCCTTTTCCCTGAGCTGGCTACGTAGCTCATCTCGTTCCCTTTCCAAATCATCATGTGCGTCTAATAAATTCGCATAACTTTCCAAGATGGTTTTCATTGTTTCTGTGGGAACCGCTTTGAACTGTTCTGGATCGATCTCATGGGGGGAACCTTCCATGGCTGCTTCCAGATTTTCTTCATTTTGTTTCTGCAACCGTTTATTTTCTTCAAGTGTTGTAGCCATATGCTTGCGGAGTAGAGTTAAATTATGCCGGACTCTCAGGTTATCTGATTGGTACACCTCCAGCAAGGCTTCGAGTTTTTTGACACCGGGTTCTGCTGATGGTTGGGGTGTCTCCAGGAGTGTTTGATGGGCTTGCTCGAGAGTTGTATAGCGCTGGTTGAGTTCCACATTTTCTTCTGCTAGCATTGTAAGTTGCCTCTGTAGGTTTTGATGATTCGTTGTCAACTGTTGATGGCGGCCTTCGAGATCCCTGTACTCGCGCTGAAGTTGATATACACACTGATGTAATGACAGGAATATACTATTTACATTAAAAGATGCAGGTAAAGATGAAGATGCAAGGGGAATGGGGGTGGGGAAGGGAGTTGTGAATGCTGTGGAATCAAGTGGTGAGGTTGGTGGAGGGGGTATGGGAGATTGAGGTTGTGTGGGAGGTGGGGGTGGTACTGTGGCGGGTGATGTTTCCATTGTGTCAAATGTGTGTGTGACTGTAAAGATGGGGACAGTGGGTGGGGTGGAAGTGATATTTGTGAAGAGTGTCGTGAAGGTGGGCATGGAAACTCCTCCAAATTGGATACCGGGAGAGAGAGGAATTCCCATGACAACTGTGGTAGTGGTAGAAAAGGGCGTGGTCGTGCCGGTTGGTGAGGTGAATTGTGTAGCGAGAGGTGAGGTGGGTGGGGAGAGTAGTCCCTCCTGATGTTCTTCTGTTTGTGTATTGCCTTCCGGTTCTGATACATTGATGTGTATTTGTTTTCCAGATCGCCTAGGGCGGGCAGGCATACGTTTCTCAAATCGATTAATGTATGTCATGGCCTCATCCAAGCCGACTGCCTCTGCGTGTAGGTTCATGGCTTTGATAAACATATCGTCCACACCTTCCTCAGCCAATAGTTGGCTCATGAGCACCTTGCCTGATTCAAGTGACATTTTGTGTTGTTCCTGAACTCGCTTCATGGTTTGGTACAATCTTTTTATTTGTGCCGAATATGCTGGGGCACTTGCTAGCTCTGAGAGTTCATCATATTCTTGATATTGTTCTTCGTCGGCTTCTTCTTCTTCTCCTCCTTCCTCTTGTTCATCTCCTTCGACTTCTACAACGACTGGTTGTGTCGGGACTGGTGTTGTTGTGGTGGGGTGTGGTTCTTGGGTTTGGTCTGCTTCTGTTTCAAGATTAGATTCGTAGATCAGTCTGGCAACTTCTTCATCCGTGAGGTCATTGAGAGTAAATCCTTGTGGAAATTCCAAGTCTGATGGAATGGGGGGAAACACCAAGTTGGGTCCTTCTGTACTTGGTCTGGGAAGACGAATGGTGAATGGCCGAACACGCCTAGTTTGCGGAGGAGTCACCTCAGGTGTGGTAGTGGCTCCCCTTGGTTGAGCACATGGTAATTGGACGGCCCCTCTCATCTTCTTCGATGGAGGACCCGCTGTTGATAGTCGCCTTTGGAATTCTTGGGCCCTAGACCACACTAGTGCTCTTTGAATGGGCACGTCATATGCTAGGCACCTGTAAATTATTCTTGTTAGGGCACAACAGCCATGAAGTACATTTTTCTGCTTCTTATTCCAGCGCTGATGGGCTAGGTGTATCTGATCGATGACCCACTACGGTATGTTGAGGGTGAGGTTCTCTGTTTCTGCCAAGTATTAGCTGAACCATATTTTCTTAGGGGGCATAGTGAATCGTTCTTGTGCAGGAAAAGCGAAATGTTGCATAACAGTTCGTAAGTGGAGAGCAATGGTAGGCGTCATTGCCACCATGTCCTTCAATTTATTGAGCTCCTTATGCTTCATCCTACCCGGAACCATTGTTTCTTTCTCGATGGGAATGTGCATACCTTGCATGTTCAATGCCTCCCGTACTAGGTTGAGGGTTAGTTTGAATCTCTTGAGTTCGTGTCCTGGCAACAATGATGGTAGTACAAAAGTACTATCGCCTCCCTTGACCCTGCTAGGAGTTATGGTACTTATGAAATAGGAGCAACGTAGAAAATCAGGTTTAGGCAAGTGTGCTCTGAAATATCCATCCAGGCCTGCCTTGGTCCAAACTGATCGCATTACCTCTGCATTCTGATAGTTCTTGAATTCCCGAGCGAAAAAGTGGTAGCGTCCCCATTTGCCATTAAATTCAATTTCTGCTTCCCAGAAGTAGGTGCCGTCACCCAATGGCCCTGCTACATCACTGAACCAAGGAGCATGTTTCCCCACTTGAGAAGTGTGCCCCTGAGGAGGGTCCTAGATAGGAAGGACATGCACCGCTTGAAGCTCTTGACGCCTTTCGGTGAGTGGCGGTTCCAGAAGAATAGTTTCAATGTCCACAATCTGTGCGTTGGACCCTGCCTTGGAACTGGTGCCTCCAGCTTCTGCCATCGTTATTGCTCGCTAGCTGGTTCTGTCGAGAATATAGAAACATGTGTTAACATTGTAAAGGACAAGTTAGAACCGTTTTTGTCCTCATTACAACATTATCATGAGGTCCGGGAGAGATTAGTAGGTTAATAAGTGCTCGGTGCTTGTGTGTGTAGTTAGGAATTGGTTGGACCTAAGAACTAAGTGGAATGATGTAGTGTGAGAGTGACGTAGTTAGTAGGTGGGCATGGATTTACAACTGGGGTCTGGGGGTTTATTACAAGTTTTAGGTTGCCAAAGGCAGTGGATGGGCTTTGATCTTGATTTTGTGGAGATTCTGAAGAGTTTGATAGGGGTATCTGCTTGAAGATGAGGCTTTTTAGGGACCCAGTTACAAATGATTCTACTAGTGTTCATGGAAGAATATGTGCCCGTGTGTGAGGTTTAAGACTGGGCCTCAGATGTTCGAGTGAGTGAAACATGTTGTACAGGTTGCGACCGTGGTGTAGCTATTTGAGCCCGCAAGCAAGCCTTAGGCACCCAGATTTGTCGTGATTGTGGGCTGGCCTTCATTGACCTCTTGGGTACCCAAATAGACTTCACTTTTGCAGAAGAATTAATGAAGGACTTCTTATTAGTGTCGTGTTGTTGATTACTAATAAGAGGTTTTGGGCATGGGGTTGGCGTGGTCTGAAAAGGCAATTCGCCTTTTCGCCTCCATACTTGTTTCCATGGATGAAACAATCTGATTTGCTCCCTTTTTTGGCATCCAGTATCGGTAGTGTTCTGCTTCTTCTGTATTTGATCTGTCGTTGGTTGTTGCAACCTTCTGGTCTTTGGAAAAGAAGGGAGTTCCGTCCTCTCCCTGGCTCCGTTGTTGAGACAAGCCTCTTTCTGCATCATACAGTGTTGGACAAAAATAGCATTGTCAACTTCAGGTGCGCCCCTGGAAGGACCAGGAGTTTGTGCTTTACCTAGTTCCTTGAGTGCCTCCTTTTCCAATTCAACTGTAATTCGGCTATGATCTACCCATACCTGAAGAAGTCCACTTCTTAGGTTGAGGTTGACTGCATGATCATAGATCCAGTCCTGACCCAAGACAAGAGGCTCAGTGAGGTCCTCATCTTGACACACTAGTACTTTGACTGTCATCACTTCGTCTTGAATGGAGATGGGAAGATCCACCTCGCCCATGCAAGGTGTTTCCACACCTCCCAATCCTATGAGATATGGCTTGACAGTTAATCTCAATTCTTGACAGTAAGACAATTTAACAGCACTAGTGGCTGCACCTGAGTCAATCAAGGCTCTTACAGTCCTTGCACCCTTTCTTTGTCCTATCTCTAAGGTTATAAAAGGACGTCGATCAATTATCCTTTGAGCACTGATACCTGAAACTTCACACATAGCCACATGATATCCTTGGTCTGCATATGCATCTGTCCGAGGTTGCTCTCTACCCTGTCTTCTCAACTTCATTCTCCGGATGCGTTCTAAAGCTTCTGCTTGGGCCTCTTCTCGAATTCGCTTTTCTTCTTCTTTGCGTTTCTTAGCAGTATTGAGTCGGCTTAGCATTTCCTCTGTGAGAGGTTCCTGATATAACTTGACTCTGCATCCGCTAATGTAGCTCGGAAGAATGTTGCCTTCTAATGTGGCTAGTTGCACTGCTCCACTTGTTGAGATTCTGTTTATAATCATGGGTCCATAGCCTCTCTTCTCTAGTTTCCTCGCATGTTGTTTCAATGTGTATACTAGTACTAGGTTGCCAGCCTTCAAACCTTTATCCTTAACATGGGCGTCAAAATCTGCCTTCTGTCGTTTCTTAGCTGCATATATCCCTGCAGCTGCCCTCAGTCTTGTTTCTCCTAATCGTTCAAGGTCAAATAGTCTAGAGGAGAGTTCATGACCCCTCCATTCATGCTCTTGTGCTACTTTCAGTGTTGGTATTAAGAAGTCTAATGGTAGCACTGCATTTTGGCCAAACACCATCTGAAAGGGGGTGGCTTGGAGTACCGTTTTGTAGGCGACTCGGTATGCCCAAACAGCATGGTGTAGCTGTTTATCCCAATCAGAGCGTTTATTGTTCACTAATTTCGTCAGTACATTGCATAAGATCTTGTTGGTGCTCTCAACCTAGCCATTTGCTTGAGGGTGATAGGGGGCAGACTTCTTATGTACTACCAAGAATTCTTGGAGCAGATTTTCAATAACTTCATTCAAGAAGTGAGTGCCTCTGTCACTAACTAGCTCTATAGGTAGCCCGTATCTAGTGAACACATTCTCAAATAAAAACTTAGTTGTTGTTTGAGCATCGTTCTTCGTTGTGGCTTTTACCTCCACCCACTTTGTTAGATAGTCTGTCGCAACAATGATATATTCTGCATGGGAACCCTTAGCTGGGGGATTAATAGGACCTACGAAGTCTATTCCCCACTTAGAGAATGCACGTCCACCCATCATAGGTTTTAGTGGCATCTCATCTTTACGTATAGGATATTGAGTTGTCTGACAGACATCAGAGCGTTTCACATAGGTATGTGCATCCATGTGAAGGGTCGGCCACCAGAAGCCCGCAAAAAGTATTGCCTTGATCACCCGATCTAGTCCAAAGTGTCCTCCTGCTACACCTTGGTGAGCAGTGTCCAAGATCTTGAGATATTCACTCTCATGGACACATAGTCTCAGGTAACCGTCTTTACCACGTTTGTATAGATTATCACCAATAAGTGAGTAATCCTGGGCTTCTTGTTCTAAACTCCTTTTCCTAGCCAGAGTCGTGTCTGGAGGGAATGTTTTTGTCCTCAGAAAAGATACTAGTGGTTCACTCCAATCCGGCACTATGGACACTTGATAAAGAGTGGCATGTTCCACAGGTGGTTTAGTGCAGCAGATTGGGCATTCCTTGCACAACTTTTGGACATTAGCTTCCATAGTTGGCCAATGCACTCCGTGTCTCCTTAGTGTGTGTAGGGTTCGTTGTTTTGAGTAGTGTTGCTCTAATGCACCTACATGTGCTAATTGCAACCATTTAGCGTACTCATCCTCTTCTACACAACAAGCCAAGATCCCTTGATCTGTGTGCTTGTACATACTTCCTGCCATGATGTGATACTTTTGGGCTTTTACTACCTCTCTATCCTGCGTGTTTATCACTCGATGGTTAGGTCCGTATGTCAATACTGGCACTAATGGCTTAGCCCACTGCGGTACCACTTCCAAGTTAAACAAGTAATGACACTCCTTGTGGGGCTTCTCCCGATGTGAGCCTAGAAAGGTGATCTGCACTCAAATGAGTCTTCCCTTTCCTTACCACAACCTCAAAATCATATTCCATTAGCAAGAGAAACCATCTTACTAATCTTCCTGTATTGCATGGCTTGTTCACGAGATATAACAATGCTTGGTGGTCAGTAAAAAATTTAAACTTGTTTGCAAGAAAATAGTGTCTAAATTTCTTAACTGCATATACCATGCCTAAGCCTTCTCTCTCAGTAGTGGTATAATTTCGTTCAGCTGCGTTCAATTGTCTACTAGCATAGGCAATTGGAAGATCCATGTTACCTTCACCAGTAGGTTGAGCAAGCACACATCCAATGGCATAATTGGATGCATCCACATGAACATGGAAAGGCTTATTCCAATCTGGTGTGGTTAAGATTGGTGTTGAACATAATCTTCGTTTAAGCTCCTGGAAGGAATTCTCACACTCATCAGTCCACTCAAAGTTAGTCAGAAGTCCGTACATGGGCTTTGCAATGACCGCATACATGTGAATGAACCGGCGGTAGTAACCACAATGCCCCATGAAAGCCTGTACTTCCTTGACATTCTTTGGCCTAGGTAACTCGGCTATGGCTCTCACTTTCTCTTCATCAGTGGATATGCCATTCTTTGACACTATGTGTCCTAGAATCTTGCCTTGCCTGACCATAAAGACGCACTTTTCTGGGTTCAGGCAGACTTGATATTCTCTACATTTGTCAAAGATTTGTCTGAGTTCAGGGATATGGGTTTGTCTAATGTTGGAATGAGCACAAAGATCATCAACATAGACTTCTAAATTCTTCCTCAGGAACTCCTTAAATACATGGCACATCAGCCTTTGGAAGGTAGCTGGTGCATTGGTAAGCCCAAATGGCATTACACGAAAGGCAAATATACCCCACTATGTGGCAAATGCCGTCTTATGCTGATCTTCTGGCGCTATGGCTACTTGATTGTAGCCCGAAAATCCATCGAGGAAGCTGTACACTTCTTTGCCTGCTACTCTTTCTAAAAGATGCTCTGTGATAGGAAGCGGATAGTTATCTCGAATTGTGGCTGCATTAACCTTCTTCAAGTTAATGCATACACGCAGCTTTCCATTTTTTTTGGGCACCACTACGATGGGGGATACCCACTCAGTGTGCTCAATTTCATAGATGAATCCAGCTTCGACCAGTCTATCTATCTCTTCTTTGATCTTAGCAGCATAATTATCATTGTATGTATATGGCTTTTGCTTAGAGGGTTTGGCATCTGAGGTCATGGGGATGGTGTGTGAGCATATGTCAGGGTCCACACCTTTCAAGTCCTTGTAACTCCAAGTGAACACGTCTCTGTATTCTCTTAGCAAGGCTATCAATTCTTGCTCTTCTTCTTCCGTCAAGTCATGTCCTATGTAAGTGCATCTCTCTTCTCCCTCTTCCATGGCTACCACAATTTTCTTTGTGGTTTCTTTGTTATCATAGGCCTCTCCTGATTGTGCCTCTTGTTTAGGCATTCTGATCATGACTCTCCTGTCATCTATCTCATACTTCTTAAAATTTTCTGGGACCTCAAACAAAGATTCCTCCTCTTCTTGTGTGACTTCTTTCTTCTTCCTTTTCTTTCCTTCTTCCTTAGGAGTTACATGTGTGGCTAGCCTTACGTCTTTTGGAAGCTCTCCATACCTCTGGGGTTGAAATTCTACTTCATAGAAATATTCTTCATCTGATGCAAAAGGTGGATCCATAATGATTGACTCTAGATCAGAGTCATTTGCATCCTCAAATGCATCAAGGCTAGGTTCACACTCTTCTAACACTGCCTCTCCCATGATTGGCTCTATGAAGAAGACTGAAATGTCATAGCCATCTTCATCACAGTGAGGTGTCCATTGTTCTTCATTGATGGCTACATCCATTGTTGCTAGGATTTCTGCCCAGCCGTGGGGTTCAAATTCTTCATCAGGAAATACTACAGGTGCATAGGCTGGGTCTTGAATGGGTCTATGTGTTTCGTTCGCACCTATATCTCTGGCCTTTTCTCTTTTCTCCTCTTCTACTACCACTTTGCACATCCATAAGTGGGTGTCTTCATGCATCCATGAGGATCTTGACCCTATGGAATGCACAGATTCCGTATCATCTTTGGCTCTATGGATGGGATTCCATTGGATAGGGGGAACATCTCTATGAGAGTAATCTTCGAGATTCACTTTGGTCATAACACCTAAGTGCTGCAGGTACAAAGAATTGGTTCCCCAATCCTGTACCACTTGCAACTATCGCATAAAAGGTCGTCCCAAGATCATTTCATAGGCATGGTTCTTGCTAAAATCACATATAGCAAATGTATGCTCGAACTCGACACCACAGGTGGTAAGAGTTATTCCTTCTAGCAAACCTAAGGGCCTTTCAATATGCCCATCGGCCATCTGCAATTTCATTCTTGTTGGCCTGAGTGCTGGCTTGCCCCAACGCTTCCATAGGGAAGTGGTGGCAATTGCAACTCTTGCACCTGAGTCCAAAATTGCCTTGGTGGTGTACCCCTGGTAGGTAATGGGAAGATAGGTGTTCCCTTCTTCACCTTCACACATGTCTCCTATCTTATCCAAGGGTATTTCTGGCACTGTCCTCTGGGATCCTACCTGGGAACGAGGTTTTGCTATCTCGGGCACTTGATTGGCTACATGTTTCCACACTTGTGGTCTAACCTTAAGCAGCTCTTCCAAAGTGAGATTGCACTGCACTTTGGTGTTCTTCACTACCTCTGTGTTCCTAGGTATGACTGAATCTTCGTTTCTTATCATGACTGTAGGTGCTCTCATACAGGTGGACTTTGCTTCCCATGGGCCTGTGAAATGGGGTAGTTCTTGTAAAGAATTAGACTTTCTTGAGATTGGGTACTCTCCTGCTCTCCATAAATGGAAGGAAGGTCTTGTCGGAATTGATCGTGTGTGTCATCCACAAGTTCAATGGGAGGAGGAACTTCACTCTCTTTAGCCCATTTCTCTTCTTGAATCTCTCGCAAGAATTCTGGTGTGTATTGATTCATAGAAGAAGAGGTGTCTGGCTCCGTAGAGATAGGCACGTAGGCTTTTTGGGTAGGAAGACCTGCTCTTTCACTAGCCTTGTCATGGTGTTGAGGGGCGGGTTCCTTTTGTGATTGTGCAATTAGATTCTCTATCCTTTCTAGGGAGGGGGGGTTGTCTGGTTCAGTGGAATTGGGCACATAAGCTTTCGATGGGGGATGGGTCATGTTTTTGCTTGCTTTATCTCTTTCTTGATTTTTTTTTCCTTGGCAGATCTTGCAATTATGCCCTCTAACTTCTTTAGAAGTCCACCCAAGTGTAATTGCGTCTTGGTTGAGCCCGAGTAATTGAAAAGGCGACTGGCTTCAAACATAGTCTGAGCCAATGCGACCATTTTCGCGCAAAGCTTGGTTCTTTCTATCTCTAGGTCAGCTCTAGGGTAGCACTTGTCATGATCCGTGACATTTGGCCCTTCTTGGATTCTAGCCTGATATGCTTTAACCATCATGTCTATGTCTTCAGGAGTGGGATCAGCTAATACTGATCCTGCTTGGGGTGGTGGGTGGGTTACGTGGGGTGTATTAGAGGGTGGAGGGATGGAGGGTGATGGGGATGGTAGTGGTGGGAATGTGTGAGAGTGCGGTTGAGATGTGATCTCTATGATTTTGGCCTTGGTTTCTCGTAGACTTTCCTCAAGTTCACTCATCTTCTTTGCCCATTGCCTTTTCATACGTTCATGGCTATCTCTCCAAGCTCTTGTTCTCTTCTTATTTTGGCTCTCAGTATCGCTAGCGTTTGGGCTCTTTTCCTGGCTTACCCCTTGGTTTTGCTGCACTGGTTGAGCTCTAGTGACTACCTGTACGGGTGCAGTGGAAGTGACACTTCCTGTGGAATCTACCACTAACCCAATAACATTAATAGGAGTGATTTTTGGCATATTATTAGGATTCTTAGGGCAGTCTTGTAAGAGATGCTCCTTTCCACACTCTTGGCAAAGGCCTTGAATTATTACTGACTGGGGTTGCATAGGTGGAGGTAAGGGACAATCACGAATAAGGTGATCTCCCTGACATCTGTAGCACGGTCCTCTTAGGAATGGAGGTCTTACCTGCCTAGGTTGGGGTCTTGAGTTAGGGTTGGTATACATTACATTGGTGTACTCTAGTTCCCAACCGGGTTCATTTGGCTCTTCACTATAGTAGGACTCACCATGTTCAAGAGATTGCATGTAGTAAGCATGGGGACTATCGACATGTGTAGAGTCAAAGCTATGGCCACTTGGATCACTTTCTGAAAGCAATGGTGTTACGGGGACTATAGCTCTATTCAGGTTTTCTTCTGCAGCGGCATACTTTACAGGGATCACGTTGGATGGAGCTGGAGGTTGTTGGGCTAACACAGGCTGAGGCCTTTGCTGGGCTTGATATTGTGGTTGGTAGGTTTGTTGAGGCCTAGCATACTGCTGTGGTGGATATTGGTTCTGGTATCTTCCTTGTTGAGGGTATGGTTGTGGGTACGTCTATCTCACGGTTTGCTTATTGTAGGGACAATCTTGCGCGGTGTGATTGGTGTACCTTTGTTCTATGGTGCAGTATTGGCTACTAGGATTAACTTGGGGTTGAGCCATAATGGGACAGACATTCGCCATATGGTCGCCTCCACAAGTGTAGCACCGCTTAACTGGGGCAAATCTCGGAATTTGTTTGCTAGAGACACCTAGTTTTTGAGCTACCTTCTCTGCAAGTTCCTCAATTGATGTGGATTGCGTGGAAGAGAGGCTAGAGGCACTATCTGAATCTTTGTATATCTTGGAAAGCTCTAACTCCTCCCCTAGGTTATCCTCAATAGATAATCCACATATGTTGCATGGGGAGGAGTTGAAGGGTCTCCCCCTGCCTTGCTTACCTCCTCTGCCCCTACCTCTTGATTTCCTACCTCTCCCTACATAGCTGGCTTGAGAAGTAGTACCTTCATCTTCAATCTTTTTCTGTTTCCCTTTCTCTTTAGACTTTCCTTTATCTGTGTATAGGGCAGAAGATTTATTACCCCTAGGTGAGTATCCATTTTAAAGTTGAGCTTGGTTTCATTGGTAAAGAATTGCCCCATGAGTGTGGTAAGATCTCGAATTTGCATGTCCATGCATAAGTCCATGGCAGTTGTGAAGCTTTCCCATTTGTCATCTGCCTTGATGCCATTGATCACTTGTCTCACTATTTGATCCTCTTCAATCTCCTCTCCTATGCTTTCCAATTGGTCAGCCACATCTTTGACTTTTCTCACATACTCTGAAATACTTTGCTTGGGTTGCTTCCTTTGAGTGGTAAACTCAATCCACAATTGGTTCTTTCTTGCTCTTGTATTGGAGGAAAAGTATGATGACAATGTATCCCAAGTCTCTTGAGATGTTTTACAGTTCCTAATTTGTGGAAGAAGGAAGTCAAAGATAGAGTTAAGAAGATATGACCTTACTAATGCATATTTGGCACACCATGAGTTGATTCTTTCAAGCTCCTCTCTTGTAGGTTGTCCTTTGGTCCTAAAAATGGGCAGCTCCTCATCTCCTAATATGTATCCATAGAGACTCCTTCCTTTTAGGTATGTCTTCATCCTCAAATACCATGCTTTGATAGTTGTTACTCTGAAATTTATCAATAAAAGAAGGGAAACCATCTCCCATTTTACCTCAAATTGCTCTGATACCATTCTTGGGAAATATGGATGGACACCTCAAGAAATGAGTTGGTATTGCTAACCCTGATTGGTACCTGCCCTATTTTACTTCAGATTTTTGTTGTAGGCCCCTTTAGCTTTCCAATGACACTAAATAAGTTCCTATGTGCTTTGGAGATGATGGTTCAAACAATAGGATCAAAACAAATAACTTTGCAACTAGCTAGTGACCAAAAAATTGCTATTTTAGTCTTGATACTTGTTGGAAGTTTTGTTAAGTACTCCCACTACACTTGCAATTAGAGAAATTCCTTCTAAGGTTATCTGATTAGACTACAGAGCTAATGATTCCAAGTGGAACCACTTAAAATGATAGACTACACACTAAGCAATGTCTTTAGCAAGTAGAAGCTTACCCTCAATATCTTAGGCACTCTGTAGAGAATGAACAATGACCACTTTGAGACAATTTTCTCCCAATTGGAACTTCTTTAAACTTTGATAGCTTGTAGTAGATTTTGAGCTTGTTGCAACAAGCTATAGATCATTGAAAATGATGGAGGGATCACTCGGATATGAGCATGACAAGTACACTGTTCTAAGTGACAATGACAGAGAGACCAACAGAGATGATCAATGATATAATGTATTATATGACAATGTTGTACATGATCGTTGGCATGAATATGATGCCTAATGATGGTGATAGGAGTAGGCTATAGTGTAAGCCTCTCAACTACATCAAATGATCAACAATATGCACAGTAATGGGGGCTCACAAAGCCGCGAGTTTTCAACTATCTTATATAGTGACTTTTCTCCAAGTTTGAATTTTGAAATCCAAATAGAGCTCCATCTAAAAAGGTTCCTCTAAGTTAGGAATTATTCTTCTAAGTGGGATTCATAGCTTTTAGTTCTCCAAACTCCACAAATAAGATGGGATTCCAATATTCTCTCTATGATTTATCTTTTACAAGAAGTAAATGATCAAACTTTACAACAAATGGGTCATGTAGTCCTTCAATCATTTGCTCATAGTACTTCCAATGTCTACCCAATTATGAAGGCTTGGTATTTGCTACAAGAGAACTTAATTTTTGAAAATCTTGAACTTCAGACCTAGTTGGTATTATCTCTAATAAATGTTCGGAGGTTCCACTTTCCAGTACTACTGCTCTATTCTTTTGAGTTTCCATTGTTTTTGAATCTTTTATCTTGTCATTTTTTGTATCTGAACCTTACTATTGTTAACTCCAACGACTAGTTATCTACATAATGTGGTGGGTACTCCTTGGCCCAATGAACTGCTTTTGCCAAGTGCTTCTTTTGCCCCACTGGTGAGTGCTCAAGTTGCTGTGCGGTCATGTACTCTTGACCTGATCTAGTGATAGCAGCCACTAAAGGTTCCATATATTCTAGAGTTACTACATTTGCCATGGGAGTTTTCAGTTTGGCTTCCTTTTTCCTTTGATCGTATTCTTTAGCTTCCTCACATTTGAATCGACGATGTCCATACTGCAAAACAAAACTTACATTGAATTGATCAATTTTCAAAATGAGTTGACAGAAATCATGACCCCTTTCATAATCTTGAAAATTGGGATGGTAAAACCACTCTTGGTCCTCGAAATGTTGGGATCCAGAAAACTGAGGTGGTCTAGACAATCTGGCATCCTGATTATCCATGCAGAGTCCTGGTTGAACTCAACGCTTATGGTCTACATAATTATCCGTCCACGAGGATGATTTCACTTTAAGGTTACAACAAGGTGATTGTGATTCTTAGCATTATTCCAAGCTATGATTATTCTTATTGCAAATAGGACAAAACACTTAGTTCAATGCACAATCAGCAATGATGTGTCCCACATTTCTACATCGTAAACAATACAATTGGTGAACTAGGGAAACCCCCTTTTTTAGGTTTTGATTGCTTTTCCAAAAGCCAAATTCACTACCTATATTTTCTTATCCACTTGTATTGCCAAATCTATTATCTGGTCTAAGGACCTTGCTACTTCTAATGTATATATAAATTTTCTCCTCAATCCTTGATTGCACTCCATCTAGAAAGAACCCCCCCAACAGTTCTTCCAAAGGGAGATCATCTTTCAGAAACTATCTTATGGTTGATCTAAAATCTGAAGAATATTGTTGCATCGTAAGCTTCTAGATCATGTACTGTAATGATGCATATAATTATGAAACGCTTATAGCTGTCCTAAATTTCTCCAAGAAAGCCTCTTTTAGGTCATTGTGTTTTGTGAAATGGTATGCAAGATATTCAATTAGCCATTTAACTACATCACCTGCTAAGGTACCTTGGAATATCTGCTTCTTATGACCGTCATGATGCACTATTCTATATATCATGAGTATTGATTCTCAAAAGTCCAAACATGTATGTCGGGATCTTCTTTCATTCCTCCATAGAAATGGGTGTATTGCAACCCGAAAGTGCACTTCTGGTTTGCACTTTTTTCTCTTGATGTATGAAACACCACAAGAAATTAATTAATGTGACACTAGAACACCTCTATGGTCACCATTAACTCATTGCCACTCCAAACTTTGAGAAATGATACCCTAAAGTGACAAACTTTGCTTCTACAGAAATTACTAGTCACTAAAATGACATACCTTCAGTATTTTGCTTATTTCTCTTAGCTCAAATATTATTTCTCCAAGATCATAATATAATCCTTCCTTTATAGCTCCTTTGATATATCTGAGAACTCTTTGACCTGCAATCCAATGTGGGTCCTTTGGACAATGCATGAATTGTGACAAAACTCCCACTGCATAACTAAGATCAGGTCTTGTTAGTGTAGCATAAATCAAACTACCCACAAGAGATTGATACTTCTTCATATCTTTGTATTCTACACATCATATTTACTGAGCTTATGATTAACTTCAAGTGGAGTTGAAGCTTCTCTGCAATTTTCCATATCAAAATTCTTCAATAGATTCAGAAGATACCTTTCTTGTGATACATATATGCCATGATCTGTATAAGTGACTTCCATTCGAAGAAAGTATGATAACTTTCCTAGATCATTGATCTTGAATTCTTTTTCAAGTAATCTCTTTACCTCCTTGATTCCTTCATCTGAAGTACCTGTGATTATAATGTCATCTACATAAATACAAATGTAGATAGTACCTTCCTCTGTTCTTTTGATGAGTACACTTGGATCTACTTTTGAACTTTGATATCCAAGATCATTTAGATACTTCACCAGTCTATAGTTCCATGCTCTTGGAGCTTGCTTCAATCCATAGAGTGCTCTTCTCAACCTCCAAACAAAATTTGGATACCTGGAATCTATAAACCCTTGAGGTTGTTCCATGTATACCTCATCTG
Organism: Ceratopteris richardii; assembly: GCA_020310875.1. Taxonomy (NCBI): domain Eukaryota; kingdom Viridiplantae; phylum Streptophyta; class Polypodiopsida; order Polypodiales; family Pteridaceae; genus Ceratopteris; species Ceratopteris richardii. The sequence goes on from CM035409.1 coordinate 1,598,750, forward strand.
ATATGTATCCATTCAAGAATGCATTCTTTATATCCAATTGACTTAGAGTCCATCCTTTTGAAGCTGCAATAGCAATGATTGTCCTTATAGTTGACATCTTAGCTACAGGACTGAATGTCTCATCATAATCTATGCCATAGGTTTGGGCATAGCCTTTCACCACTAGTCTAGCTTTGTATCTGGCTATACTTCCATCTGCAAGCTTCTTCACTTTATAAACCCATTTATTTCCAATTACTTTCTTACCATTTGGTTTAGGAAAAAGTTTCCATGTCTTGTTCTCCTCCAGTGCATTGAACTCTTCCTTCATTGCTTCTTCCCATTGCTTCTTACCTTTAGCTTCATCATAGTTCTGAGGTTCTTCATCATATTTGACCATATATGCATAGTTCTTCTGAGTTATGTAAGAAGTATCATAAGAATACCTTTTTGGTTGTCTTCTAGTCCTACTTGACCTTCTTGGTTCACATTCTTCATAAGTGTCTGGATACACTTCTTCATCAAATATAAGAGCTTCTTCATTCCTTCTTGTTAATCCACTTCTGGATGTACTTGCTTGCATATAGTCTTCATCTCTATTCACGTGCACAATTGATTTTCCTTTCTCACATCTTCTTACCTCTTCTTCAGATTCTTCAGCTGTATGACTTTGATCTGCATACCAACTTTTCTGTTCATCAAATGTAACATCTCTAGAAACAATAAATTGTTTGGTTAGAGGATTGCACAACCTGTAACCCATCTGCTTTTCATCATAACCAATGAACACATATTTTTCTACCTTTGGTTCAAGTTTATGTCTAAGTTGCGATGGCACATAAGCATATGGAATTGATCCAAACACTCTACAATGATCTAGTGTTGGTTTCTTACCCCACCAAGCTTCATATGGAGTCATGCCATTGAGAGTTGCACATGGTAATCTATTCACAACATATGTAGCTGTATTTACAGCCTCAGCCCAAAGATAATTTGGACACTTCTTCTCCTTCAGCATAGCTCTAGCAAACTCAACCAAAGTCCTATTTCTCCTTTCTGCTACACCATTTTGTTGTGGTGTATACCTGCAAGTTATTTCTATCTTAATACCTGCATTCCAAAGATAATCATTGAACTCTTGGGAGAAGTACTCTCCCCCTCCATCAGACCTTAGTCTTTTAAGCTTTGGACCTGTGACTCTCTCTACATATGCATGAAAATGCTTCAAGGCTCCGAACACTTCTGATCTTTCCTTCAAAACATATTATCTAATGTTATCCATCTTGTAGCATCATCAATGAAAAGAACATAATACCTTGAGCCACTGATAGATCCTTCTTTTGTTGGTCCCCATACATTTGTATGAATGAGCTCAAGTACTCCATCATGTTTGAATCCTTTCTTCTGAAATGGTTACCTGTGTGCTTTACCCATTTGACATGCTTCACATTTATAAACCATATGTTGACTTTGCACATTTGGTAATCCTAGTACAGACTGATTAGTAACCATAGCTTTAATTCCTCTTTCATTGAAATGACCTAATCTCTTATGCCACAGATCAAGTTTTGTAATCACTCCTTCACCATGTGTGAGCAAAGCTTGATCAATGTTCCCTTGTACTCTTAAAGTAAAGAGTCTACCTTCTTTCTTACCAGAGACAATCTGATTATATCCATTCTCTGGATCTTCAACAAATACTCCTTCATTTGTAAATCTGACTTGAAAACCTTTTTCAACTATGTGTCCCACACTAATCAAGGTTTTAGGTATTGTGGGAACATACAAAACATTGGTTAGCAAATCTGCTCCACTCTTGCATTTCACTTTTCCAATTGAATGTACACTATGTCATGTATTATCACCTATTTGAACTGTATGACTAGAAATGCCTTTTTCCAATTCCGACATCAATTCTATGTTTCCTGACAAATGATTAGAACATCCAGAGTCAATGTAAAATACCTTTAGATCTTCTTTATCTGATGAGTTGATTGAATTCATCATCAATGATGTATGACTTTCATTCTGTGTGTGATTTGCATAGTTGTAGTAGGTGGTGTTGTAGGATTGATTATGTCCCCAACTTCTTCCTCCACCTCTACCATAGCCTCCTCTTTGACTTTGTCTACCTCTTTGAAAATTACTTTGATATCTTCCACCTTGGCTTCTGCTATTGTTGTTTTGATTCTGGTTTGATCCTTATTGATTGTGCCAACAGTCATGAGCCAAATGATTACTCAATCCACAGATCCAGCAAGCCTTCTTGTTGTTATATTGATTACCTCTTCCTCTTCCAAAAGTTCTTGGTCTTCCTCTACCAGTGCCTTTACCTCTTGCATAATAAACTTGAGAACTCGACTCTTCTTCATCCTTTGCTTTACCTTTATCTCCTTTATTCTTATTCTTCATGTACATTGCAGAACTTTGTCCTTTATCTCCATCTCCCTTCACGTCTTGCTCATATGCGAGCATCAAACCAAGTAATTGATTCAAATCTAGAACATAATGATTTAACAAAAGTTCTGTTGATAAGACAAAAGGTTTCCACCTTTCATCCCCTCTCAAACCTCCAAGTAGTTGAGCAATCAATCTGTGATCTTCAACATCTTCATCTATGGATCCAAGACTATCTGCTAGATCCTTCATCTTAGTGACATAATCACTAATACTTTGACTTGGCTTCTTCTTGAATGTTGTAAACTCTGACCATAGACTTACTTTCCGTGCTTTAGTAGTGCTTTGGAAATGATACTCCAATGCATTCCATATATCTTCAGATGATTCCAATCCTCTGATGTGTGGTAGCAAATGATCAGAGATTGTATTGTAGATGTAGGCTTTTGCACTTGCATCCTTCTTTTGCCAATGCTTTAAAGCATCTAGTTCTTCTTTCTCTGGTCGGCTTTCATCTTTGAATACTCGCTTCTCTTCTTCACCTGTTACATATATCATGAGATCCTTACTCATAAGTAAGGCTTCCATTCTCATTACCCATGCGGGATAATTATCTCTATCCAGTTTGTCAGTGGAGATATGATCTGTCATACTCCTTTCCTTGTGCTACAACCTGTGAGCTTAAAGGATAAAGGATAATACCTTTTGGAGTTCTTTGTGTATGAGGATACTTTTGAAGTAACCTTTTGATGTCTTGTGTCTTCAAATGCTTCACCTTTGAAACTTTAATGGAAAACTTTCCAAAACTTCTCATACCTTTCTCACCTTCTGATCTTCAAGATCTTTCTGCTCTGATACCACTTGTAGATGTATGAAACACCACAAGAAATGAATTAATGTGACACTAGAACACCTTTATGGTCACCATTAACTCATTGCCACTCCAAACTTTGAGAAATGATAGCCTAAAGTGAGAACTTTGCTTCTACAGAAATTCCTAGTCACTAAAATGACATACCTTCAGTACTTTGCTGATCTCTCTTAGCTCAAATATATCCTCTCCAAGATCTTTTAGTGGATGAAACTAAAGAAGTAGAGCTTTTCAACAAGCTATGATACGCATCAAACGGATCTCTAGAACTCAAGTTATGGCCTTCACAAGATGACCCTGTATGACCTTCCAAAACTGGAAATTTTGCCTGTTTTAGTAAATTTCGCTATATAAAAATAAAAATTTGATGCCAAGCATTGAATTGCAACCAAAATTCGATGTCGGGCATCGACTTTGAGCTTTTTTAGCCACTTATTCAGTACCAGAATTAGCCTGTTTTACACACACATGAAGAAGAACACTTATATGTGGGAAGTTGATGCCAGGCTACGACTTTATGCTGAAACTCGATGCCAGGCATCGAGTTGCTCCACAAACCTCATGATTTTAAGAAGCTTCATCAGTAGATAAAAGTTAGATATGAAGATAAGGACTTATCAGCTAGGATTCGATGCCAGGCATCGACTTCTCGCATAAAACTCAACCTTTCAACATACATTCGATGCCAGGCATTGAATTGCTTGGAAAAATTCAACCTTTCAAATCATTACACAGAAGACAAACACTGGAGATGGACGAAGAAGACTTATACACAGAACTTTAACTAGTTCTTGTCATAACTATGAAAACTCAGAAGCTTACAAGTGCTTTCTCGCTCAGAGAAGCCCGACTATACTGAGTCATACAAAATGAGTTCTAACTCACTCTCTCATTGTCTTCCCTCTCTTCTCTCTCTTCGCGTCACTTGACACAAACTAACTTATATAGATTTTCTCATTCTCGTGACTTTTAAAAAACTTCTAGAACTAAAGTGAACTAACTTTATAAATATAATACACTTGTGAATTTGTCCCTTCACATAGGCATGTGGTTTTCTTCTAAAGCTTTGACCTTCAAATATATGTCCAATTAGTGAGTGTTTCTCCAACATTTTCTTCAGTATCCTCTTTGCTAGTGGTGGCTGAGTCTTGCAAATTCTCGCATAAAGTCCTCCAGTTTGTTAGATTGAGTGTCCTGTACTAGTTGTAAAGAAAGCTCTAACTGAGATCTACTATCACCTCTTTGGCTCAGGTCCATTGGACACTTTAATTCCTACTGTTGGCTCTACTGATTGGCTTTGCTAGATTCCCCTTTTTGCAAAGTTTAACTAATTTTTGGTTCTTCCACTCAAATATCTAGTCATTCAAGAATGACCATAGCAAGACACAATTTTTCACCCATAGTAGTAATTCTTCTAGGATATTTATTGATTCCTCAACGGAAATATATTCTATACGCAGAGTTTCTAAGGTCCCCTTAATAACTTCATCCAAATATTCCTAACTTCGATCACTACATAAGTATTCCTTGCCACTCTATAATGACATGAATTTAAGAAGAAATCCTTCTTAAGAGCGAACCCAATTCCATCGTGCTTGCCAATTTGTTTGGTGTGATTTTATCATATCACCACATACCTCCAAAGGAAAGGATTCAAGAATGGGGATTATGATTACACCACAGTAATCACAACATGCATTTTTGTTCCTTAGATTATCGCTACACACTTATCAGGATTAAGATTTCATTGACACACTTTAAATTATAGCCATTGCACTGTAAGATTCAGAAAACTTCAAAACAATTACATACTTTGGTGACACAAGAGAATTTGAATTAATACCGTAATTGAATTACTGCAATACACTCTACATCCTAAACATCACATATAGACATCTGCATTCTTTCTTCATACTTACTTCTACATCAGAGCTAGAATAAAGTAGCATAGATAGTTCTATAAATTCTTTGTTACATTAGCCTACTTTTCGACCCTCTGTCTTCTTCCTTTTTCTCCGCCATTCTGGAGAGACAGATTGCAACGTTATGAATCATCCTCTTCCGATATGGGACCCTTTTCCTTACTTCGAGATATACAAGGCACCACACTTTCGCAAATAACTCTTCAGATCTCAAAAATTCCCTCCTCCTATTACAAATAAATATGAATTTGCAAAACATAATTCAGTCCATTATGGTGGCTAACAGGAGTATGAAGCTTTAAGGATGACCGAAACCCCTCCCCCAATGCCCATTCAGTAAGATCCTACCATCATGTTTTCTGATTGCATAGCAACCATCCAATTTTTTGAACTTTGTGCTTCATCAAATGAAACAAGCTCATTCTCGTCACAAAGACTAGAGTTAACCACAACATAGCAATCTAATGCAAAAGAAGCACTATGAGAGCTTGAATGAGTAGCATCTAATTTGCTATCTCACAAAATCTGCACCATCCATTTAGGCATAGTCTTTGATGTTGGCGCAAGAGAATCCAAGCCCACCTACTTGGATGATTGGCATATTTTGTCATAAACTATTATATCATAAACTCCTTGCAAAATCAAGTACATTTACTCTTGTAAAAGTGCACTACTTGCACATGGAGGTAGAAAGCATCGAATCTCAAATCATTTTTGCAGTTGAGTAATGAGAGAATATATCATGTACCTTAGGATTCAATTTTAGGTGAACTTTTGAATTTGAATTCAAAAGGTTGGTTCCAAACTCAACTATAAAAGAAGGATCAAAAGACCGGCGTGTTATCTCGACTCCATGAGATCATTTAGAAAGGACACATTGTGATTTGAAGAGTTCTCTCTATAGCTCATTCATACTTCACACATTCAGCAATTGAGTATTGCCAATGACATTGTATTTGTACATGAATTAATACATACATTGCATTATATCTTCACTTCACTTCTCTGCCATGACTACATTAGTTCAGTGATCTTCTCAGAGCTTGTTCTCAGTGTAAGATTAATCATTTGTAGCACTTTAAAGCATGATATATTTAGTATATTTTCTACTTTATCGCTACAAAATTGCATTATCATTGCCTCTCTGAATCCTGAGATATTATCATTTCATTGCTCTCTGGTTTGTTGATTGATGCAACCCAAAAATGTCGGGCATGTCCTATGATTTGCTAAACATCATACTCAGCGTGTAGTTCATCATTTTTTATTAAATCACTCATGATTGGTATTTTAAGCTAATTAGACATCACCGAAAGGAATTAAGCTAATTGCTACTGTGCTCAGAGAACTGTTCAATATACTGAACAGGTGTAGAGACAAGAATAACAAGTTTTTTATCTTGGATTAATTTCCTACCTATCTGCCTTGATCCATTGATTAGTGGATCATGTTCCAAGAATCATATGTGATTATTTATGATCATTAGCTAGCTAAAGGGGCCCACTACACTCTCCAGCAATTATTCTTGGTGGGTGTAAAGAAGATTTAAGCAACACCACTTCATCTCTGAATACTATCCACCATCTCTTCAAACAATGGTATTAGAGCAACAACAAGCAAGATGGGAGATGGATTTCCATCCTTCATTGACAAATTGGATAGAAGCAACTACTCAGCATGGTCACTAAAGATGCAATCCTACCTTCAAGCGAGATGTCTATATGGATACATCTTAGGAGATGAAGAGATGCCAAAATTTAGAAGCAAGTATCAGAGAAATAAAGGTTGACCACATGGTGTGCAAAGGATGCTCTTGCCAATTGTTATCTACTAAACTCAATATCTCACTTCTTATTGCCTCACATTAGGAATTGCAAGACCTCCCAAGAGACTTGGGAAGTACTCTTATCATATTTCTCATCAAATACAAGATCTAGGAAGAACCAACTATGGTTGGAGTTTACAATTCTTAAGAAGCAAACAAAGCAAGGTGTGGCTGATTATGTAACCAAGATGAAGGATGTAGCTGACCAACTTGCAAGCCTTAGAGAGGACATAGAAGAAGAAGACATAATAAGGTAGATCATTAATGGCATCAAAGCCGATGATAAATGGGAGTCTTTCACCACAGCAATGGACCTTTATATGGATATGCAAATACCTAACCTCAACACCTTGATGGGGCAACTCTTCCCCCATGAGACAAAGCTCAACAAGAATGGTGACAACTCTATAGGTAACCAATCTTCTGCCCTTTATACAGATAAGAATAAAAGTAAAGATAAAGTTAAAATCAAGAAGACTGAAGAAGAGGCTAGTACCTCTCAAGCTAACTGCACAGGTAGAGGAAGAGGTGCTAGAGGAAGCGGTAGAGGAGGAAACCAAGGGAGGGGGAGGTCCTACAACACACCACCTTGCAACATTTGTGGCCTTACCAACCACACCAAAGAAGAATGCTTCAAGAACACAAGGAATCAAAGGGGAGGAGGCTTCCATAAAGGTAGCTATGGACAATCTAGAGGCAGATTCAACAATAGAAGAAGCAATCACAATCATAACTACAATCAAGGCTACAACAATAGCAATTATCAAGGAGGTTTCAGAGGAAGAAGAGATTATAACAACTACACAGAAGACCAAGAGGATTCTCTACTCAACATGAGCATGACATCCAATCAAGGTAAAGATGATGAGCATCTTATCTATATTGATTCAAGTTGTTCCAATCATGTGGCTCAAAATGTAGCATTGTTATCTGATATTGAAGAACCCAAAGGGAAGCATGAAGAATAGACAGGTGATGACACTAAACACTCAGTCAAGAAAATTGGAAATGTCAAGGTCTCTGATGAAAACATGAACCTCTTAAGTAAGGTTTTGTATGTGCAGACTATAACCGAAAACCTAATTAGTGTTGGACACATTGCTGAGAAAGGCTTACAAGTCAGATTCACTACGCATGGATCAATTGTGGAAGACCCTCAACAAGGCTTTGCAGGATTGCTAAAGGTGAGAAATCTAGTAGATTATTTACATTTGAGATTGAAGACACCAGAAACATAGCACTCTTCAATTACAAAGATCAAACCCTATCTGAGCTAGAGATAAGAAGAAGAAGATTATTCTTTCTTGTGTCAATCTGAGTGTGTGTTTCTTTTTTATTGTGAGAATGTGTGTGTCAGCTCTCTTCCTTATCTCCTTTCTTGTGACATGGTATCAGAGCTCGTGGAGAAGGCCGATGATGTAGAGTATGCGAGAAGGCGTGGAGAAAGCGCGATTCAAAAACGACCTCACATTGCTACCAAAATTGGCATGAAGGTAGAAGACCTCAAAATATTTTTGAAAGTTATACCTTTAGGGTCACTTGTTTTTGTCAAATCGAAGTTTGGGAGCCATCTCGACGTTCGTTTCGAGCCTGCAAGGTGGGGCCCACAAAAAAACCAGGTGAGTTTTGGAAACTGTAACTTGCATTGTGTTCGGCAACACTCATATATTCCAGATCTAGAACTTCAAGTGATTCCATGTACTCTTGATACACGAAAACTGTGTTTTCTGAGATCAAGTTGTCACCTCATAGTGCGACAGTGTTCAAGCAGAAGTGCTGCTTGTAGTGTTTTGTAGTGTTGTGAATAGCTACAGAAATGGCAAACGCAGATGGAATGAGTGAGCTTATGAGCAATAAGCTTGACAAGAACAACCTCCATGCTTGGAGATTCAGAATGATGAATTTCCTGATGGGCAAAGGCTACTAGAAGTACATCAAAGGAGAGAACAAAAATGCTCCACAATTACCAGAGAGGAATTGGACTGTGGACTAGTTAAGAGCATATGAGGAATGGAATCAAGGAGCACAAAAGGTAATGTATTGGCTATCTATTAGCATACAGGATAGCATGATTGGGCACATACAGGATGCCAAGACTCCGAAAGAGGCTTGGAACAGTTTGGTCACATTGTAAGAGACCAATACAAAGGCACCGAAATGGAAACTCAAGAACGAGCTGCATACATTGGAGAAGAAGGTGATGTCGGTAAGTGACTACACCCTGAAAATCAAAAGCATATGTGAGTCACTTGCATCTATTGGCATGAATGTAGATGATGATGACAAGGTGGAAGTGTGCCTTCATGGTTTATGAGCTGAATATAAGAAGTTCAGAACTTCTATACAGACTAGAGAAAATATTCCAAATTTTGCTGATTTTGTATACATGCTGATTATTGAAGAAAAGAATCTTGGTGAGGATTCAAACTCCCAAGGAAAGCCCAGTTCTAATCAGGTATTCTACTCTGGCAGAGGAAGAGGCAGAGTTATAGGTTTAAAAAGTGGAAGACAAAACAATAACCAAGACCAAGGTCAACAACAAAATCATGCAAGAGGAAGAGGATAGTTTCGAGGTCGGGGGAGCCAGAGAGGTGGTAGAAATTTCCAAAGAAATGATTCAGGTAATGACAATAAAGGATGCTAGAATTGTGGTAAACTTGGACACTTTGAACGTGATTATAGGTTGAAGAATCAAAATAACAGAAGGCAGCAAAACAACTATGCATCCACGAGTGGAGATGATTATGAGAAGTTGTTCATGGTTCAACATCACATGATGAATACAATGTCTGTTGGTGTTTCAAAATCAAATGATAATGTTTACTATGTTGATTTAGGTGCTTCAAATCACATGACGAGTCATGCAGAATTGTTTAGTACTTTGCAAAAATTGCTAGTTCCTAGATATGTTGAAATAGGTGATAACACATCACACCCTATCGAGCATACAGGAAACATAGCATTGTCCATGGAGAACAGGAAGGTAAAACATCTTGCTGATGTGCTACATGTTCCAAATATAACAAAGAATTTGGTCTCTATTGGACAAATGGTTGACCAGGGATTACAAGTCAGGTTCAATGTGTAGAAGAATACAAACGGGATGGAAGATTGATTTCCAAAGGAAACAAAGTGGGTAGGATGTTCATCTTAAATGTAAAAATTCCTAAAATGAATGCAGCCATGTTTGCAAAAGGTGCAGGAGTCATTGTTGATATAGAGATCTGGCACAAATGGATTGGCCATGCAAACTTGCAAAGGGTGAAATTGATGGAGTCAAAGGAGATTGTCCATGGACTAACAAATTTCAAGGTTGAAAAGATGCAAAAGGTATGTGTAGCATGTCAATTTGGAAAACAGTCAAGAGCATCATTTCCACATGACAAGCATGTTAGTGAGAACATACTAGAAATAGTACATATAGATGTTTGGGGTCGACCTAGAAAGACCACATCTATGAGTGGTTGTAGGTTTTTTGTTACTTTCATTGATGACCATACATTAAAAGTGTAAATATATTTCATGAAAGAGAAAAGCGATGTGTTCACTCACTTCCAGACTTTTAAAGCTATGGTGGAAAAGTAGACAAGGAAGTATCTTCAGACATTAAGATCTGATGGAGGAGGTGAATACATGTCAAATGAGTTCAGCAATATTCTAAAAATACATGGAATTCGACATCAGTTTTCATGCAGGTACACACCACAATAGAATGGTTTTGTTGAACGCAAAAAATGACATATTGCAGAAATAGCAAGAGCCTTGATGGCTGAGAAATATGCCTAATTGTTATTGGGTAGAAGCTATTGATACTACTGTATACATCATGAACAGAACTCCGACTACTGTTGTACATCAAGTTACACCTAAAGAAAAGTTTAGAGGTAAAAATCCAAACTTATCACATCTGAAAGTTTTTTGTTGTATTGCATATGTACATGTTCCATATGAATTGAGGATGAAGCTTGATCCAAAAGCTGAAAAATGTGTCTTCATTGAATACTCCTTTGAGCAAAAGGGATATAAATGTTATAACACACTCACACGACATGTGAAGGTGAGCAGAGATGTGGTATTTGATGAAATGACAAGCTTCTATGAAGATGCCAAAGAAGGACTAAATCTTGAACCAAATGACAAAGAAAATGCTGAAAATCAAGTGCAGAATCTCAAGTTTTGAGTGGACCGGATGCATCACCAAGCAATAGTTCCAACTCAAATCCATGGAGTGGAGTTTTGCATGGAAATTTCATTCCAACAAATTCATCAAATACATTCAAGAAAGGTAAAGAAGAGCTTTCTGTTGGTCATAAAACATGTGTAGGTTTTGAAGACATTGATGGAGATTCAAGCGGTTTAGAAAAGAGTCTTGATGAGGAACTTGGGTTGCCCTCTTGAAGACTCCAGGAGTAAGAAAGGCACATGCAGATGATACAAGGAGAAGTTACTGAGAACCAAGAAGATGTGGGAGGATGCGGAATTGAGTGCAACCATTGACATATGATAGTTACATGGCTCGTCATTGTGCCTACATGACAAAGGTAATACAAGATACTAAACCTTCTTATTTTGAGGATGCGATTGAAAATGCGGATTGGGAAAAATCTATGGATGAGGAGATGGATGCACTTTATGGAAATGATACATGGAAGTTGGTTCCATTGCCACAAGGAAAGAAACCCATAGATTGCAAGTGGGTTTACAAGGTAAAGCACAATGTTGATGGTAGCATAAGCAGGTATAAAGCACGTTTGGTAGCAAAAGGATATGCACAAACTTATGGCATTGATTATGAGGAAAAATTTAGTCCTGTAGCTAAAATGTATACTGTCAAAACACTTGTTGCATTAGCTACAGCGAAAGGGTGGACTTTGCATCACATGGATGTGAAGAATGCTTTTCTACATGGTGAGTTACAGGAAGAAGTATACATGGACCGGCCACAAGGATATGAAGATTCAAAGCATCCTGAATATGTTTGCAAGTTTCAAAAGGCTTTCTATGGACTGAAGCAAGCTCCTCGTGCATGGCATGCAAGGATTTTTTATTACTTAACCACCATTGGGTTTTCTATGTGTGATGCAGATCATTCACTATATGCAAGGAAGGGTGATGATGGCATCACAATTGTGGTTATTTATGTTGATGACTTGATTATAGGTGGTGATAATGAAGAAAGCATTAAAGAGGTAAAGCAACTTCTTATGCAGGAATTTGAAATGAAAGATATTGGTGTGTTGCACTACTTCTTGGGCATTGAGTTCATGCATACAAAAACAAGTATATGGATGTCAAAAAGGCAATATGCCTTGAATATGCTGCAAAAGTATGGTATGGCTGATTGTAAGCCAATTTTTATGCCATTAGATCAGAATTTGAAGTTGGATACTACATCAGGTGAAGCATTGGAAAATGCTACTATGTATAGGAAAATTGTGGGAAGTCTTATATATCTCACAATTACAAGGCCTCCTCTAAGCTATACTATTGGGCTTGAAAGTCACTTTATGCTGGTCCCCAAGAACCCAGATTTGGATTCCCTGAGGTTCACTCTACATTATGTGAGTGCTACTTTGGATTATGCATTGTTTTATGAAGCTGGTGTAGATTTGCAGGTTCATGGATACACCAATGCGAATTGGGTTGTTAGTAATCTAGATATAGGATCTACTAGTGTCTTTATATTCTCACTTGGAGGTGCAGCCATTACATGGATTAGCAAGAAGCAACCTATTGTTGCTTTGTCAAGTACAGAGGCTAAGTATAGAGGTGCTACAATGGCAGTATGTGAGGCATCCTGGCTAGAGATGCTACTTGTAGAATTAGGTGTGGAAGTGCAAAAGCCTATCATCATCTATTGTGATAATCTTAGCAGCATATAGCTAGTATAAAACCCTATTTTTCATGCCAATACAAAGCATATCCAGGTACATTAACACTTCTTTAGAGAGAAGGTATTAGCAGGTGATATTGATCTTGTTTATGTGAGAACAGATGAGGAGGTTGCTGATATTTTCACTAAAGCACTTGGAGCAAAGAAGCTGAAGAAGTTTCGAAAGATGCTTGGATTAGAGGACATGGCCTTCAGCTTGAAGGGGAGTGTTGAGATATCAAGCTCAACATGTGATGATCTAGGATGAAATGTATTACTTTTTCATTTCTTTGATATGTATAGTGGTCACACCGGTATATTTCAGGGACACTTCATTGAGCTTTATTAGATTTATCTATCAAGAGTGATGACACATTTGTTTCTTGCCAGCTCACTCATTCACGAATATTAGGTTTTTCCTTATGTATTGGTCTTTATATATTGCAGTAGTTGTATTCTTGTTTTTAGGTCATTCTTGTACATTTCTTTTTATGTAATAGAAGAAGAAGAAGAAGAAGAAGAAGAAGATCACTCTTGCTTGCCTCAATCTAAGTGTGTGCTTCTCTTTGATTGTGAGAGTATGTATGTATGTGAGCTCTCTTCCTTATCTCCTTCCTCGTGACAAGGAGGAAGTAGAGGGCTGAAGCACAATGCCTTAATATTCTATGAGTGTACAAGCTTAAATAATAAGATCATTAGGGTTATAAGCCTATACACAAGCTGAGGGAAAAAGAACTTCTTTAATGGGGAAAAACGTACCTCCCTAGCCCTATGTGTGCTAGAAGAAATCACTATTGAAATATATCAAAAGTTGTTATCCCTATCATCTCCTTTTACTTTCGAAAAGGTACTAATGAAAGATCTAGGCATAGAGTCAAAGGGAGCGGACAAGATTTTCATATGATTTTCTAAGACTACTAGGTTGTGATCCAACTCGCACTATGGAAGGGTTAAAAGAACTTTCCACACTTCTTCAAGGATTAAGTACTCAAGAGCTAAGTGAATGATCATTTCCATATCCCTAGAGTAAACTACGTATAAGTCCCAATTGATCTTCAATTTTCTTTTTGTTAAGAGGCACATAATTCTCTAACCTCATTTTCAACATTTATACCTTGATTTAAAACCTTATCTAGATCTTATATTCATGAATTCAAGACAAAAATGATATAAAATTTGTTAAATTCAATCTCTTTCATTCTAATGCCCCTATGTCAATGCCTATATCAATTCTTGCATGCTCATCCTCATGAATATGTTCTTTAAATGAATTGTGGCTATCACAAAATTAGAATCATGCACGTGCTCTAAGTCCTTTTTGTGGAATGTCCTAACCTCCATTGTAGCCTAATACCTTCTAATTTAGAAAATATCAAAAACACATGTATGCTCAATTTCAAGTCAAACAAGATTCATAAGTGTTGGTACATATGGGAAGCCTAAGCTCATGACCATATAATTGAAAATTGGTGGTGAAAATGCATCCAAGCCTACATACTTGGACAATTAGCATTTATTTTATATAGTCATCTGAAGTCACATATGACTATCCCCTTTTAAAAAAGCAATTTACTTTTATCCTTGTGAAAGTGCATATGTTAATTGCACCACTCTCACATGGAGTTAGGAGGAATCAAATCTCGAACTACTTGGTATTTGATTGATGAGAAAGCAAGTCCTAAAGTTTATGATTCACTTTATGGTAAGAGCTTCAATTGGAATTCAAAACTCGGTTCCAACTCCAAGCTATAAAAATGGATCAAAATCTTGTGTGAGTAGAGCCCAATTTTCAGAGATCATTTGAGAGGGATCTATAGTGCTTGGAGAGCTAATTCCATAGCTCCATCACTACCCTCACATTGAGAAATTATATATTGCCAATGTCTCTATAACTCTATATGATTTAATACATATATTGATCATATCTCATTATCTCTTCTCTCTCAAGTTCATCTCGGAACAGTGATCTTCGTAGACTTGCTTCTCAATGCATACTTGATCATTTGATGTGATTTAAAGTGGTATAGATTCAGCACACCATCTATTGTATTTTTACAAAGCTTCATTGTCATTTCTTTTCTCAATCTCAAGATATCTTCACAACTCTACTCATTGGTCTACATACTCTAGAAGCACAAAAATGTCAGGATAATCATTTGGATTGCTAATCTTATTTCTCAAAGTAACAGGTTGAGAGTATTGTTCATTTCATAGATCATGTGTATTGACAAAAATAGCAAGTCTTAGCTCATAGTTGAATCTCCTACTCATTTGTTTTGATCCATTGATTAGAGGATCACATTCCAAAGCACTTAGGTGATTATTTGTGATTGTTGGGAATCTCAAGGGGTCTACTTTACACCCCTATACTTGCTTTTTCCTGATGTGACGCAGGGAATTGCAGCACAACTTCATTTCTGGAATCTATCCACCATCTCCTCTAACAAAAATCCATGAAGTAAGAGCATATTCCTAGCTCATAATTCAAAAAACATTTCATTTAGCTTACTCTTTTGTAAAAAAGGATTAGTCCAAAAAGCCACAAATAAATGTAAAATAAAGGAATCCAAAATAATAGAGTCTATTTTAATTAAAAATTCAAGTAAGTATTTGAAAGATGATTGGAACCTTTAACATGATCATCAACACCAATTAACTAGAATCATAGGAAAAAATTGCTATATAATTTAGTAAACAATTAGTGGACAATAGATAGAGTTCTCCTGCACTTCAAGAGTGATTATTGTTCTTTGGTTTTAGCTATAAGAGTCCTCCACCACCTCCAAACATTGTAGTTTACATATAATAGCTATACATGTTGGAGTTAGACGTCTTAGGAAGCACACGAACAACACAAGGAAGAAGAAGAAGCTTGGAGCACAACACACAAGACTGAATGTATTACTAGAGAATGTACAAAGATAAGTAGCCCATTCGGGCAAAAGGCGTATATACAAGCTCGGGGAAAAAAACCTCCTCAAGAGGGAAAAAGTTGCCCTGACGGTCCTAGAAAGTTCACACACATCACTACCTAAATATATCAACAAATCCCCCTCTGGGAGTGATGTGGTGAACAAGGTGCTGGCGCTCATGTATAAGGAAGTGCCAAGCTATGTGGAAATCACTCCACGAAAGGAAGTAAGCCCAAAGCTTTGCGAAAAGCTTCAAACTTCTCCCTAGGCAGAGCCTTCGTGAAGAGGTATGCAATGTTCTCCTGCGTGGGCACATATGCCAAGCTGATCTCCCCAGTAGAGAACTTCTCCCTGACATAATGATAATGCATCTCAATGTGCTTAGTGTGAGCATGGAACACAAGGTTCCTCGCAACTGCCAATGCGCTCTGACTATTAGTGAAGATGGTGGTGGCAGAGGACTGACCAACACCCAAATCAGCCATAAGGCGTCTGAGCCACACACACTCAACAGTAGTTGTGAAATTTGCCCTATACTCAGCCTCACAACTGGAAGTGGCCACAATAGGCTGCTTCTTGCTCAAACAAGATATACATGAGCTACCAAGCATGAAGCAAAAGCCACTAGTGGACACATGAGTGTCATAGCAACCAGCCCAGTCTGAGTCAGAAAAAGCATGCAAATCTGGCGGTAGTGATCCCCCCTTGGGATGAAACAACCCAATTAGCCGAGTACCACTCAAGTAGTGAAAGATGTGCTTAACTGCCTGCCCATGCTTGACACCTGGGAAATGCATAAACTTGCTCATCTGTGAGACAAAAAAATATCTGGTCAAGTATTGCATAAGTAAATCAGGCATCCAATAGCCTGCTGATAGAGGACAACATCAAATGCATCTCCAGCATCATGAAGACTCAATCGTAAACCTGTCTCCATAGGAGTGCCAATAGGCTTATAGTCTTCAAGGCCAAAATGCTGCAATAATGTGTCAATATATTTTGTTTGACACAAAGCCAATCCACCATCAACTTGCATAAACTGAATGCCCAAATAGTGATGCAAATGCCCCAAATGAGACATCTCAAATGAGGCATGCAAATAGCCTTAAAATCAGCAATATGCTTCTCAATAGGACCAGTGAGCAGCATGTCATCAACATAGACAACAATGATCAGAAGCACATCATTAGCACGCTTAACATATAAGGTTCTCTCAGTTGGACTTTTCACAACACCATGTGCAATCAGATAGGCATGTATCTTCTCATACCAAGCACCTGGTTCTTCAAATGTGCAGCATTTGCAGATTTCTGCTTACTAGTAGAAGAGCTCCATTTTCCTTTGCCCTTTTGAGTAGCCAGGAAAGCTTGATCTACAACATGCATAATGGACCTATTGTGCCTGGACTGATCTTCCTGTCACAGAACAAAAACCAACTCCTCAAATGACAAGGCATTTGGATTGCCTTTCATCATCAATCGAAGAGTAGAAGCAAAACTCTGATATGAATCAGGAAGACCATTCAGAACGGTCTGCACAAGTGAGCTATCTGGTATAACCTCATCATCAAAAATCAATTGTTCCTTCAAGTCTTTGATCTTTGTTAGAAAATTGTCCATAGAATCACCTTCATTCATGTGCTCACTCTCCAACTGTTTTTGGAGGCTGGTACAATGTGGTAAGTGTATCCCAAGCATCCTTTGCTATTCTACAAGAGTGAATGTGAGGAATAATAGCACGTTTGATAGAAAAGCTATCAATGCATGTGCTTGAGCATCTCTGCCATCCCAACGAATTTTCTCTACAGCAGGTGCAACAGAAACAGCAGCACGAACAGGAATCTGCAGAATATCATCTTCGACACCATCTCTGTCAGCTTCAGCACCTGTATTTGTAGTACCTGTAGTCGCAGGTGTAACAAGACGTCTTTCAACACCCTGCACAATGTTCCACAGTCCTCTTGCAATCAATACATCTCGCATCATATAAGCCCATAATGGGTAGTTGGTACCATCCAACTTATCCTCAACAGCCAACATACGGAATACATCACTACTTTCAGCCATGGCTAGTGACTAAAATACCTTGATGTAGAAAATTGATTGTATCTCAAAAAGTTGAAGAGAACTTCCCAGACGAGTTCTGCTAAACCTGTAGCAAACTTTGAGAGGCTTATAGTGGCAAATCGAAACAGGTAAATACCTTTGGCACAAAAAGATGAAATAGCTTGCACAAGCGCTGTGATAGTGCTCACCTAATTTCATGCGAACCAGAGATTGCAACTGGAGGAGTGTCGACGACGCCCTAGATGAAGCGGTGACCTGCTCTGATACCAATTGTTGGAGTTAGACATCTGAGGAAGCACGCGAACAGCACGAGGAAGAAGAAGAAGCTTGGAGCACACCACGCAAGACTGAATGTATTACTAGAGAATGTACAAGGATAAGTAGCCCATTAGGGCAATAGGCGTATATACAAGCCAGGGGAAAAAAACCTCCTAATGAGGGAAAAAAGTGCCCCGACGGTCCTAGAGTGTTCACACACATCACTACCTAAATATATCAACAATACATGAAATTTTATCAACATCTAGAGCCTTTGTGTATTCTTTATAATTTATTGTTCATGTCTCCTAACTTCTCAGAGTCATTGAAGTGAACTTATGGTCTCAAGCTCTCAAGCAATGCATGGGTCGTGAAGATAACATCCTCATATAATTTTATATGAAAGGATTTGATAATTGAAGATTTGTGTGCAAAGATATGAATCAATATCTATGACTTTATATATGCATTGTCTTCTTCCTGAAATTTCAAGACCAAACCAAAAACTTGTTAAATATGTTTCTCACATTTTGGGAATTGGAAATTGAGGTCATAACTTTTCATAATTCACTTACCATCCTATTTGAAGCTGTGCAAAAGGATTTTGATCAATTCATAGGACGTTAAGAGCAATGAGCACATTTATGAGTGTCTTCTTCCATTCATATAAGACTTTCTCTTCATGCTCATAATGTGCAAATCGTCTATCTTGATAGATAATTATGAGTGCATTTCTCCAAAGTGGTCATGTTTATGAATTATTAGCAAGCATAGGAAGTTTATTACTGTGTCCAAGAAATTAATATCTAGGCCCATAGCAAGTTTTTGCAGACACCCACTCATTTTTGTACTCTACAATCACCTCCTGACACTGCTATTAGAGCATCATCATAGCATTTACATTATGGGTGATTATTTTACTTCTTCAATTGAAATTTTGGATTAAACTAACTACGCAACATGGTTTGAATATGGAAGCATATCTAAAAGAAAGAAATATATATGAATACATATCTAAACATGACATGATGCCAAGTCTAAGGACTAAAACACAATCAACTCAAGAAGAGCAATAGAATTTGAATACATGGTGTGAAAAAGATGATTTTCAAGGTCATATATCTTAAAATATATATCAAATTTCCTCATTCCATACATAACCTGCTATGAGAATTCACATGAGACCTAGAATGCACTTGATTCATTCTTCTTATCATATATTTGGGAGAGGAAGAAGAAGTTGTGGATGGAATTAACAACCCTCAAGAGGCAATTCAAGAAGAGTTTCATCCACTTTGTCACGAATATAAAAGACATCTAATCAATTTTGAATCACTAGAACAATCATAAATGAAGAGCAGATAGTAAAACTAGTCATCATGAAATCAAACCAAACGATGAGTGGAAAGATTCACCACTGCCATGGATGTATACATGGATATGTAAGTACTAGACTTCAACGCACTCATGGGACAAACATTTACCCACAAGGATAGACTTATGAATGATGGAGATACACAAATAGATAATCAATACTCTTCCCTTTACACAGATGAAGGTAGAAGTAAAGATGTTACACGAAAAAGGATTAAGTCTCATGAAGAAGGAAGTACCTCCCAAGATAACTTTGCAGGTAGAGGGAGAATTTCAAAAGAATGAGGCAAAGAAGGTACAAAAGGCAGGGGAGATCTCAAAGCCACTCATCCTATGCCATATGTGGACTCTCGGATCATATCACTAAACATTGCTTCAAGACCCCAAGAAACCAAAGAGAAAGAGGAAGTAACACAGGAGGTTATGGAGCTCCTAAAGGAAGATATAAGAACAACTATGGATACAATGACAACAACAACTATCAAAGAGGTTATGGAGTGAGACAAAACTAAAACAACAACATTGATGGTAAGTCCCAAGAGGATTGAATTTTTCTCATGAACATTACTATGAAAGAACATAAATTTGATGAACATTTAGTCTATCTTGATTATAAATGTTCAAATCATGAAGCAAGAATATAGAGCTTCTCTCACATTAAGAATACCTTAAGAACAACCATAAAGTGAAAAGAAGACATGAATCAAGGCAACTTGTAGAGAATATTGGATATTTGAAGACATATGAACTTATTGAGCAAAGTTTTCTATGTACCTAGCATCACCAAAAATATGAAAAGTGTAGGATGGATTGTGAAGGAAAAAATTTAGGTAAGGTTTACAAAGTATGCAGCCTTTGGGGAAGATATATACCAAGCATTCAAGTAGATTTCCGAAGGAGAAAAGACAAGTAGATTAATAAGTTTTGAACTCCATTCATATGGAGCATAGCATTTTTTTCAATTATGGTACAAAAAAATTATTAGATTTAGAAGTTTGGCACAAAAGCTTAAATCACATTGGACAAAGGACATTGAGTGAACTCAGGAAAGACTAGAGGCTATTTGGAATACCAAATATAACAAATTTACACATGATTTACAAATGTAGTGCATGCCGATTCAGAAAGTCTTACAAAAAAGGGATACAGACAAGGAGACATTTTGTAGGTTTTCCACACTAATGTTTGGGGATCAAGCATGGAACCATCTATCTCAAATTCAAGTTATTATGTATCTTTCATTGATTGTGGTAGAAAATGGACTATATTATATTTCATAAAACCTAAAGATGAATTGCTTTCTTGTTTCAAGGAGTATCTTTGACTTGTAGAAAGCCAAACAAGTAAAACCTTGAAGAGACAAAATCTTGATGGAGGGGTAGAATGTTTCTCCCATGAGTATGACTCTTTCTTTTATGAAAGGGGAAACCAAATACAAATTAGCACTACATATAAATCCGAGAAAAATGTTTTAGCAGAAAGAAAGAATAGAACTATTGTGGAAGTAGCTAGGTCAAGCTTAATGAGTAGAAGTGACCGAATTACCTATGATTGGAGGCATTATCCACTACCACATACCTCATTCATAGGTGAGCATCAAAATCCATGGAAATTAATGGAACCTTATGGAGGTTGGAATGGAAGAAGAACAACTTTGAATCTTTGCAACATATTTGGATGCATTGCATATGCACACATACCTTCATAAATAAGAGGGAAATGTGATGCTAAGGTAGCAAAATGTGTGTTCATAGGCTATGAATTAAATCAAAAGTTGCACGTCTATAAAATCCTAGAACTAAATCATTCACTTTAATTCATGATGTAGTATTTGATGAGAATTAATCTTGGTTTGAAGATGATTGTAGGAATATCAACTTGCCCTATGACTTGGAAGATGACTTTATTACTCTATCGAACAAACCTCTACACACAGTTGAAGAATTGAGTGACTTACAAGATGAAAAAAAGAGGCCTAGAAGGGATATAAAGTAATGGAACTCCAAATTTAAAGCTCAAGTGAAGGAATTAAGAGATTTAGTAGAATCATTTCAACAAACAATCAAAAGTTCTACAAAGCAAAAGAACAAACCAAAAAGGTATGGATATAATACTTCATTGGTCACTAATCATTCTATATATATGTCCCAAGATATGAATTTTTAAGATTCCTCATCATATAAGGAAGTCAAGAAGAAGCTAGAGTGGAAGTATGCCATGAAGGAAGAAATTGAAGCATTGTAATACATCAACACTTTGGACTTACCACCCAAGACATCAACCATGATGATCATTGGATCAAGATAGATCTATACGATAAGGAAGAACTCAATTGAGCCATAATTAGGTAGATAGATAGATTATTACCCAAAATTTTATGTTCCAACTCAACACATTTATTATGAGGATACCTTCTCTTGTGTAGCAAAGATGCCAAGAGTTAGAATACTATAGAGTATTATAGCTACCAATTATATTATAACCTATATCCCTTCTGGTTTTGGTCCTAGCCAATGAATATACACTTTTTAGCTTTTGGATCAAGCTTTCCTCTAATATGTGAAGGAATATGTGCATAAGCAAGGCACCAAAATATTTTACAATGGTCCATTGAGGGTGTTTTGCCATTCCATGCCTCATAGGGTGTCATTCCATCCAAGGGTTTGGATGGGAGCCCTTTAATACAAGAATATATAACTAATGATGTTGGTATTTATATTCCATATACCTCAATTAATGGTTTCTTAAGTAAATCTCTACCATTAGCATATAAACTAGAAGAACTAGAGGTGTTTGATCGATGAAAAAAGAAGGTTAGTTAATGTTGAATCACGTAATGATCATTCACTTTCTTTTATGAAGTTTCAGTAGACAACATAAAGAACTTTTACATTATCTTAATGGTTCCCCAAAGAAATGATAAGTACCAAAAGTATCCTAAGAAATATGATGCATGATAATACAACTTAAACATCCACAGATGACAGATAAAAAAATTTAATCATACTTTCTGTTATAAAGTAGAGAAACATTTAACTACAACTCTCTTTGGCGGTCTTGTGGCTACTGGTAATGAAATAATAGTGTTTTGAACAAATGAATTTTTTTAACCAAAAGAAGTTATATAGAAAATCGATAGATAATCGAAGAAGTTTATTGTGTTGAATCTTATTTGTCTGTAGAAAATGGCTTTCCAAGCTATGAAATATTTCAACAGATCACGTGGTGCCATTCACACTCGACATGTTTGATCTATACGAGGAGAGAACATGTGATCAATAACAAGCGATGTTCAAAGTATAATCAGAGCGCATTCATCTTTTTATATGAGATTGACATCTAATAAACTACTTAAGAAGAGTTAAACTCACTGATCTTTTATTTATTTTAAATTTTTGCTGCATGCCTCTAAATTAGATAAACCATGCTGAAGTTGCATAACTTCATGACACTTAACATATGTAAGGATCTTAGAGGGTAGGATTTAACATCTGAACTACTCGGCCTTCAAGAGGAAAGACATTTTTGTAGAAAAAAGAGTAAAATTAAGAAACGAAACGCATAGGTGAGATAGAGACATTATGCACTAAAATCCTAGTTGTGAATGCACACTTATAGGTCAAGATATATATATCCATTGGAAACTTTTCTATATTTCAAGGGACGCATAAGTGTAACAAACCCAAACTTGATGTCATTTAAGCTCACTACCATGCATGACTTGTTGTTGTTCCTTTCGTTCCTTCTTCCCTACCACCCTATTGGCCTCCATTGACCCCCGTCCCTCTCCGAGCCTCATCATGGTCAACCCCCCCTAGCTTGGCCTCCTTCCCCTTCCAACATACCTCCCTGTCCTCTTTATTTCTCACCCTCCACCCCCCCTTCCCCACCTATGCCCACCTCCTCCCGCAAGAACTCATCCCTCTCTCCACTTTCCTCACCTTTCCTTGTTATTTCGCCCTTCTCCTCTCCTCCCATCAACCCCACCCTCCTCCTTTGGCTAGCCTTCCTTCCATCATGTGTTAGTGTGTTGGTTGGATTTTTTGTGTGAAGGAGGGCTTCTCATCACTTTAGTTCCATTCCCCATCCACCTTTCTTATTCATACTCGACACAAATGGAATTGGATTGAGTGCCTTAGAGGACTCTTTTGAAGACCCCTCATCGACAACAGCTACATCACCCATTCAACTCTTCCTTAATGAGGGTAGAGCAAGCCTAGTTACTGAGGTTGAGCACCTACAGGCCTCATCAATTATTTGTAAGATATGTCATAGACATAAAGAAAACCATCTTAAACTTTAGATTTCACCTGAATTTCTTATATCTCATGTTTGGTTAAGATTTTGGATAAACTAATGCTTCCATTGCATTCGGAACATGCCAAGACCCCAAGATCAACTGTCTATTTGCTGAATTCTGTCAACCTCTTTCTTGTATTCAGTTCATCTCCTAGAAGGGAGATCTTGTAATCCAGACATCTTGTTACATACCTACGATCCCGGGTTGTGGGATCTCCTGTATCATCTCTAGTCTAGTTTTCCATAGCTATCAATCCTGAGTTGTGGGACATCTTGTATCAGCTACATCTTCTTGTATTATTTTCCCTACGTGGGTGATCTTGTAATCAGAAGTGTACTTTTGAAATCTTGTCTAGTGTAGTCAGAGAGCACAATCTAGTGCTCCCCTGACATTTTGGCAAGACCATCTTCATAAAGACCAGGCACCATGGATTCCCTATGCAAGGAGATTCAATCTACCATAAAGGATTTGATTGAACACGTCCAAGAGATGAAAAGATTGCTACGACAAGATGATGGATCAATTTCAAGTTATGTCGTGAATATCAAGATGTTCTGTCGTGGTACATATCAAGAAGACTACATGGTTAATCAGCTTCGAAGTGGCCTCAATCCTGAAGTCAAATATCTCTTGCTATCCATGCCTCAATCAAATACCTTGGAGGATGTTATCAATCAGGCAGTTCAATGTGAGAATCAATTATTCAAAGAAAGCCAAGTCCAAGAGTCAAAAGTCTTGAATAATGAAGAGACAATTCCTCAAGAATGTGAATCAAGAAGCTTTGAAGCCCAAAAAGTCATTACAAGTGATATGAAGTATACATGTTATGAAGATATGAAGAAGGTAAAGGATAAGGAGGAGTTCCTGTTCAATCAAGGAGGTGTGCTTACTCAAGGCTCTTTAGTCCAGTGTTCCATAGCTATCGATCCCGAGTTGTGGGACATCTTGTATCAGCTACATCTTCTTGTATTATTGTCCCTACGTGGGTGATCTTGTAATCGGAAGTGTATTTTTGAAATCTTGTCTAGTGTAGTCAGAGAGCACAATCTAGTGCTCCCCTGACAACATCATCCAAATGTGACTAAGTCAAGGTCAAATGAGGGACCTTCTTCAAAGCAACTATCAAGGGAGTGCTAGATTGTGTCCCTCTAACTAGAATACGTAAGATTTCCAAATTACACTTTTGATTACAAGTTCACCCACATAGGGAAAATACTGCAAGAATATAAAACTGATACAAAATGTCCCACAACCTATGATTGATAGGTATGGACAACCGGGCTAAAGATGATATAAGAGATCCAACAACCTACGATCATAGGTATGAAGCAAGATATCTGGATTAGAAGATCTCCCTTCAAGGAGATGAACTAGAGATAAGGAGTAACTGGAAAGGATCTCATACTACAAGATTACAACAAAACATGATAGGACATCCAAGATACTAGACTCGATAAGACTAGAACAAAGCTCAAGAGTAGAACTCAAACTAGAACTTGGAAAGTAATTACTTAGAGATCCTGACTCCTTGACCTCCCAAGACTTACATTGGCAAGAGTGAGAATACATGTGGCCAACCCCTCCTTGTATAGGTTTTCAATGGTGCTAAAATGTTTTTGAAACTATTTGAACTAATGGAATATGATATTGTTGTACTATCCATTTGGGCTCATTGAATCTCAATTATCTAGGGGAAACTACTCAAATCACCTCATAAAGTCATTGAGTAAATAAGTGAGGGACAGTAAGGATTTTGGAGAATGAATCCATCTCAGAAACCATCCTAGCTATGTTGACTAAAATCCTCTAAGTTTAAAATCCTATGTAATTCCTTTCTAAAACTATCACAATCTTTGCTTGATTGCACATGTATCACATCTAGGATGGCTCTAGATACTACGTGCTCAAAATATTTTATGAGCATATTGTTGGGTAGCCCCTAGGTTTGTGCCTGCTTTTAGAATGCATCTAAATAGTTAATGATATTGAAACTCGTGAATTTTCCTTTTTCTTTAAGAATGGCTTGCACCACTCGTGCTCATTTATTTTCTATCATTAGGCATTTATAAGCTTCTTGCACTTCTCTCCTCTCATTTTCTGTAGTGTGCAAGACTATGTCTAGAGTGATAGGTTCTATAATGTCCCTCCACTCCAAGCAAAACTTCGAGAAGAGTTCACTAACACTTTCAGCAAGGGAAGAAAATATGTTTCTGCTTTGTAAAGCCTTTGTAAGTCTTACACACTAAAATAGGTTTAAATCTAAAGTCTTGAATCTCACCTATGATTTTGATATTCTTGAATCGAGTTTGCTTTTGTTTCCGACTTTGATCTTGATTTTCAATATTTATTGATTTCTTTATTTTGCTATCCAATGATTTCCTTTTTAATCCTCTTTAACTTTTGATTTCCTTTTCCAAGTTCATTGTTTTCTTTTTTTACTTTAGTTCAAACTATTTTTTAATGTTCTTCAATGTTTTAGGTTTCTACTTCTTTTTAATGTCTGAATAAAGTTTGAATTCGGTTGTGAAAGTAACAATGTTTAACTACCTAAAATAAATATTGGAATGTGCACACGTAGTTTTTACATCACTAAGGAAAAGTGATATGCTTGTTCACAGGTTAAAGCAATCCTTAAATTTCAACTAAGTGGAATGCAAGAATTGACAAAAATCAAATTACAGTTACCTATAGTTGACTTGTAGAAGAGGTTTTTAGAACATGCGTTGTGAAAAAATTATTTACAATAATGATCACATAAAACCCTAATTACAATGGAAAATTAAATGTGCATTGTCACTTCTACTTCACTTGATGGTAAGGGTGAAGTGTCAAAGCTCCCATCAGCTACTCAAGGTCCCCTTGGAGGTGTTCAGATCCCTAAGGATCAGCACTCAACACTAAGGGGAACCTAGAGGTCTAGTTGCTACTTCACTACTCGTGTCCTCAACTATGTTTCGTCCTCCTGTAAGCAACATGCAACAATTAGCTCTCAAGTCATTTAAAATCCTACACCTAAAGTTTTAGACATTGTTCTGCAGAGACCTCTATACTTAGTCCTTGTCTGACACACACATATATAGAGGTCTCTATAGACCAATGTCTAACACTACCGCTTAGATACCTTAGGATATCCCTTGAGCTGTGGACCTTAGGTATACTTAGCCCTTGTCCCACACACACATATAGTGGTCTCTCTAGACCAATTTCTAACATAAAAAAGCCTATCATCTTTCATATTGGGTTCAAATTTCAGGGAGTCTTGAAGGTGAATAACTGGATCAAGCGAAAGAGTCTATGCACATATACATGATTAGGCATGGTGTTGCTTATGGTTTAGGTGTCTACGGACCAAAAGGGGAAAGAAATAAAGTCTTCTTTGATGCTCACAACCAATGCATTTAAGATATTAGCATACAAACAAATGAAAACACACACTCATTTCAATTCATCTAACATCTATGAAAGATACAATAGCAAGTGAAATGAATGCAACTCCAAAGGACACCACATTTTGACTCTTGAAGGTCTCTATGATCACTAAGAAGATCTTCTAATCTTCCAAATGAAAGCTTCACTCCTCAATATCTCAATAGAAACTCAAAGACATCTATATCAATGAACAATAAGAGCTCTCAACAATCAGGTACATCTTCCTTCATCAAGCTTCTATCAATTAAATCTTCAAACTTCTATTACAGTAACTTTCATCTTAAATCTCTCAAAAGTTCTAAGAAGGATCATAAAAAACCCTATTAGTACATTACTATAAAAAAATCATCACATTCATTTTTACTTTTTGCTTTCATTTAATAAATTCCTTTTTTCGATTTTACTTTCTTTTAGTTTCTCTTATTTTTGCATACTCTTCTTTATTTTGTTTTCCCGAATATATATTTTACTCTCCTCTTCTTTTTATTACTTTCTCTTTCAGTTAATTTGAACATTTCTTTATTCTTTCTAAATCTTTCCTAATTCTAATTTCATTTTCTTATACTAAATGCTATTTCTTTTGTTTCTAATTTCATTTTTTATTTATTTATCTTCTAATGTATTAAGTTTTTATACTAATTTCATTTTATATTTCATGTATCTTATTCTTAATGAACAAAGAACTAAGCAAAAATGAGCGTTTTCTAAAAACCAAGTTCATGAAGTAAAAAAAATAAGTAAATAATAAAATAAATGAAACAAAACTCTCTTTATCTATCTATCTATCCATCCATCCATCCATCCATCCATCCATCCATCCATCCATCTATCCATCCATCTATCTATCTATCTATCTATCTACCTATATATCTATCTATCTATCTATCTATCTATCTATCTATCTATCTATCTATCTATCTATCTATCTATCTATCTATCTATCTATCTATCTATCTATCTATCTATCTATCTATCTATCTATCTATCTATCTATCTATCTATCTATCTATCTATCTATCTATCTATCTATCTATCTATGTATCTATCTATCTATCTATCTTTATGTCTATCTATCTATCTATCTATCTATCTATCTATCTATCTATCTATCTATCTATCTATCTATCTATCTATCTATCTATCTATCTATCTATCTATCTATCTATCTATCTATCTATCTATCTGTCTGTCTATCTATTTGTTTGTTTGGTATGTCTGTCTCTCTATCTATCTGTCTATCTGTCTGTCTATCTGAATTTTTGTCTGTCTATCTATCTAAATGTCTATCTATCTATTTATCTATCTATCTATCTATCTATCTATCTATCTATCTGTGTATCTATCTATCTATCTATCTATCTAACTATCTACTTATATATATATATATATATATATATATATATATATATATATATATATATATATATATATATATATATATCTATCTATCTCTCTCTATCTTTGTATCATAAGTGCACCTAGAAGTGACCATAAAACAAGATTCACACAATCTACACACATATATAGACTCTCACACACAAACTTATGTGCTTATAGTTACTTATTGTAAACACACACACACTTTTCTAAAATTAGACATGCACACAAAACATGCAATCATACACACAACTACACATGCACATACACACCCACTAATGCACATTCCCATGAAAACTCAAGTACACTCATAACCACACAGACATTTCATGCAAAGTATACTCACACACATACATGTACAAGTTTTTGTTATTCTTTAATTTACGTTCTTTTCTTATTGAATTTCAATTTTACTTTAGAATTTATAAAATAAAACATGCTAATATACATAAATATATAGGCACCCTTTTATTCACAAACATAAAAATAAATTTAGGTTCTTACATATACACATATGCACATAATGCCATATATACACGTCCTCACCCTAGGTACACATACACCCATACATAGTTGCACACATTTAGATGCAAATACTTATGGACCAACACCCATAGGTATACCATCACGTTTAAAAACATATCACATAAGGTTAATGCTTACACATATACAGACTTAGGTTAAGACATATACACACACATAAATCACATCACAAATACACATTGAAACCCAAGCACATAGATATCCACAACCACATTCATAGACACACATAGGCTCATAGATTTATTGCCACATTTGAAGATCTAAGTATTCTCATTCACATAGATACATTCACACTCATGGATAGATGAACTACACAACTAGTCACACATACAAACACACCCAAATTAGCACATACAAACATATGCATGCCCATACCTATAGAACACATTACCAAACACACACAACTTAATGCACTCCTTTTGCTAAGCTTGCTTTCATGTTTTTCCGTAAGTACAAAAGAGAGAAATCAATCATCAACAAAAATTTCAAAACATAATTTAAAGAATCGGAGAATTTGCTATAACAAGGAAAATTTTTATTTTTCTTGGCTTTTATCTGAGTATGGACTTATTATCGACAACGCATGCACACTATCACCCAACTCCTACACATGCATACAACATGAATTGACACACACTCTTAACAACTCGAATGCACACATAACACAAACTTTCATTAACTAACTCATAGATTAGCAAAAACATACACACACACACACACACATTATATTTTAATGTTTTGGTGTATTTTTATGTTACTCTCATATTTGAATTTTTATTTCATTTTTAACTTTTAATGTATTGAATAAGTTACTTTAAAAATATAAATAAATATATATGTAGACACTTAGATAGCTATTCACATGGGCACACATACCCACACATATATACAAGCACCTCATATATATAGGCTTACATATAATACACATACACATATGCTTACATACATTCGAAAGACAATTGGATCATTTTTTAGTCCAAACGGCATACCTACATATTCAAAATGCCCATACCTTGTTCGAAATGTTGTCATCCATTTGTCTCCTTCTCTAATCCTAAAAAGAGTGTAGGCTCCTCGAAGTTCAATCTTCTTGAAATTTTTTGCTTTTCCGAGGTGTTCCAAGAGCAATGATATAAGTGGTAGAGGGTATCTGTTCTTTGTTGTGACTTTATTCAAGCCACGTGTCTACGCACATTTGAAGAGTCATGTCCTTCTTCTTTACAAATAGAATAGGGGCTCCTGCAGAAGACTTTGAGTGTTTGATAAATCCCTTGGCTAGATTCTCATCAATATTCTTGCGTAATTCTATAAGTTCTTCCGGGGATAGTCTAAAGATTGGTCCAAAGGGTGGTTGTGCTCCCCCTTGAAGTTCTATAGCACAATCATAAGGTCTATGATTTGGAAGGATAAGTGCATTCTTCTTTTCTAAAACATCTTCAAAATCTTGGTATTGATTAGGTAGCTTCAATGAATCATCTTTCTTAGGCTCTTGAGTTGGTATATATATGTCCGTCCCTTCCTAACTAAATGTATGAAGGCTTTGGTTCTGACATATGTTGGGTTCTTCTGGATATCTCAACGGGTGATTTTATACTTTTCCGAATTAATGTCTAGATTATATTTCTTTAACTAGGGCATTCCAATGATAACTAGATTTACTAGACTTTATATTATGTTGAAACATATGTGAGATTCATGGCCACCAAGGTGTACTCTTAATTGTGTGGTTTTCATGGTTATAATCCTAGATGCTAGAGGTTGTCCATCTACTACTTCAGCTACTACTCGTTTTTTCTTCTGAAGTAGAAGAACTCCATATTTCTTAACCAATCCTTCATCCATGAAACATGAGGAGGCTCTCGAATCTTCTAGGGCTATAAGGGAAAGGGACTTCTTGGGCATTATTAACTTGATAGGTTGAAGACATGTTTCTATGGGTGTAACTGGAATTATGAGACCCCTTCTTATATCATGGTCTAGCTGTACGGGCTCTTTTACAACTGGACTTCTTTGTTTCCCTACTCTACAAGGGTGGTTGTGACTCTAGAGTTTGTTCTCTTGTTGGGACAATTAACTACAATATATCCAGGGTTTCCACAATAGAGGCTTAAGTTGTTATCTCTCTTTCTCTGTTTCTCTTGTGGTGTTACAGGTTGGAACCTAGTTACATCTATTTGCATAGGTTCATGCATAGACTCATCTTTAGGAGTGGGGCTGGAAGGGTTTCCATTTTCGAGGTCTTCCTTCTACTTGTTTTGCTTGTTTCCTTTCAAAAACTCAGTTATCGCATTGAATAGCTTGCATGATGTATTCATTCAATGTATTAACCTCTAGAATCATGAGCAGAAGGTCCTTCACATCATCCCTTAAACCGCATCTCAATTGGCTTATGAAATAATCTTCGTGCCAAGTGAGATCACATATCCACTGCCTAAATTCTAATGCATAGGAAGAGGAAGGGTAGTTACCTTGATGTAGCTTCTAAAGTTTTGTTTCTATCACTTGACTTGTGTCTACATCGCCAAATGTGGCGGTGAGTTCTTGAAGAAACCCCTCATAGTCCTAAAGTACTGCCATGTTCTTCTCCAAGATTGGGGCAAACCATGATAATGCTTGGCCCTAGATCAAGGTTCCATTAAACCCAACCTTGGATGCATCGTCAGGGTATCTATCAAGTTGCATATAGATGTACAATTTAACTTGCTAGAGAAATCCGCAAAACTTCACACGATTCCCATCAAACTCTTCTGGCATGCAAATCTTGGGTTCCTTCATGAAGGATGTACAGGGCCATTGATTCACTTGAATACTCCCTTAATTTGCTTGAAGATTCCCAATTTGTTCTTGTAATTCTTGGAGGAGTGCACCTATATGTATCGAATATCCCATCTCGACTTGTGTCTGTCGATGAGTTAGGTCCTCGACTTGTTGTTGGAGACTCTTAACTGATGCTACAATCTGTTCATAAGTGTTCTCCATGATTCCTTGTCTTGGATAGAAGCTAGTCTTGCCAAAATGTCAGGCAAGCACTAGATTGTGATCTCTGACTACAGTAGACAAGATTTCCAAAGTACACTTCTGATTACAAGAGCACTGACGTAGGGAAATGATACAAGAATACTTAACTGATATAAGATGTCCTACAACCTAGGAGTAACAGGTATGAATAATTGGACCAGAGATGATACAAGATGTCCCATAACCCAAGACTGATAGGTTTGAAGCAAGATCTCTAGGTTACAAGAACTCTCTTCAAGACATGATCTAGACAAGAAATAACTCCCTGTCAATGCACGCTTGTGAATTATGAACCAAAACTAGCATCAACAAAGGTCTCACTTTGGGAATGGAGGTGCAAAATACTCATCTTGTCTAGGCTTGTCCCATATAGGGTGCAATTCATCAAAATTCTACAGAGCTTGAAACTCCTATAAAAAGAACTAAAAATGACCCCAATGATAGTCGAGTTCCATATTAGATTCCCAAATATATTTATTATCAACCAGAGGTCTAATAAGACCTTGGAACTAGTGTGATTTGGCATGCACATCGTAACTTCAATTGATGGATGGATCCTCAATGGGGATTTCTCCATGGAAGTCCGTGAATGTCGATGGGAGAGTAAGGAGTAATCATCTATTGGGATCCCTCTATAATTGGCGAGCATGGAACTAGGTCCAGCTTTTAGCATTGTGCGTGTTCTCATATGTTAAATGTTTTCTGCTAAG
Source organism: Ceratopteris richardii (assembly GCA_020310875.1). Lineage (NCBI taxonomy): Eukaryota > Viridiplantae > Streptophyta > Polypodiopsida > Polypodiales > Pteridaceae > Ceratopteris > Ceratopteris richardii. Next base: position 1,631,603 of record CM035409.1, read on the forward strand.
ACAAGAAAAATTACATATTAATATGGTAGGAAACACAAGATCCCAGTATGGCGAGACCACAATCCCTTTCCAATACTGACACGAATCCCCTTACTTAGTGTCTATTTTTGCATCATGCAATTGGGCTCAACAAGTGCCTATCTTGTATATGCATACTTGGGAGGATGCATGATTTCTTCATGGTGCATATAGTCTATGGGAAGCTGATCTAGGATTATTACACATGTTATTGATGTGAACATTACGAGATCTATAGATTTGTGATTTTCTTATGGATTTACATGGAGGTTCAAAAGTTTTATTACTATTAAGGTGAATTTTTGGGGTAACAATTGGATTAAGGGTTTGTGTTCGTACATGTGAGTGAGGTGGAATGACAAATGTAAGACACTAATTGTGGAGCAGCTTAGGCATCCACTTCCAGATGGTGCAGGGGTAAATAGTACAAGGCTTTTGTGATTTGGGCAGCACATGTTTGTTTCGGGACTGAGAATAGGATCTAAAACTAGGTTTCTCTAGTAAAATTGAATGGATAACAAAAGATGATTGGTAACACAGATTTGTTCAATCCTTCGTTTGTCATTGGCATCATCTTTGGTTGTTTGTGGAGCTTAGAACCACCTTGTTGCATGAACTTGAAGTAGGAAGGGTTCCCTCTTGTTTCTTCACCCATTTCTGCTTTGGTTTGGAAATTTGTTTTCCTTCTATGGTGGCTTGATTCTCAATCATTTTTCCATCACTACATTCCATATCTTTGTTGTGTTTGGCATGAGAAAACTAGTTAATCCTCCATACATTAGGGGAGAAAGTGAACCCTGCATGGGCCTTGTAAGGATCCCTAATTTTTAGGGATTAAAACTAATGAAGCCTAGTGTTCAGGAGGCATTAAAACCACTAATGGTACTTCATATAAAAGTATTATTTGCAAAGGACATCATTTGATTCATAAATCCGGATTGAAGTCGTGGCTATTTAGAGCCATCCGATGTTTGAAATGGATGGACAAGATTGGACAAGTGTGTCTGTCAAAGAAAGACAAAATAATGTTCTCAGTTGGGAAGGGCTTGTGGCCATTTAGAACCCTTGGATATTCATCGTGGATAGACGCGATGAGAGAAAATTTCTGGCAGAAAAACACAAAAATTGTAAGTCACATCATTTGTGGAAGGTGGGAAAAAGGAAGAGAGAGACTCAAAATCATGGGCAACGAGAACCCTTAGATCTTTCTCATCGATAACGCCGAATGGGGCTAGATTGTCTGGCAGAAAAAGACAAAATAAGCCTCATTAAATTCATGTGAAGTGGGAAAAGCAAGAGAGAGATTACATGGGGACATGAACAATTATAGGCCATTCAATTCTTGCCAATCAGACGTCTTAGATGGAAACACGCTCAATCTAGCTTCAAGCAAATCGTGAGCGTTGGATTGACAGGGATATCCAATGATGGACAATAAAAGGTGCAATTTATTTTTATTTTCAAGCTTGACCATTGGATTCTCTTCATATCCAATGGCCCAAATAGATTATGGATGGTGAAATTCAAATTTCATGGTCTTTGAAAAAACTAAGTAAGGAAATACCACTTCTAGCATCTTATTTTGGTTCTTTTGACTAGACCAAAACCAAGGAAACCTAGGCCTTGCCTACTTGATTGAGGCTCTAGACTGTGGCCACGACCCTCCTCTCATTGGTCCATCACTAATCACCCCTTAATCTAAAAGGCCCATGCAGGGTTCATTTTTTCCCTAATGAATAGAAACACATTATCTTGAAAAAGAAGAGGGCTCCAACACATACCTTGTGTGCCATGATGGGATTGAATCGCTACTATCGATGTACAGGTATATGGATATATGTGTACTGGGAAAAACAATGTTTGTGTCCTTCTAATTCTATCAATAGGCGTTTTTTGTTGATCCACATACGCAGAAGTCATTTCCTGATATTCAAATTGACTATGTGATTATAAATCCAATTGGCATACATAACTCTTGAAATTTTTGAAAATCCATCATGCAGTCATTTAAGCATGGTTGTATTGTATATGGGATATACGTGTACTGGGAAAAACAAGGTTTGTGTCCTTCTAACTCTATCATTAGGCATTTTTTGTTGACCCACATATGTAGAAGTCATTTCCTGATATTCAAATTGACTATGTGATTATAAATCCAATTGGCATACATAACTCTTGAAATTTTTGAAAATCCATCATGTAGTCATTTAAGCGTGGTTGTATTTGTTCATCATTCTCTTAAATACATCATATGAAGATGCACTTAATGAATGGCGAGCTCATGAATATACAGATTTGATCTTTATCATTCTTAAACCACCATAAAAATATCTTTGAAGCATGTATTTTGATTTGTTACATGCATGAATTCATTTGAAAGTATTCCATCATTTGCATTATGATTATTTAGGCTTCCATCTTCATTGGTATGGAGTTTTTGGATATATTCATAAGATTTACACTTAAAATGGAGAGGTTCATCATGCTCAGATTACATTATATGCTAATATTTGTCATCCAATCTATCATGATTTCTTCCTATTTGAGTGCCAACAATTATGGAATTTTCTTCTACCTCTAATCTTTCCAAGAACTCTGCATCATTGTTTGCTCCAAGACCATATCTCCTTCATCATGAACGGAATCCATATCATCATGCTCAAGAAAATCTTGATTATCAAAATAACTATGTTCTTGCTTATGCAAGTCAAACACATCACATTATCCACATTCACTCACATCATGTGGACATCTTCTATGAATATGCATGTAGCTTTATGTCAAATCAATTTCTCTATTCAAAATTTCATCGTAGGATTCTTTATCTATCTCAATTGTTTCTTGCTCAATCTCTTTAGAGGATGTACTTAGATCACACTCTTCACACACCTCTTCTATTATTGATTCTTGTTCAAACGTTTCATTATGTCTAAATATCTCAACACATACACTTGAATCAAAAGGACCCTCATCCATATGATAGTATTTTTATCAAGCTTCATCAATCTAGCCATTTGATTCAATCTTTTCTTATTGAATATCATCAAATGAAAGACCTATGTTTTTATATGTCCAAATTTCTAAATTATTGACAGTCTTATTCATTTGAGTCCTATCATCTTGATTTTTTGCAAGAATTTTCTTAGATCTTTTCAATTTTCCATCATCTTCTATCTCATTACTTACTTGCATGTCGGCATGTATATCTATAGCATCTTCTATGTCATCACCAACATACATATACCTAGAGGAGTAGTCAACAATATATCCTCTTCATTCTTATATTTAAGATTGTCCACCTGTCTCTCTTCATGGAGTTCGACATCACTCATGTTCATATCATTATTCTAGAATCCAATCTATAACTTCTTCTTAACCCTATAAGTAGGATCATTCTCTTGTATCTTTCAATGCAGATTCAATGTGATATCACTCAAAATTATTTCATGGTCTTGATGTTCAACCAAACTATCCTTAGATTTATAATCATGCTCATCTCCATCAGCATACATATCACTATTTAGAGGACTCACTATTGACATGTCCTCCTTGTTATGAGTAGATTCATATTCTTGCATCTCAGTATGCATGTATAATGTGGCATTATTCACATCCAATCCATTCTCCATGCATGTACAATATGGAATAATTCACATCCATTCCACTCTCCATAGGATCACATGTTGACGTATTCTTGGACTTAGCATCATGCTTACTTGTAGTCTCTTGATGTAAATCAATTACTACACCATAAATTGTATTTGAATCATGTGTTTGAAGAGACATATCAACTATCAATCAACATCAAATCATTATCTTGTGTGGTGTCCTCATTCAAGGATGCATCTCCAGCTTGATCTTCACACAGACTCGCTAGATTTGCTTAATATTTCTCGTCTTTAATGTCTATTTGATCATATTGAAACCTCATACAAGTCTTTAATTCTTGGTTAGTATCATGTCTTGCTTCTTAGCTTTTTTTTATTATCCCCTTTTGGATGTAAAGCGTTTATCATGGGGATGCCTCATCTTTTTTTTTTATTGGCTTTATTGAATTTTTTTTTGTTTTATGTTTGGTGCTTGTTTAATTCAAAATTGATCAGCTTCTTCCTATTCCTTTTCTCCTCCTATCTTTGGGGTTTGTGCACATATATCACTTAAGGATATAAATATTGTAAATATATATATATTGGCTTTGAACCTTGGATCCTTAGCAATTACATCAATTGTATTTGTAGGACATTCTTGACAAACCTCATCATAAATATGCATGTATACTCTATGAATAAGTTCTTCATGTAACACTAGGGTTTCAAATACTTTATCAGCTTGGACTACATCCATGGTTGTCAAACTACAAGGATTTTGCATGCCCTTATCATTTGAATGAAGATCCACTTTCTAATCGTTAAGAAATTTTGTGATTGTTTGTTTGTGCTTGACATATCTCCTCATAGATTTATGGATGTGTCCAATCCTCTCTCAATCCCAAATTGAAATCTATGTCTTGCAAGAGAGGAATTATCTCCTCTTGGGCTTTAGCATCTACTACTCATAGAAACAATGGCTCCCTTTTTAGCTTTATATACCTCTTATCATATTCAAGTAGATCATCAAATTTTTGTTCAAACTCTCTTTCAATCTCCAAAATTGGTTGGTCTTTAGGCATATGGACCCACTCTTGAAAGGAATTTTGTGTCACTTTATCATAGTCCTTTAACATGAACAAGTTGAGGAACATTGCTTCTTACTGAGTCCATATTGTTTGTTTTACTTGCATGAGCTAATCATGCAAATTGAATTCAAACATGAAGACAAAGTTCTTATGTAGATCTATTAGATATGCTCAATACTCCACCCTCATGTGACCACAAATGATCCATGGTGCTCTAAGTTGTAAGGCCCCCATTATGAGGAGAAGCCATTATGGGAGCCCGGACATTTGTAGAACCCTAACTTCCAAGTTAGATGAGGTCTATGTGTGACCGTTGATGGTTGTAGATGATCTTTGTGAGCTAGCGATTAGGTTAGGTAGGACATAAGATTCTAAGCCATTGGGTTGCCATTTAAGGTGAAAATAAAGGCCCTGTGGCGTCGTGCGGCTTCCCCATAGAACCTTAATGGGGGGAGTGCACAGGGGGGCTTGCCCCCTTCTGCGGGCTTTGGGGGGCCTATCCCCCCAGCCCATAGGGCCGAGACAGTAGGACTTCTGATCGTGGAGATATTGTCAGATCGTATATTTTACCGATTATTTTGTATCTCTTGACTATGTTTATCTATACCGAACTGCCTTGTAAAAGCTATATAAGCACAGGCCAGGTTGAGCTTTACATAGCATTGCACACTAGTAAGCCCTTCATCTAGAGTCTGTCTAGATCACCATCTAAGCTCCACATTGGGAGTGCATAGGTGGACAACACCATCATTGTAACTGCATTACGCTTGGCAATCTGAGAATTTGAGTTCTATATCTCTCAGTTTGCATCTATCTTTGTCTTCTCTTTTCTCTCAACTCTATCTACAGGTCTATTCCACTCTACTGCTATTTTCTTACATGGTATCAAAGCTCAGGAGGTGCTGAGTGGTGCAGACGTAGAAATTCAAAGGTTGTAGAGGTCTAAACAACAAAAGAGAGAAGATTTTAAGCAGTGCATAATCATTTACAACTGGGAGTCAAGGTGGTTCATCAACAAGAGTAGGTGGCACACAAGCATGAGCATCAATGATGTTGGTCATCCCAACATTTCCGATATGGCCACTAGCCTTCACAGAAGGTAAACTTGATGGTATGAACTACACCCTGTGGAAGTTTAAAATCACTTCTATCCTTGATTCATATGAGCTTTTGGAGACTCTTCTTGGGATTGATCATGAGCCCCAAAAAAGACCTTATCCAAATAATCTTGCTCGACTGATTCATCCTGATGTTGATCTTCTACGTGCTTGGAAAAGTAGAAATGCAGATGCACTCTTGTTGGAGCAAGACAATCAACAATTGGTGATTACATGAAGCTTAGAAGTGAAGACATGAAAGAAAGATTGAAGTCAAAGAGTATGAAGTGAAGTGACGGTTCAGGAAGGAAAGTTCTATAAACATATGTACATTAGTTTTGTAAGTAATTCAAAATACTTGAAGTAATGATGAATCAATACTCATATGTGTGTGTGTGTGTGTATATATATATATATATATATATATATATATATATATATATATATATATATATATATATATATATATATATATATATATATATATATTTATATTTATATATATGGTCATATTAGGAGACAGAGATGAAGTATAGAGAGATAGAGAGGATTAGATCAAGAGTATTGTGTGTATTATTCATCAGATGTATGATGAGTTAAATAGAAAGAATTTTCAAGGAATTGCGCATCGATATTTTCTCCATTCCTCCTTCGGTGTTTGATTATATCTAAAATCCTTTTGTAGATATCTAACTCCATAGTTGATGCATCTATGATTAAGATGTGAGAGCTTAATTGCAAACAGGTTGAGAGAAATATGTGTGGGAAAATTTATATGTGAAGAAGTGATGAGTGTCTTTTGAAACAGGTGCAATCTCGATGGTCAAAGAATTGATTAGTTCTCAATGCACAGTGTAAATTTTTGCACAAATGAGGAGTCAAAATCTAAGTTGGAAGTTAAGCCATCTATGGCTAAAAGCATTTTCTTAAATGGCTTCTAGTTTGGGAGAACTATGTGTTAGAAGTTGCAGGTGTCAAAGTCAACTCTACAACAAGGCAGTTTCAAATATAGGTAGATTGTTTGGATCATTTCTCATAATTTACTTAACCTTTTGCAATGTTTTGACTTGAAGTAGGTGTGCAACCTTTAGAAAACACCTTATACAACATTTCATTAGAAACTTTACACATTTGATCAGTCAATGAGTGAGTAATGTGCAACAGACTTTTCTGTGGAGTGAGGTTCATCACACTTAGCTAAAGTCTTGATAATTTGGTACTTGTCCTCCAAAATTGGTTGAAGTTTTGAGTTATTCTTGATATAAAGGTATTCTAAAATCAAGGATAGCTTGTATTTTGGAGATTAACACTCTCCATTAGTGGTATCAGAGCAGGATTCATCACATTTGAAGGAAAGGAAGACCCCGACTGCTATAAATATACAAAATTCAAACTTTTAAGATTCAGAACGACAAAGTGTGAAAGAAAAGCTAAAGGGAGACACATAAAAGCAATCAAAAGGATTAGAGGGAGTAAAATTTGTAGCTAAGGTACATTCATTCCTTATAAGGTTAAAGATTTGATAGTACAAGTGAAGAAAGGATGGGAGATAGTCTCCAAATTCAGAAGTTGGATAGAGAGAACTATCCAGCTTGGCCTATGAGGACAGAAGCTCATCTTATGAGCAAAGATCCAATGGGATACATCAGAGGAGAGGAAGAAAAGCCAGAGCTCAAAGATCCTAGTGTTCCAACTAGGGAGGAGCTTGCAGATTTAAAGATTTGGATGAAGAAGGATGCTCAAGCAAGGAGCATAATCTACATGGCAGTGAATGATTATTTTCTTCCTCATATCAGAGGACTTGAAAGTGCAAGTGATACATGGAGTGCTTTGGAAGATCATTTTCAGAATACAACCAAATCAAGGAAAGCATCATTATGGGTAGAGTTTACTACATTCAAGAAGAAGACTTCACAATCAATAACTGATTATGTGACAAAGATGAAAGAAATTGCTCATTCTTTAGGTGAAATTGATTAAGATATTGAAGAAGGTAAGTTGGTAAGAAGAATTGTCACATGTCTAAGAGGAGATGAGAAGTTGAAACCTTTTTTATTGTCTACAGAACTTTCATTAGATCATTTCACTCGTGATTTGAATCAATTGTTAGGACATATGCTAACTTTTGAGAATGATATCAAAAGAGATGTTGATGAGAGTGCAAGTCATGAAATGTATTCTAAAGACAAAAAGAAAGTTATCAAAGGAAAGCAACAATCAGTTGAAGAGGAAGGTACTCCAAGTCAAGCAAACTTCCTAAGAGGAAGAGGAAATGGCAAAAGTAGAGGAATAGGCAGAATAACAAAGATAATATTAGAGCTTGTTGGACGTGGTAAGACCAATCATCTATCTCATGAATGTTGGCATAATAATCAAAGCAATGGTAATTTTAATCAAAATTTTAATCAAAGAGGAAGAGGAACTTTCAGAGGTAGAGGTGGTAGGAATTTCTTTGGAAGAAGTGGAGGAAGAAACTTTGAAAACCAATCCTATAATAACACCTACTACAATTATGCATCAAATCAGAAAGAAGATTCAACTCTTATTATGAATGCAACATGTGAAGCCTCACATGAAGACTTGAGAGTTTTCTATATTGACTCGGGATGTAGCAATCATTTGAGTGGAAACATTTCTTTGATGACTGTGCTAGATCATAAGGCAATCAATCACACAGTTCAAACAGGAGATAATACAAAGCACAAAGTGAAGTCGATTGGTTTAGTTAAATCCAAAGATGGAAGTACTCTCTTGAGTAAGGTTTTGTATGTTCTTACAATTCCAAAGAATTTGATTAGTGTAGGACAGATTGTGGAAAAAGGATATGAGGTAAGGTTCACTAATGATGGAGTTTATGTTGAAGACCCTAGCCAAGGGTATAAGCAGATTGTTATAGGAAAGAAGGAAGGAAGGCTCTTCACATTAAAGATACAAGGTAATGTTGGACATGCTATGTTCACATATGGAGAGCAAAAGATGTCTGACTTAGATCTTTGGCATAAAAGGCTTGGACACTTCAATGAAAGAGGTATCAAAGAGATGATTAATAATGGTTCAGTACTTGGATTACCTAATGTTGTAGGTCAACACATGACATACATATGTGAAGCATATCAGTTAGGTAAGGCTCATAAGCAATCATATAATAAGCATGGTTTTATGTATTTAGAAAGACTTGAATTGGTACACACAGATGTGTGGGGTCCTTCAAAGGACTTTAGTATAAATGGTTCAAGATATTATGGCATATATGTTGATGATGCTATCAGGTGGATCACTATCTATGTGATCAAAGACAAGTCAGAAGTGTTTAATACATTCAAACACTATCATGCATATGCAAAAAGAATTATAGGAAAAAAATTGAAGAGGATAAGATCAGATGGAGGGGAAGAGTATTTTTTCAAATGAATTCAGTGATTATTTGTGGAATGCAGGTATAAAGAGAGAGGTTACTTGCAGGTACTCTCCTCAACAAAATGGAGTAGCAGAAAAAAGAAATAGAACTCTTGTTGAGTTTGCAAGATCAATGATGCAGGAGAAAAATTGTCCCAATTATTTGTGGGTTGAGGCTGTAAATACAGCTACATACTTGGTCGATAGGCTACCATGTAAAGCTTTGCAGGGTATGACACAATATGAAGCTTGGTGGGGTAAGAGACCTAACTTGGATCATTGCAAAGTTTTTGGATGTTTGGCTTATGCATATGTGCCATCTCAGTTGAGGCATAATTTAGAACCTAAAGCAGAAAAATATGTGTTTATTGGCTATGATGACAAGCAGATGGGTTATATGTTGTGGAGTCCATCCACAAAGCAATTCCTTGTGTCTAAGGATGTTACATTTGATGAGCAAGGTACTTGGTATGCAAGGACACTTAATATTCATGCAGGTGATGAAGAAATCTTGGTTCAGAAGAAAGCTAAATCAAAGATTCAAATATGTGATGAAGAAGAGAGTAATGAAGGACAAGTTGAAGTAGAAGAAAGGTCAAGGTTTGATCCAAAATATGATGAATGAGAAACCTCAAGAAATGGAGAACTCAGAAGGTCATCTAGGTACAAATGGCAACCTACAAGGTATAGCTATGATACTTCATTATTGAATACTAAAGATTATGCTTATATGATAAAAGCAGATGAAGATCCATCCACATATGATGAATCCAAAGGAAAGGAGAATCAGGAAAAAGCTATGTAGGAACAATATGATGCATTGATGGATAATGAGACTTGGGATTCGGTTCCTAAACCAAATAGTAAAAAGATCATTGGATGTAAGTGGGTCTACAAAACAAAAAGGTTTGCAGATGGAAGTGTATCTAGGTACAAAGCTAGGCTTGTTGTAAAAGGATATGCACAGACATATGGTGTGGACTTTGATGAAACTTATAGTCCCGTTGCAAATATGACAACCATAAGGACTCTCATAGCAATTGCTGCTTGCAAAGGTTGGAAATTATCTCAATTAGATGTGAAATGCATTTTTGAATGGTTATATTTCAGATGAAGTCTACATGGAACAACCAAATGGTTTTAAGGATCAAGTGTATCCAGATCATGTGTGTAAGCTCAAGAGAGCTTTGTATGGTTTGAAGCAGGCCCCAAGGGCATGGAATTATAGGCTTGTAAAGTTCTTGAAGGAACTTGGGTTTCAAGCATCTAAGGCAAATAGTAGCTTTCTAGTCAAAGCAAGCGAGGAAGGATTTATTTATGTTTGTATTTATGTTGATGACATAATACGTACAGGAACACATGACAAAGGTATACACATGATTAAGAAGTAGATGGAGAAAGAATTCAAAATCAGTGACCTGGGAAATTTGTCATTCTTCTTGGGAATGGAGATTTCATATACTAAACATGGAGTATATGTAACTCAAGAAAGGTACTTGAAATGTTTCCTGACCAAATTTAAAATGGAAGATTGCAAGATAACACCAACTCCAATGGAGGTGAATCATAGATTAATGGAGGTGAATTATAGATTGAGTAGATATGGAGGAGAAGAATTCAAAGACATGAAGCTTTATAAGAGTTTGGTGGGTAGCTTGATTTATGCTACATTAACAAGGCGTGACTTATCATATGTGATGGAGAGTGTTAATCTCCAAAAGAACAAGCTACTCTTGAAGTTAGAGCACCTCCATATCAAGAGTAACTCAAAACCTTCACCAATTTGGAGGATCAATACTCAATTATCAAAATTGTGAACAAACTGTGAAGAAGATGACTACACAGAAAGTTTGTTGCACATAACTCTCTCATTGACTTATCAAATCTGTAAAGTTTTTTATAAAACTTTGCACAAGGTGTCACTCTAGTTTGTGCACCTTATCCAAGTTAAATCATTTCAGAAAACTCAGTAGATCTTGAGAAATGATCTCATCAAGTCACCTATGTCTAAAACTGTTCTTCTGAGAAGTCGATTCAGACACCTGTAACTTTTAACACTTGGTTCTCCCAATCTAGAACCCGTTTATGCAAATGCTTTTAGCCATAGGTAGCTTACCTTCCAAAAAGTATGAGTGCTTGCTTGCTCAAAACTTTACACTGTGGAAGGAGAACTGACCAAAACATTAGCATCAAATTTTGTGCCTCTTGCAACTTCTCTTCTTTCCATTTACACATGTAAATGTTCCTACACTCAATTCTCTCAGCCTGATCACAATTAGAAGCTAAAAATTTGTACAGAGCTCAATCAACTATATACTTAGACTTGTACAAAAGAATTTCATAAAAGATACAACACAAAAGGAGAATACTCAGAAAGATCGGTTGCAACATTTCTTCATTTCTGGAAAATTTTACATCTGAGTGATGAGAGAGATCCTATTCACTTCTAAAGTGTCTAATGACATTTAATTCTCCTCAAAACTTGTTCTTACACATTCTCTCTCATTTTCCCCGACATTTTCTTTGTATATATAGGAAAATATTTACAAGTTCATGACCATACAAAAGTATAAGATGAATTGACTCTAAATTAATGTACATATGTATACACATCTTCATATTCTGAATATGCACTTCCTTCATGCTTCATAACTTGATCTTTTCTTCAGTCCTTGACTTCCAAACCTTCATCAAAACTTCAATTGTTGATTTTCCTGCACCAACAGCTCCCCCTCAATCATCAATTGAGGTTTTCTCTATCTTCTTTATGCTTGCCATGTCTTTGAATCTATGTAGCTTTGGTCCATCCAAGCTCTTGGTTAGTATATCAACTATTTGATCTTTTGTTGAAGTATGTATAACTTCACTTTCTTTATCCATCACCCTGTCTCTTAGAAAATGATATTGAATCTCAATATGTTTAGTCCTGGCATGAAAAACAGGATTAGCAGCTAAATACAATGAACTCATGCTATCTCCATGAATCGTGGGTGTACTCTGAGTGATGTCAAAACTTTCATAAGACTCTTAAGCCATATCACTTCCTTTGCAACTTCTACCATACCTTTATACTCTAGTTCTATAGATGACAAAGCAACAGTTTGTTGCTTCTTTGAACACCATGAAATTAACTTATCTCCCACATAACATAAGGATCCATAAGTTGATCTCCTATCATCAGGATTACCTGCCCAATCTGTATCACTATAAATCTTGATGTTTGTATCTGATGTAAAACCATAATACAAACCCTCTTTGAGTGTACCCTTAATGTACTTCAACACTCTTTGACCTGCAATCCAATGTTCTTTCCTAGGACAATGCATGAATTGAGACAATACTCCAACTGCATATGACAAGTCAGGCCTAGTTAAAGTAGCATAAATCAGACTACCAACCAAACTTTGATATAGCTTCATGTCCTTGAATTCTTCTCCTCCATATCTGCTCAATTTGTGATTCACCACCATTGGTGTATGTGCTACCCTGCAACCATCCATTTTAAACTTGATCAACAAGTTCTTCAAGTACCTTTCTTGAGTTATATACACTCCATGTTGAGTGTATGAGATCTTTATGCCCAAGAAATATGACAAGTCTCCCAAGTCACTGATCTTGAACTCTTTCTCCATTTGCTTCTTTAGGCCTTGCATGCCTCTCTCATCCATACATGTGAGAATTATATCATCAACACATATGCACATGTAAATGAACCCATCATCACTTGCTTTAACAAGCAAGCTACTATCTGCTTTAGATACTTGGAAACCAAGTTCTTTCAAGAACTTCACAAGTCTATAATTCCATGCCCTTGGGGCCTGCTTCAAACCATACAAAGCTCTCTTGAGCTTACATAGATGATTTGGATACCTTTCATCTCTCAATCCTTGTGGTTGCTCCATGAAAACATCGTCTGAAATATAACCATTTAAAAAAAGCATTCTTCACATCTAGTTGACATAACTTCCAACCTTTACATACAACAATTGCTATAAGTGTCTTGATAGTTGTCATCTTTGCCACATGACTATAGATCTCATCATAATCTATACCATATGTCTGAGCAAACCCTTTCACAACAAGTCTAGCTTTATACCTAGACACACTTCCATCTGCATACCTCTTTGTCTTGTAGACCCATTTGCATCCAATGATCTTCTGACTATTTGGTTTAGGAACCAAATCCCATGTCTGATTCTCTATCAATGCATCATACTCTTCCTGCATAGCTTTCTCCCAATTTTCCTTACCTTTTGCCTCTTCATATGTAGAAGGGTCTTCATCTGTCTTTATCATATAAGCATAATCTTTGGTGGCCAAAAAAGAAGTGTCATAGCTATACCTTGTAGGTTGCCATTTGTGTCTTGATGACCTTCTGAGTTCTCCACTCCTTGAGGTTTCTGGTTCATCACATTCTGGATCAAATCTTGGCACTTTTTCAAATTCAACCTATACCTCATTGTTCTCCTCTTCATCAAATATCTGAACCTTTGATTTACCTTTCTTTTGATTCACAACTTCTTCATCACCTGCATGAACATTAAGTGTACCTGCATACCAAGTACCTTGCTCATCAAATCTAACATCCTTAGACACAAGAAATTGTTTTGTGGATGGACTCCACAACCTATATCCCATCTGCTTATCATCATATCCAATGAACACATATTTTTCAGCTTTGGGTTCCAATTTATCCCTCAATTGAGATGGCACATATGCATATGCCAAACATCTGAATACTTTGCAATGATCTAGAGTAGGGCTCTTACCCCACCATGCCTAATATGGTGTCATACCGTGCAAAGCTTTACATGGTAATCTATTGACCAAATATGTAGTTATATTTACAGCCTCAGCCCACAAATAATTTGGGCAATTTTTCTCCCTCATCATGGATCTTACAAACTCAACAAGAGTTCTATTCCTCCTTTCTGCTATACCATTTTATTGAGGAGAGTACGTGCAAGTAATTTCCGTTTTTATACCTGCATTCCACAAGTAATCACTGAACTCATTAGAGAAATACTCTCCCTCTCCATCTGACCTTAGTATCTTCAACTTATGAACTTTAATTCTCTCTACATACACATGATAATGTTTGAATGTATTGAATACCTCCGACTTATAATTGATCACATAGATAGTGATCCATTTGGTAGCATCATCAACATAAATCACATAATACGTTGAACCATTGATGTTGAAATCCTTTGACGGTCCCCACACATCTGTGTGTACCAACTCAAGCTCTTCTAAATACATAAAACCATGCTTGGAATAACATTGCTTATGAGGTTTACCTAATTGACATGCCTCACATCTATATGTCATATGTTGACCTGCAACATTAGGCAATCCAAGCACTGAACCATTGTTAACCATATCTTTAATACCTCTTTCATTGAAATGTCCAAGCCTTTTGTGCCAAAGATCTAACTCAGAGATCTTATGTCCTCCATAGGTGAACAAGGCATGACCAACATTACCCTGAATCTTCAATGTGAAGAGTCTTCCTTCTTTCTTCCCTGAAACAATTTGTTTATACCCATTGCTAGGGTCTTCCACAAACACTCCATAGTGAACCTAACTTCATAACCTTTTTCAACAATTTGGCCTACACTTATCAGATTCTTAGGATTTGTAGGGACATACAAAACCTTACTCAAGAGAGTACTACCATCATTGGCCTTCACTGATCCAATTGACTTCACATTATGCTTTGTATTTTCACCTATTTGAACTACATGATTAGTTACCTTAGTTTCCAAATCAGACATCAAAGCTATGTTGCCACTCAGGTGATTGCTACACCCTGAGTCAATGTAGAACACTCTTTGGTCTTTTGCCTTTCACAAGTTGCATTCATTATCAATGTTGAATCCTCCTTCTGGTCTGAAGCATAATTATTGTAGGTATTGTTATATTCTTGACTTTGGAATCCTCTATGTGCATTTCTTCCAAACTAACCTCTACCTCTGAAATTATCTCTTTGATTTCTGTCACGTCTTCCTCTTGAATTAAAATTCTGATTATATCCACCATTATTATGAAATTATGCCAACAATCATTAGCTAAGTGATTTGTCTTACCACAAATCCAGCAAGCTTTGACTCCATCTTTATTACTCTTGCCTCTTCCTCTACCTTTACCACCTCCTCTTCCTCTTAGAAAGTTGGCTTGGCTAGTTGTACCTTCATCATCATTTGCTTGTTGCTTCCCTTTGCTATTCTTCTTCTTATCCTTTGAATACATTGCATGACCTGCACTCTTATCACTTTCACCTTTGACATCCTTCTCAAAGGTTAGCATATGTCCTAGAAACTGATTTAAATCAGGAGTGAAATGATCAAGTGATAATTCAGTAGACAAAATGAATGACTTCCATTTGTCATCACCGCTCAAACTTGTAAGGATTTGCCTTACCAATTTATCCTCCTCAATGTCTTCATCAACTGCTCCTAATGCATCTGCAATGACCTTCATTCTTGTTACATAATCTGAGATGGATTGAGAGGCCTTCTGCTTGAAAGTGGTAAATTCTGCCCACAAGGATGCCTTCCTTGACTTTGTGGTGTTTTTGAAATGCTCCTCCAAAGCATTCCATATATCACTTGCACTTTCAAGACCTGTAATGTGAGGTAGCAAGTAGTCATTAACTACCATGTAGATAATGCTCCTGGCTTGAGCATCTTTCTTCATCCAAGTCTTCAAATCTAATAGTTCTTCCCTAGTTATAACACTAGGATCTCTGAACTAAGGCTTTTCTTCTTCACCTGTAATATAACCTATCAAGTCTTTGCTCATAAGGTGAGCTTCCATCCTCATTGACCATGCTGGATAGTTCTCTCTATCCAAGTTCTCTATTTCAAGAGAATCTCCCATCCTTTCTTCGCCTCTGTATTGAATTCTTCAAACTTTATGAGTAATAGATATACATTTACTTCGAATGAAGTTCCTTTGGATCTTCTTGATAACTTCTGGTGTCCTTCTCAAACTTTGCTCTCAAGCATTCATCTTTTGAACCTTCAGATGTTGAATTCTTTATACCTGCAGCAGTCGGGGTCCTCCTTTCTTCAATTTTGATGCTTCTTGCTCTGATAGCACTGATGGAGAGTGGTAATCTCCAAAAGAACAAGCTACTCTTGAAGTCAGAGCACCTCTATATTAAGAGTAACTCAAAACCTTCACCAATTTGGAGGATCAATACTAAATTATCAAAATTGTGAACAAAATGTGAAGAAGATGACTACACAAAAAGTCTGTTGCACATAACTCTCTCATTGACTTATCAAATGTGTAAATTTTTTTATAACACTTTGCAGAAGGTGTTGTCTATAGTTTGCGCACCTTCTCCAAGTTAAATCATTTCAAAAGACTCAGTAGAACTTGAGAAATGATCTTATCAAGTCACCTATGTCTAAAACTATTCTTCTGAGAAGTCGATTTAGACAGTTGTAAATTTTAACACTTGGTTCTCTCAATCTAGAACCCGTTTATGCAAATGCTTTTAGCCGTATGTAGCTTACCTTCCAGCTTAAAGAATGAACACTTGGTTGCTCAAAACTTTACACTGTGGAAGGCGAACTGACCAAAACATTAGCATCAAATTTTGTGCCTCTTGCAACTTCTGTTCTTTCCATTTACACCTGTAAATGTTCCTACACTCAATTTTCTCAGCCTGATCACAATTAGAAGCTGAAAATTTGTACAGAGGTCAATGAACTATAGACTTAGACTTGTACATAGGTCAATCAACTATAGACTTAGACTTATACAGAGGTCAATCAACTTAGACTTAGACTTGTACAAAAGATACAACACAGAAGCAGAATACTCAGAAAGATCGGGTGTAACATTTCTTTATTTCTGGAAAATTTTACATATGAGTGATGAGAGAGATCCTATTCACTTCTAAAGTGTCTAATGACATCTAATTCTCGTCAAAACTTGTTCTTACACATTCTCTCTCATTTGCCCCGACATTTTCTTTGTATATATAGGCAAATATTTACAAGGTCATGACCATACAAAAGTATAAGATGAACTGACTCTAAATTAATGTACATATGTATACACATCTTCATATTCTAAATATGCACTTCCTTCATGCTTCATAACTTGATCTTTTTTTCAGTCCTTGACTTCCAAACCTTCATCAAAACTTCAATTGTTGATTGTCCTACACCAACAATATGCAATTGGAGTTTTATCTCAATTCATGCATTTTCCTAGAAAGGAACATTGGATTGCAGGACAAAGAGTACTTAGGTACATCAAGGGTACACTTAAAGAAGGTTTGTACTATGGGTTTACTTCAGATACAAGAATCAAGATATATAATGATGCAGATTGGGCAGGTAACTCTGATGATAGAAGATCAACACATGGATATTTGTGTTATGTGGGAGATAAGTTAATTTCATGGTGCTCTAAGAAGCAACATACAGTTGCTTTATCAACAACAGAAGTAGAATACAAAGGCATGGTAGAAGCTGCAAAGAAAGTCATATGGCTAAAAACGCTTATGAAGAGTTTTGATATCATTTAGAGTACTCCTATCATTTATGGAGATAATATGAGTTCTTTATATTTGGCAGCTAATCCTGTGTATCATGCTAGAACTAAACATATTGAGATTCAATATCATTTTTTGAGAGAGAAGGTTGTTGATAAAGAAATAGAAGTCAAAAGAAATAGAAGTCATACATACTCCTACAAAAGATCAACTTGCAGATATGATGACAAAGAGCTTGGATGGACCAAAGTTGTAGAGGCTTAAACATATGGCAGGAATAAAGAAGATGCAGGTAATCACAATTGATGATTGAGGGGGAGCTATTGGAGCAAGACAATCAACAATTGGTGATTACATGAAGCTTAGAAGTGAAGACATGAAAAAAAGATTGAAGTATAAGAGCATGAAGTGAAGTGACGGTTCAAGAAGAAAAGTTCTATAAACATATGTACATTAGTTTTGTAAGTACTTCAAAATACTTGAAGTAATGATGAAACAATATATATATATATATATATATATATATATATATATATATATATATATATATATATATATATATATATATATATATATATATATATATATATATATATATATATATATATAAGTGTGTATGGTCGTATTAGGAGAGAGAGATGAAGTATAGATGAGATAGAGAGGATTAGATCATGAGTATAGTGTGTATTATCCATCAGATGTATGATAAGTTGAATAGAAAGAATTTTTAGAGAATTGCGTGTCGATCTTTTCTCCATTCTTCCTTCTATGTTTGATTATATCAGAAATCCTTTTGTAGATATCTAATGCATCTATGATTAAGATTTGAGAGCCTACTTACAAACAGTTTGAGAGAATTATGTGTAGGAACATTTATATGTGAAGAAGTTTTGAGTGTCTTCTGAAATAGGTGCAATCTCGATCGTGAAAGAATTGATCAGTTCTCAGTGCACAGTGTAAAGTTTTGCACAAATGAGGAGTCAAAATCTAAGTTGGAAGGTAAGCCATCTATGGCTAAAAGCATTTGATTAAAGGGGTTCTAGTTTAGGAGAACTATGTGTTAGAAGTTGCAGGTGTCAAAGTCGACTCTACAAGAAGGGAGTTTCACACATAGGTAGATTATTTGGATCATTTCACATAATCTACTGAACCTTTAGAGATGTTTTAACTTGAAGGAGGTGTGCAACCTTTAGACAACACACTGTACAAAGTTTAATTAGAAACTTTAAACATTTGATCCGTTAATGAGTGAGTAATGTGCAGCAGACTTTTCTGTGGAGTGAGGTTCTTCACAGTTAGCTAAAGTCTTGATAGTTTGGTACTTGTCTTCAAAAATTGGTTGAAGTTTTGAGTTATTCTTGATACAGAGGTATTCTAAAATCAAGGATAGATTGTCTTTTGGAGATTAACACTCTCCATCAACTCTGTGCTCTAGCTACAAGTACTTCTGATAGTGTTCTGACTCTCATTCAACATACTACGAAGGCATGTGAAGCATGGAACATATTGAG
The DNA here is from genome assembly GCA_020310875.1 of Ceratopteris richardii. NCBI lineage: Eukaryota > Viridiplantae > Streptophyta > Polypodiopsida > Polypodiales > Pteridaceae > Ceratopteris > Ceratopteris richardii. The sequence continues at coordinate 1,650,815 of CM035409.1, forward strand.
AAATCAATATGAAACTCGTAATCAGACACGGATTCAGAACTTGGAGAATCAACTTGCAGCAGAACGGTTTCCTAATGGGGAGACTGTAGAGGTGTTTATCACTCACATAAAGAATCTATGAGATCAAATGGCAGTAGCAGGTGTTCAAAAGTCAAGTGAGGAGCTAGCTTGGTGTTGTCTTCAAATTTTTCCACCTAAGTTTGATGGTTTGGTAACTGCTCTTAACACTCAAATCAGACCTCAACCACTAACCTTTGAAGAATTCAGTGCATTACCCATAGAGGAGGAGCTACGGCTCAAGGCAAGGAGTGGTGGTAGCAAAGGAGATGTTGCACTCACAACAAATGCCAAAGGAGGCAAAACAGACTCTTCAAAAGATGGAGACAAAAAGAAGGACGACAAAAAGAAGTTCAAAGGAGAGTGTTTCCATTGTAAGAAGAAAGGACACAGAATCCAAGACTGTCGCATCAAGACTCTTCAAAAGGTGGCAAGGGCAAGGAGTCTGCCAACACGGCAGAAACAAAGCTTGAGTTATTTGTTATGATAGAGGAGGTGTGCTCCTTGGTTGAAGATTCAGGAACAAATGACTGATGGGTGTTGGACAGTGGTGCATCTCGTCACATGACAAGTAGAAAAGACCTTTAGAGTTCCTTATAGCCTCTAAAGGAACCCATGACATTAAAGGTAGGGAACATTGCAAGATGTCCTACAGAGGGTGAAGGTACGGTTTCTTTCATTAACTCTAATGGTGATATTAGAAAGCGTTCAAATGTGTTGTATGTTCCACAAATAAAAAAAAATCTACTTTCAGTAGCTTCTATAACTGATCAAGGTCATCAAGTATCTTTAAGTAAGACAGGAGCTAAGATTATGGATGGTAACAACAACATTGTTGGGACTGGCATAAGGAGAAACAACCTGTATGAGTCGCGTGCTCTTACAACCACTACAAACATGGGCACAAGTAAGCTATGGCATGAGAGATTCGACCACATTGGATACCCTGTACTGAAGGAGATGCATCGCAGGGGTATGGTTGCACACCTACCATCGATCGTAGAAATGAAGGAACCATGTGAAGCTTGCATGATTGGCAAGCAACAGAGGAAGGTGTTTCCACAAGAAAGCAAGAACAGGGCAAGCTATCCTCTAGAGTTGGTGCATGTTGACTTGTGTGGAAAAATGCCTACACACGCCTTGGGCGGATCTTCCTATAGCAGGAAGATGTGGGTGTACTTTCTTCGTGATAAGGCTCAAGCTTTTGGTAAGTTTAAAGAATGGCTTCAGCTTGTTGAAACTGAAACAAGGAAGAAGATGAAGAAATTCAAGATAGACGGTGGTGATGAGTCCACATGAACAGAGTTTGAAGTTTTCTGCAAGAGTAAAGGAATCAAGCATCAACTCACAGTGGCACATAGTCCTCAACAAAACGGTGTTGGAGAACGTTGGAATCGAACCATCATGGAGATGGCAAGGTGCGTGTTGAAAGGAAAGGGTTTGCCTAATCAATTTTGGGCAAAGGCCATCAACACTGGTGTCTACAACTTGAATCAAAGCTACACCAAGGCACTTGATGGAAAGACTGCACAAGAAGCCAACACTAGTAAAAAGCCTTCTGTTTCCCATTTCACAGTATTTGGAAGTGAATGTTATGTACATGTTCCAGATAGGGAGAGAAACAAGCTTCACCCAAAAAGCATCAAATGTATCTTCTTAGGGTACAGTGAAGATAAGAAAGCTTATAAGCTTTATGACCCTAAGGCTAAGAAGATCACGTCGAGTCGTGATGTGGTGTTTAAGGAGAAGCAGCCACATGCGGTGGAGGAGGAAAAGAGAGCTTCCACTTTATCATCAAGCAAAGGGGCAATCCACTATGAACCTGGCCCAAGAGCTATCCCTTCTACACAAGAGAAGGAAGCATCATCTTCAGATGCTGAGACTGAAAGTCACCAACCTGCCGACACCCAAGTGGAAAATCCATTGCCACATTTGGTGAGGTAGCTCTATGATTCTGCAAACCCCATCCCAAAGTCACTAGAACAGGTTGCAGATGGACCAAGGCGATCACACAAAATAGAGGAACAGAGACGGGCAAGTGCCCATATTGTAAACACAGCCTTGATAGTTGATGTCATTCAAGAAGGAGCAAAGGAACCAACCAATGTGGAAGAGGCACTCCATGATCCGAATTGGAGGGCTCCCATGCAAACAGAATACAACAATATCATGAAGAATGGAACTTGGGAGTGATGGAGAGTGTTAATCTCCAAAAGAAAAAGCTACTCTTAAAGTTAGAGCATCTCTATATCAAGAGTAACTCAAAACCTTCACCAATTTGGAGGATCAATACTCAATTATCAAAATTGTGAACAAATTGTGAAGAAGATGACTACACAGAAAGTCTGCTGCACATAACTCTCTCATTGACTTATCAAATGTGTAAAGTTTTTTTATAATACTTTGCACAAGGTTTCACCTATAGTTTGTGCACCTTCTCCAAGTTAAATCATTTCAAAAGACTCAGTAGATCTTGAGAAATGATCTCATTAAGTCACCTATGTCTAAAACTGCTCTTTTGAGAAGTCGATTCAGACACCTGTAACTTTTAACACTTGGCTCTCTCAATCTAGAACCTGTTTATGCAAATGATTTTAGCCATAGGTAGCTTACCTTGCAACTTGAAGAATGAGTGCTTGCTTGCTCAAAACTTTACACTGTAGAAGGAGAACTGACCAAAACATTAGCATCAAATTTTGCACCTCTTGTAATTTCTCTTGTTTCCATTTACACATGTAAATGTTCCTACACTCAATTCTCTCAACCTGATCACAATTAGAAGCTGAGATTTTGTACAACGGTCAATCAACTATAGAATTAGAGTTATACAAAAGCATTTCACAAAATATACAACACAGAAGGAGAATACTCAGAAAGATCGGGTGCAACATTTCTTCATTTCTTGAAAATTTTACATCTGAGTGATGAGAGAGATCCTATTCACTTCTAAAGTGTCTAATGGCATCTAATTCTCCTCAAAACGTGTTCTTACACATTCTCTCTCATTTGCCCTGACATTGTCTTTGTATGTATAGGCAAATATTTACAAGTTGATGACCATACAAAAGTATAAGATGAACTGACTCTAAATTAATGTACATATGTATACACATCTTCATATTCTGAATGTGCACTTCCTTCATGCTTTATAACTTGATCTTTTCTTCAGTCCTTGACTTCCAAACCTTCATCAAAACTTCAATTGTTGATTGTCCTGCACCAACAGTTCCCCCTCAATCATCAATTGATGTTTTCTCTATCTTCTTTATGCTTGCCATGTCTTTGAATCTCTGTAGCTTTTTTCCATCCAAGCTCTTGGTTAGCATATCAGCTATTTGATCTTTTGTTGAAGTATGTATAACTTCAATTTCTTTATCTATCACCTTCTCTCTTAGAAAATGATACTAAATCTCAATATGTTTAGTCCTGGCATGAAAAACAAGATTAGTAGCTAAATACAATGAACTCATGTTATCTCCATGAGTTCATGTTCATAAGAGTCTTATGCCATATCACTTCCTTTGGAGCTTCTACCATACCTTTATACTCTACTTCTGTAGATGACAGAGCAACTCTGTGTTTGCTTCTTTGAACACCATGAAATCAACTTATCTCCCATATAACACAAGTATCCATAAGTTGATCTCCTATCATCAAGATTACCTGCCCAATTTGTATCACTATAAATCTTGATGTTTGTATCTGATGTAAAACCATAATACAAACCCTCTTTGAGTGTACCCTTAATGTACCTCAACACTCTTTGACCTGCAATCCAATGTTCTTTCCTAGGACAATGCATGAATTGAGACAATACTCCAACTGCATATGACAAGTCAGGCCTAGTTAAAGTAGCATAAATGAGACTACCAACCAAACTTTGATATAGCTTCATGTCCTTGAATTCTTCTCCTCCATATCTGCTCAATTTGTGATTCACTTCCATTGGAGTAGGTGCTACCCTGCAATCATCCATTTTAAACTTGATGAACAAGTTCTTCAATTACCTTTCTTGAGTTACATACACTCCATGTTGAGTGTATGAGATCTCCATGCCCAAGAAATATGACAAGTCTCCCTAGTCACTGATCTTGAACTCTTTCTCCATTTGCTTCTTTAGGCCTTGAATGCCTTTCTCATCTGTACCTGTAAGAATTATATCATCAACATATATGCACATGTAAATGAACCCATCATCACTTGCTTTAACAAGCAAGCTACTATCTGCTTTAGATACTTGGAAACCAAGTTCTTTCAAGAACTTCACAAGTCTATAATTCCATGCCCTTGGGGACTACTTCAAACGGTACAAAGCTCTCTTGAGCTTACATACATGATCTGGATACCTTTCATCTCTGAATCCTTGTGGTTGCTCCATGAAAACATCATCTGAAATATAACCATTTAGAAAAGCATTCTTCACATCTAGTTGACATAACTTCCAACCTTTACATGCAGCAATTGCTATAAGTGTCCTAATAGTTGTCATCTTTGCCACAGGACTATAGGTCTCATCATAATCTATACCATATGTCTGAGTAAACCCTTTCACAACAAGTCTAGCTTTATACCTAAACACACTTCCATCTGCATACCTCTTTGTCTTGTAGACCCATTTGCATCCAATGATCTTCTGACTATTTGGTTTAGGAACCAAATCCCATGTCTGATTCTCTATCAATGCATCATACTCTTCCTGCATAGCTTTCTCCAAATTTTCCTTACCTTTTGCCTCTTCATATGTATAAGGGTCTTCATCTGTCTTTATCATATAAGCATAATCTTTGGTGGCCAAAAACGAAGTGGCATAGCTATACCTTGTAGGTTTCCATTTGTGTCTTGATGACCTTCTGAGTTCTCCACTCCTTGAAGTTTCTGGTTCATCACATTCTGGATCAAATCTTGGCACTTCTTCAACTTCAACTTATACTTCATTATTCTCCTCTTCATCGAATATCTGAACCTTTGATTTACCTTTCTTTTGATTCACAACTTCTTCATCACCTGCATGAACATTAAGTGTACCTGCATACCAAGTACCTTGCTCATCAAATATAACATCCTTAGACACAAGAAATTGTTTTGTGGATGGACTCCACAACCTATACCCCATCTGCTTATCATCATATCCAATGAACACATATTTTTCAGCTTTGGGTTCCAATTTATGCCTCAATTGAGATGGCACATATGCATATGCCAAACATCCAAATACTTTACAATGATCTAGAGTAGGTCTCTTACCCCACCATGCCTCATATGGTGTCATACCTTGCAAAGCTTTACATGGTAATCTATTGACCAAATATGTAGTTGTATTTACAGCCTCAGCCCACAAATAATTTGGGCAATTTTTCTCGTTCATCATGGATCTTGCAAACTCAACAAGAGTTCTATTCCTCCTTTCTGCTACACCATTTTGTTGAGGAGAGTACCTGCAAGTAATTTCCCTTTTTATACCTGCATTCCACAAGTAATCACTGAACTCATTAGAGATATACTCTCCCCCTCCATCTGACCTTAGTCTCTTCATCTTATGACCTGTAATTCTCTCTGTATACACATGATAATGTTTGATTGTATTGAATACCTCTGACTTATCTTTGATCACAGAGATAGTGATCCATCCGGTAGCATCATCAACATAAATCACATAATACCTTGAACCATTGATGTTGAAATCCTTTGATGGTCCCCACACATCTCTATGTACCAACTCAAGCTTTTTTGAATACATAAAACCATGCTTGGAATAAGATTGCTTATGAGCTTTACCTAATTGACATGCCTCACATCTGTATGTCATATATTGACCTGCAACATTAGGCAATCCAAGCACTGAACCATTGTTAACCATATCTTTAATACCTCTTTCATTGAAATGTCCAAGCCTCTTGTGCCAAAGATCTAACTCAGACATCTTATGTCCTCCATAGGTGAACAAGGCATGACCAACATTACCTTGAATCTTCAATGTGAAGAGTCTTCCTTCTTTCTTCCCTGAAACAATTTGTTTATACCCATTGCTAGGGTCTTCCACAAACACTCCTTTATTAGTGAGCCTAACTTCATAACCTTTTTCAACAATTTGGCCTACACTTATCAGATTCTTAGGAATTGTAGGAACATACAAAACCTTACTCAAGAGAGTACTACCATCCTTGGCCTTCACTGATCCAATTGACTTCACATTATGCTTTGTATTGTCACCTGTTTGAACTACATGATTAGTTACCTTATTTTCCAAATCAGTCATCAAAGCTATGTTGCCACTCAGGTGATTGCTACACCCTGAGTCAATGTAGAAGACTCTTTGGTCTTTACTTTGCCTTTCACAAGTTGCATTCATTATCAATGTTGAATCCTCCTTTTGATCTGAAGCATAATTATAGTAGGTATTGTTGTATTGTTGACTTTGGAATCCTCTACCTGCATTTCTTCCAAAGTAACCTCTACTACCACTACCTCTGAAATTACCTCTTTGATTTTTGCCAGCTCTTCCTCTTGAATTAAAATTCTGATTATATCCACCATTATTTTGATTATTATGCCAACAATCATTAGCTAAGTGATTTGTCTTACCACACATGGAGGATTGCAAGGAAATTTCTACACCTATGGAGGTCAACACAAAATTATCTATTGAAGATACTTCACCTCCAGTGGATATTAGAAGATACAGGAAATTAGTTGAAAGTCTCATCTACTTGTGCAATAGAAGACCAGACATCTCTTATGTTATTGGCATAGTAAGCAAGTTCTCTAATAAGCCTTGCCAAACTCATTGGAAGGCAAGCATGCGGATACTCAGGTATGTGAAACGAACCACTAATTAGGGTATTCTTTATGAAGAAGGATCATCTCTGGTCGGATACTATGACTCAGATTGGGCAGAAGATATTGATACCAGAAAATCAGTTTCTGGATATTGCTTTTCTTTAGGACCAAGGATTTTCTCTTGGATTAGTAAGAAGCAACCGACTGTAGCATTATCTTCTACTGAAGCTGAGTACAAAGTTGCATGCGTTTCAGCATGTGAAGCAGTATGGTTGAGGAGGATCCTATGGCACATAGGAATACAAGGACAAGAGGCTACAGAGTTGAAGTGTCACAACCAAAGTTGCATGGCATCGCCAAAAATCCTGTTTTCCATGCACGTACCAAGCACATAGAAATTCAGTATCACTATGTGCGTGAGTTGATTACGGGCTCGTGGAGATAAGCTATTGTCCTACTGAAGAAAATGGAGCAGCAAGTCTTAAAGCACTACAAGTACCATCAAAGTTAAAGAATGCAACATTAACAACAGTTAGAGATGCATTCTTGTGAAGAACATGGCAATCTTTTAAGGATATCACACGACAAGAGCGAAAGAGATTTAGGAGCATCGAACTCTTTCCTTGTCATTGACCCAATAGTGTAGACAATACTCACACCATTCATCTCAGTCAAGCAAGAAACTGGTCAGAGAATCATATCGTAGACTCTCATACTTCAAGGAGTCATACGTCGAAGGTATGAGTCCTGCAAGCACTACAACACATAGTGAAAGCATGAAAAGAGATTTAGGAGCATCGAACTTGTTTCCTTGTCATTCACCCAATAGTGTAGACAATAATCACACCATTCATCTCAGTCAAGCAAGAAACTGGTCAGAGAATCATCTCGTAGACTCTAATACTTCAAGGAGTCATACGTCGAAGGTATGAGTCCTGCAAGCACTACAACACATAGTGAAACCATGATGAGTTTTAATATCTCGTTAAGAGTACCAACATCCAGAATACAATCCTTGAAAGACCCCCCACAAGGTATTTACAAAAAAAGAATGTCCCTTTTTATCTCAACACGAGCATCAACAAAAGATGAGCTTTATCCCATGACAAGGTAGGTACTGGCTAGAAACCAGAGCAGCAAGATTCACTGACTCTTTCATCAATAGAAACTGTTAACCATGCCCTTGAAACTTGTCCGTTAGTAATTCAGTGGCCAATTCAGCTGGGGTTGTTGCTGATAAGTTCCACTTTGAGAGGCCACTCCACCAACAACACCTAAAGCTTGACACTGGTGAATCAAATGATGTACAACTGGAGTTGAGCATGATTGAGAGTGATTATTAAAACTTGCAAATGTAGTAACCCACACTGCATGCGTAGGTGCAGTGAGGGTAAAACTTGTATGCTGCCCTTGACCTAGTAGGTTATAGTAAGAATTCGTTTGCATCCCTGTCATGTCCATAGATAGTTGAATCCAAACTCCAAACCCCTGTGCTGGCTGCTGATTTGAGATAAAGTGGTTGTCCTCTTTATAGTGCGGACCATTTGCTTCTTCATATCCAGAGGTAGGTGCAAAAGTTGCAGCAGAATTGATTGTAGTAAAACCTGAGGGAGATGTGCTGAAGTTACCATAGCCTGCAACAACTGCCCTATGTGGTACACTACCAGTAGCAACACCACTAGGCTTATATTGAGAAAAGACATATTTCATGGGAATGACACCTGCAGATGGATATGCAATAACACCAAAATTGCTACCAGGTGCAAAGAAGATGCCTGGTGCCTAAGGGGACACACATATGCCCATGTTTAGAGTAACTCTGTTGATACAGTAGAGTATACCCATAGCTCTGAGGAACAAAATAAATACCAAAAGAAACCTGCTCAAATTGGATTTACTAGAAGACCAGCGTGCTGAGAAGGATATGTTGGTGGTGCTGGTCAGACATTCGAAACAGTGGGCCTCTCTCAGAGTACATTGATGCTACCTCAGCAACATATTCCAGGATGTAAGACTTTGACCAGCCACTTGAGGGATGCATCCATTATAATTGTTCGTGGTTGTAGATGCAAACTGGGTATATCTTCAATCGATGTCAAGACTAGGACAAAAGGCTGGGTTGTAGTAATGGACCTTGTTGTTGGCATCTTCAGAAAGTGTCACGGATTCTGCCAGATTATATGCTTTTTGACTTGATAACAAGATAGTCATTCACTATAGGAGCCTTAAATTCTGCACCCACAAGTGTATTGGAATCAGCAGGAACACCAACAGTAACAGTTGAATCTGTAGTTGCCACAAAGGCATCTGCTTTGGAAGAGAAAATCCAGTCAATCTTCAAATGTATTAGGCTGTAGATGTGGTTGTGGACTTTGACTCTCCTCCAATTTTTTTTATCTCTATTTTCTATAACTTCAAATCTGCTACATTATTAAGATACAGGTACAATCTTCACCTCATATTCGAACTTGTATTTACTCTATATGCTTGTACTACAAGGCACCTTTGACACAAAAAGGTAAAGAGCAGTAGCTCATACTGAGGATATCCATGTTGCATGAGAGACCAACCCTCAACTTTATATGCAAAATCATATTTCACCCTCTTTCATTGTGCATATAATCAGCAGTAGTCAAGAACCTTCAGTGTCTGCTATATCTTCCTTGCCAATCAGCTGCTAAGTAGCTTCCGGTAATGCATAGTTGAATCAGCAGAAAACTCCTCATCAGATTCCGTTTATACCAATTTGAAAATAGCTCTCTTGAGCCATGTCAGATCAGTTGTCCTTTTCAAGGCTTTCATTCCAACCTCGTGGCTGGTTTCCTCTGAAATCAGATGCTACCATAGCCACCTTTTTAATAGAAGCTGCTAGTCTTTAGTGTATCACCATCATGAGCTCTTCCTCCCATGCCTTCCCGATTATTTCAGTTTGGAAAATGTTCTTTTGAAGTTAATGCGTCAAATTTTGATTAACACAGATTTAGCTCTATCAACACAGGATTAAAATAAGCTTTCTGATGATGCAAATAAAGATCTTTGGCTCCATATTGAATTCTCTTCTTAAGCTTGTGTAGCATAATTCCTTCAAAATAAAGAGAGATATAAACTTGTCTTCTGTACTCCTCTATCACATGCGATCAGCCCTTAATGCTTCTACTGCGCATCTCCTCCTTATACATAGAAAAATAAATCTCCTTATCATTCACGGCCAGAGAAAGCATCTATTCCCTTCTTCAATCTCTATTTCTTCTAATTCTGCTTTTAATGGACAGAGCTTGGATCACTCTACCGCGACCCTTCTATACATCCTCCCATCGCCACTTTGATGCTTGCCATTACGGCATGATCATTCATGTCTTTGACACCTTGGGCGCTATCATTTTCCTGCAGACAAGAGGAAGGAAAGCCCACTGTATAGCACAATCGACTCGATGATTCTTGCCGAAACTCCAAAGAGAGAATTTTGCTTCCTTCTTTGTGCACACGAAGTTCCTTTTTCCTAGTTCTAGCACCCCTTCTGTAAAAGCTATGGCTCTACGAGAAACTCGTCTAGCTCTCGAGTCTCTATCCCTGGCAAGATCAGTTTCTCTGGGTCCTGCTGTAGAAAGAGATCTGTAACCCCATATCGATGTTGACCATCCCGATGAGATGCCATTATATCATGTACTAGCAGCGCTCAAATATCTGCAACTCTTTTACCGCTAGTTTTACAAGAAACGAGGCAAATAATAATGAACGTTTCGCATATCGGCAAATTTTTAATGTCCGGAGATTAAGTTGAGTCATTTGCGGCAATGAAGTTTGAGCATCTGCTTCAGGCGATGCACTCCTTTCGGCAGTTGTCAAGTCTTGCATTTGCGGTTCATCAACAGAGAGCCTTCTGTCTGTCGCGTTCATCATGAAGCTCTGGAGTAGCGGTCGACGATAAGTGGTGTGAGTGCAGCTGCCGGACGTTCATCAACAGTCTTCTATCCGTCGCGATTGATCCTTCTGTCGGTCGCGATCGACAACCAACCGCGATCGATCCTTTTGTCCGTCGCGATCGACATCCAACCGTGATTGTCGAGTAACTGAGTTAACTAGTTCTCCTGTCTGTCGTGGTCTCCTGGCATTCGCGATTGTCTGCGAACCGGGTGTCCCATGTAACTGGTTTCAGCTGGTCAGGCAGGTAACCGGGTCTTCTCCTCAGGCGCTTCACCTCCCCGCCTTCTCTCTTTTGAGCGTTGTCCGCTGAAAAGCGGGCTCTTCTGGACGGTTCTCAGGATTATTTTACTTCGCACGCGCCACGTTAAAGTCCGGGGGAGTAGGCCTCGGCCGAAACTCCATTTCAAAAAAAAAAAAGAATCGGCGGCTTGAGTTGACTTCGGATCTCCAGCGACACTCCACGGGACTTCCTTTGCTTTGTGTGCTTTAATAATGGAAAAGAGATAGAACCTTTGAGTTTTATATGTTCAAATCGAAAGGTCAATTTCTCACTGTTAAGCTCTACAAAGTGAAGGAATTTAGATTTAAAGTTTGCTCTTTCATGGCTTCCCGAATTCTCAGTCGCCTCCTTGGGGCTTTCGTATAGTGAAGGCTTTTAGTAGAAAAGGTAAAGAGAAAAGAAAAAAAAAACAAAAAAGAAAAAAAAGAAAAAAGAGAAAAAACAAAAAAAAAGAGGCACGAGAAGATTCAAGGGGCTGATGGTAAAAGAATGTGTGGCGGCAAAGTTTTCACTGATTCTCGTGTAGATCTTGCGAAATCTTTTTAATTTGGTCATGGATTTGGCGACCCCCTTATTTGTGAGAAGTAACTTGGCCCCTCCTCCGGGAGAGACCGGTATCCTGGCCTCTCTGTTGGAGGGGGGGTCTTACGCTGCCCCTAGGGCCTCCGAGAGTGTTGAACCCCCGTGGTGTCCCTCAGTAGATCCGCAATTCTGACAACTCAGGATGAGCTCAAGAAAGTTTGCCTCGTCGGCCAAATGTTTGGCCCTAGGCCCCCGCTCGAAACTGTGCGATAGTGGCTTCGAAACGAGTGGTTCCCCCGTGGACTAATTGTTTGTAAGTGTCAATTCTTACCGGCAAGCCACATGTTGCTAGTCTTTGAAAATGAAGATATGGCATTTCGAGCCCTAAGCGTCGACACCTAGCAATTCGGTCGGGCGACCCTGTGCCTTTTCAGATGGTCCCCTGATTTTACTCCCGACAAATCGAAATCGCTTCGGTACCCTCTCTGGGTTGAGCTCCCTAACCTTCCATACTTCTTGTACAACTTTGTGTGGGACATTGTTTCTCCTATCGGCAAGTTGTTGGCCTCACACGAGGACATTGGTGGTCTCATTTATGAAGGTGCAAGCCACTCCTTCAACGCTCGGTGGCACCCTCAAATCTGTGTCGAGGCCGACCTCAGCATGCCTCTTCCATCAAAGATCAAAGTAGACTTGGGCAAAGGGGATGTATGAGAGCAGGACATCAATTACAAAAACCTTCCCAATGCGTGCTTTCATTGTGGCCAACAAGGCCACAAGATTAAAGATTGCCCTTTGAAACAAAAAAGCAAACGAAATCAAGAAGCCTCCAAAAACGTTCAAGACAACAAAGGCACTTTGGCCCACTTGATGAAGGAAGAGGAAGGCAAGGGCCCCCGTAATCCAGAAGCTGATGCAGACGGGTTCATCGAAGTCAGAAGAAGCAGGAAAAGAAGCCCTAGGCCGATTTCTGAGCGAAACATCATGTCAGTTACCCCCTCTGGCAATTTATATTGCAATCTGGAAAAGGAGATCAATGAGTTTGACTACCCAGGTGGGAACCTACTTGAGGTGGACACCAACGACAAAGCCCTAGAGATCCCTGATAATAAAGAAACCTCCCAAGAGGGCTACACTACAAGCAAAGAAGATGGCTTTACCACTAGTAATGAAGATAACATGGATAATGAAAGTTCCATCATCCGATCGACTATTCCGAAAATGGTGTCAAAAACGGAGCCCAAGTCTTCCCAGCAGGAGGCATCCTGCAAAGGAAAACAACCTATGGAGTTACCCTGGAAAAGGCCCCACAAGAACCTATGGCTGATTCAGGATCCGATCCCAACAAAAAAGAAAGATGAATCCAAGAAAAGAAAGGACAAAGCTCCTTCCCACAAAGAGGGCTCACTATGACAATGATCATAATCTCGTTAAACGCTAGAGGGCTAACCGACCCCTCAAGAGCGACCATCATTGGTCAATGGCTTTGCGACATTAGCCTAAACCCAGAATTGATATGTATTCAAGAGATTAAAATTGACAGAGAAGACCTTCAAAAACGACTTAGGCAGGTCTCCTCGACTCATGTTTGGATTTCAACGGTGCACCAGCGGGGCTCCGGTGGAACGGCAATCAGCATTAATCAACTCTGGTTTGAAAAGCTTGAGAACTCAATTGAAGATGAAAGGCATCGATGGATTGCTGCTTCTTTTGGTGCTCCTCTTTGTTTTACACATGGGCCTCCTTGGACTCGCTCCCCCACAACATGCTTATTTGTGGTGACTTCAACATGGTGGAGGACCGTATGGACAAATGGATGGGCAAGGGCAGGGTCATCGATAGTCGGGAGAAAGAAACGTGGGACAAAACCAAACTTCACTTGGATTTGGTCGAATTCAAAGACTCGAATGGCTTTTCTTGGTCAAATCTCCAAGCGGGTGAGGACCTGAGGAAAGCTAGACTTGATAGATGCTACATCTCTCAGAGTTTTACGCACCAATGGGGCCACCCATCCCTTGCGCAACGCACCGACCTCACCATCTCTGATCACTACCCGATCGTTATCACTTTCCAACCTTCCAACAAGATCCGCAAGGCTCCTTGGTTCCATGCCAGTGTGCCCACCTTCTCTCTCCCCTCCGTCCATCAAGAAATTGCTGATGTGTGGAAGGAGGCATTCGCCTCTGGCTTGTCCCCAGACAAGTGTTGGAGAAGTGTGGTGGATAAGTCTCGACAGATCATGATTAGATCCAGGAAGATGCTCGAGACTGTACAGCGGGCTCGTAGGGAAGCTCTTTACCACAAAATCTAGAGGCTCGAGGAGGTAGTGAACAAAGGAAATTCTCAAGCCCAAATAGGTCTTCAAAAAATCAGAGCGCTGTTGAGATACGAGGAAGAAATACAAAGAAAAAATTTGCAAATTTTCTTCAAGGAGTAGTGGGTTGGCAAAGCCGACAAACCCACCAAAGAGATGTGTCGTATCCTTAAAAGGAAACATAACAGAGAATCGATCCCCTTATTGCTAGACTTAAATGGCAATGTATACAATTCGGAAGAAGATAACTTTGGGATCATTGAAGGGCACTTCACGAGACTCTTGGGGACCTCGAACCCCCTCTCCCACCACAGAAGGGACTGTATGGCAGCCATATCTAGGGTTTCCCCCTGCAGGATACCACTCAACCTTCGCTCCCTGCTACATGCCCCTATCTCTGAAGCAGAAATCATTGAGGTCATTGATGCCCTCCCTCCCTGTAAAAGCCCAGGACCCGACGTGCTCACTAATGAGTTCTTTAAATCCTTCAAGTTGGTGGTCGCCACCTCTCTTCGTCTGGTTTGGCAAGAGGCACTCAAGTTTGGCGCACTTCCTTCTTGTCTCAACGTTAATACACAAAAAAGGGGAAAAGAACAGAATAGAGAACATCCTATTACGATGCTCCAAACAGGATACAAGATCATCGCCAAAGTCATTGCCAACAGAATCTCTTGCCACTTGAGAGCGTGGCCAAGTGAGGACCAAAAAGGTTTCATCAAAGGCAGGTCAATTTTGGAAACCATGCATTATAGATATTTGGGAAGGTCTTGAATTTGCAAATGAGTCTAAACAAGATGTGGTCTTCCTCAAGATCGACTTTGATAAAGCCTATGACAGGCTAGAATGGGACTATATTCTACAATCGCTCCAGGATCTTGGATGTACTCAGAAATTCACCAAGATGATCGCGACCCTTCTCGGAAACGCATCGACCCAAATTAACATTAACGGCAAACTTTCGAAGGTGATCAAACTTAGAAGATCTATCAGACAAGGGTGCCCATTGGCTCCCCTTCTCTTTGCCATCACCACGGAGGGGCTTAGCAGGCTTGTGGCGCACTAGGTGGAAGTTGGCAATATCATAGGCCTCCGCTTGCCTCACGACCACAGACAGATCACCATGAGACTTTTTGCCGATGATATGAACGCGTTTGTTCACAATGATAGTACCAGCCTGGAGACGTTCTGGAGGTGTCTTGCTACCTTTTGTGAGGCCTCTTGGTCCATAATCAACCACTCTAAGACCGCCTTTAGAGCTATTGTGGGGTCTCAACCTGGCCTCCTCATTGATCATGGCTGTCAAATCATTCCGCAGGGCCAAATTTTTCGACTTCTTGGGATCCCCTTCGGGTTTGGCGTCTCTATGGAACAACAGTGAAACTGGGTGCTTGCCAAACTCAAAAACAAGCTTAACTATTGGACAGGTATGCAAATCAATCTTGCTGTTCGTGCTATGGTTATCAACACGTTCCTCCTTTCTTCTACCATTTATTTCCTTTCTTGCTGGAGACCGAAAGAGCAAGATTTGTCCAAACTAGATAGTATCTGTACAAACTTCCTTTGGATGGGCGATCACAATAGAAGGGGGGTGCCTAAAATCAAATGGTCCATCTGCACCAGCCATAGAGATAGTGGGGGACTTGGTATCCTAGACATTGGGTGCATGGCTAACAAACTGGCAGCCAAATGGATGATTAAGGCTTGGTGCAATGGGGAGGCCTCGTGGGCCCAGCTTATCTTCAGAAACAAGAACAAGTTGGCCCTCTTGGGTTTCCCAAATCAGAAGAATCTCGACATCTTGACCCTGCTGTTTTCCCCGATCCCCATCTTCCTGAAAGGCTCTAATCTCGTATGCTCCCTATGGAAGAGTTGGAATAAAGTCAAAAGTTATACAAGAACTAGTGAAGACTGGAAGTGGGCTGCCGATATCAGACAAAACGACTCTATCTGGTTTTCGATCCATGGCATCCGGAGTGTGGAATCTTGGAACATTCAAAATGCCAAGAAGTTATGGAACAAAGGCTTCAAAAAATGCAAACATCTCTGGAAACAAGACACCAACCGCTGGATCAACTTCGAGGATATTCACCCTTGCGTCAACATTTCATATGAAGAATGGAACACTTTGCAAAGCAGATGTCATGGGACACGACACATGGAGCTCGCTTGGTCTCAAATGGCACAATGGGAATAGCCTATCAAAAATCCCGAACATCAAAGAAACGATTGACTATCAGGTTAACCTCAACAAGAAGTGGTGCCTATCATGGACGCGGCTTCGGTGGGACATGAAGTTCATGGCTATCTGGCACCCCCTCATAGAAATAAAAAAGTATGTCCTCTTTATGGAAAATTCTTCATCATGGAATCTGGACCAACCTTAAGGCTAGAAAAATTTGTGGGATCCCTCCCTGGTGCAAACGCTGCTACCAGTCTATCGAAGATGTTCCACACATCTTCTTTACCTGCCCCAACTCCAACAGACTCTGGTAGACGGTTGGAAAGAAAATTAGACTTCAGAGACATCTTAGTTGGCAGCAGGCCCTGCTGGGAGAAGCGATTGGCTGCTCCGCGACTCTCTAGAACGCCATCAGAGAGGAGGTCCTATGGAAAATATGGCGGGAAAGATGTGCTCTCAACTTCGTTGACTCCCCTAAGGAGTGGTCAATCGAGAAATCGTTGTTCCTCCTTGGCAAAAGGATTGATAACTGTAAAAAATCCCTCCCCCCCCCTTCAAGCACCATCAAGTTCTCTTTTTGATCAATAGCAAGCTTAAACCCAAGTGAGCCCCTCATGAGGGTGATGAGAGGGTGATTAACCTTCTTTGTAATGCCATCTAAGCTCTGTAAAAGCTTCCCCTGCTTTGTGGGATTTGGGGGGTCCCGTGGGCACTAGTCCCCTTCTGTTGTACTTTTCTTTCTTTATTTAATTCAAGATGGAGGCACACCGTAGATTTTGTTAGCCCTTGCATTGGACCATATACCCTTATGCAAGATCTATCACATGAGAACGGGCTTTTTGATCTCAATTAGGGGGTGCCAAATAGACATGAACTTTAGTTCCCATCGAAGTTTGGTCCAAGAAAGGCACCATCGCTTGTTAAGGGTGTGATGAACATCTAAGTTCTCTTTGAAGTTGGGGATTTTGGAAAGTTTCTTACCATCTCTCCATTTGAGGCCCTCCGCCCAAGGAGGATCCTGTCCGCAGAGAAGGCGGATAGTTGACCGTTCCCACACTAAACACCTGTCTTGAAGAAGAGTCCATCCCTCGAGGGTAACTCTAAGTCTTGGGTCTAAGTCCTGAACCTAATCCAGTGGCTGGTCTCTTGTTTCTAGAGCTGTTTCCACTGTTTGAACCCCTTGTTCCATAGCTGCTTATCAGTTTGGAGGTTCCAAGGCTCCACCCCCATAATGCCAAAAATTAGGAACCAGAGAGTCATTTTGTCTTATTCCAGCCGCCCACTTCCACTCATCACTGATTATGATGAATTGTTTGGCCTTGTTTCAACTCTTCCATAGGGAACACACGAGGCTAGAGCCTTTAGGGGACACCGGGTGGGAGGAGAACAAAAGTGTGCGGATCCCTATGTCCTTCCAGCCAGGATAGCCTACTAAGGTAAGATCTTTCATGTTTTTGAAGATCAATTTAGCCCAAGAGGACTCACTATTGCTCCAAGCCTCGATAAACCCCTTTGCTGCCAACTTGTCAGCCAACCCAGTGATATCCAATATACCAAGCCCCCCAAGTCTTTCGAGTTAATGCAAGTTTCCCATTTGATTTTGGGAATCCCCCTCCTGTTGTGGTACGGGCGACCACAATAGGAGGGGGGGTGCCTAATACCAAGTGGTCCATCTGCACCAACCAAAGAGATAGTGGGGGCCTTTGCATTCTGGACATTGGGTGCATGGCTAACAAACTTGTGGCAAAATGGATGATTAAGGCATGGTGCAATGGGGAGGCCTCATGGGCCAAGTTTGTAAGGGATTGAACTCACAACCTCTTGGTTAGGAATGTGATGGGCTAACCACTTGCCCCAAAAGCCCTGGTTGAGGATTACTTCCTAATCCTCTCTCTTAGGGTGTGGTTCAACCATCTCCTACCAGGATTATGTTACATTCTTCCCCCCTTGAACTCCCTCGGGAATGTACCCTGACCAGCTATGGGACTGGTAGGATGTACCCTGGATGTACCCTGGCAGGATGTACCCTGACCAGCTATGGGACTGGTAGGATGTACTCAATCAAGTTCCATCCAAGGATTCCCAAGGAATTCACACATTGCAAGCTAGCTCATTGGAAAGTTGGTTCCGAGAGCTTTCCAACGGTATATTACACGCCTCAATCCGACCTACGGATTGGGAGATACACCCCAATCATTGTAAGGTCCATCATTGAAATCGACGCGCGCCTTCCACAAATCCTACCCTTTCACATGGAGGATGCCCAAGCGCCTTTTTTAGAGGCCATTGGGTCATTCCACTTTGCCCAAGCCTACTTCCTAGGCTCTGATACCAATGTAAGGGATTGAACTCACAACCTCTTGGTTAGGAATGTGATGGGCTAACCACTTGCCCCAAAAGCCATGGTTGAGGATTACTTCCTAATCCTCTCTCTTAGGGTGTGGTTCAACCATCTCCTACCAGGATTATGTTACAAAGTTGATCTTCAGAAACAAGAACGAGTTGGCTCTCATGGGATTCCCGAATTGGAAGAATCTTGACATTTTGACCCCTTTGTTTTTCCCGATCTCGTTCTTCTCGAAAGGCTTGAATCTTGTGTGCTCCCTATGGAAGAGTTGGAATAAAGTCAAAATCTTTACAAGAATAACTGAAGATTGGAAGTGGGCGGCTGGTATCAGACAAAATGACTCTATCTGGTTCCCAATCCATGGCATCCGGATCGTGGAATCTTGGAACATTTGAAATGCCAAGAGGCTATGGAACAAAGGCTTCAAAAAATGGAAGCATCTCTCGAAGCAAGACACCAACCACTGGATCAACCTTGAGAATATTGACCCTTGCGCCAACATTACCTATGAAGAATGGAACACTTTGCAAAGTAGATGTCTCGCCTGGGACCACTCTAAAGTTCGCCTTCTCATCGGGCACGACATGCCCAGCTCGCTTGGTCTCAGATGGCACAATGGTAATTGCCTATCAAAAATCCCAAACATCAAAGAAACCATTGATTATCGGGTTAACCTCAATAAGAAGTGGTGACTGTCGTGGACATGACTTCAGTGGACATGAAGTTCATGGCTATCTGGCACCCCCTCATAGAAGTCAAAAAGTCGTCCTCTTATGGAAAATTCTTCATCATGGAATCTGGACCAACCTTAAGGCTATTCCATGGTGCAAACGCTGCTACCGGTCCATCAAAGATGTTTCTCACATCTTTTTTACTTGTCCCAACTCCAACACGCTCTCGCAGATTGTCAGAAAGAAAATTATACTTCAAAAACATATTAGTTGGAAGCAAGCTCTGCTGGGAGAAACGATCGGTTGCTCTGCGACTCTCTGGAGTGCCTTCAGAGGGGAGGTTCTTTGGAAGATCTAGCAAGAAAGATGTGCTTGTAACTTTGGTGGCTCCCCCAAAGAGTGGTCGATTGAGAAATCCCTATTCCTCCTTAGCAAAGGGATCCCTAACTGTAAGAAATCCCCCCCTTCAGGCATCATCAAGTGCTCCTTTTGATCAACAACGAGCTTAAACCCATGTGGGCCCCACATGAGGGTGATGAGAGGGTGATCAACCTCCTTTATAATGCCATCTAAACTCTATAAAAGCTACCCCTGCTATGTGGAATTCAAGGGATCCCGTGGGCACTAGTCCCCTTCTCTTGTAATTTCCTTTTAATTAATTCAAGTCTCGGAGAGTAGGCTAAGGCCGAACTTCCTAAATTAAAAAAGAAAAAAACGTTTTATGTCCCAGCTCGTTTATTGGGATTGTTGGACCTTTTGCCTCTTGAGGCGGGGGCAAGGGTTCAACCCCCACTGGCAACATGTAAGGGACATGTTTATCATGGAAAGTTGTATCTTGTGGCTAATGTGCCACCGTTTGTCCTACCCCACAGTAGTTGTGACCGTAGTCTAACCCATCTATGTAAACCCCTGTTCTTGTGGGATAAGGGGGGTCCCATGGGTACTATGCCCTTCCTTGTACGGTTGTGATTTCAAAGTTAAAGCATGGAGGAGTAGGCCTCGACCGAACCTCCATCTAAAAAAAAAAAACTCTTTTACCACTAGTTTTACAAGAAACGAGGCAAATGGTAGCAGATGTTTCCCAACTGTAGTGAAGAAGCTGAGAGAGATGGTTCTACAATTAATGTTTTCAAAAACGTGAAGCTGAGCGTTCTACCTCAAATATTTCCTCGAGCATTTCCTCTTCTACTTCAATCTACTATCGACACCCAAGAAATTTTTCACTTTCCTCATAGTTTTAGACTTCACAGAAAAAAACCATCATCGACACACATGATGGTTTCTTTGTTGCTACCTACACCTCGCACATGGATGCCTTTTTGTTTCGAGATATGCGTACCTCGAAATCATTGCATTGCTCGGAGGGCTTCATTGACTTAGGGTGCTTTCACATAGGGGTGGTGGAACAAATAGTAGTAAACTTTAAGTTCCATAGGAGTAGTGGAACAAATAGTAGAAAACTTTAAGTTCCACTAGGAAACAAAGAAAAGTGGATAGTTTCGCCACCTACCTATTCATATATAGGGGAAGAACACTAACACCATCTTTGTAGTGTCACTATCCTGTGTGAAACTAACTATTGCTTTATAAAAAGAATGTATAATTTCACAAATTCTACTTGTTGCGCACCCAAGGCTATGCGCAATGCCTAAAGGTCCATCCCCTGTGTCAAGTGTAGTGAGTGCAATGGCTACTCTATTTTGAACAGGCACTACATCTCAATAAGTTGTTGATCTTTTTTCCATAAATGGTCCAACCTTTCCACAAAGATAGTGGAAGGTATTCCTACTAACCCTAAGATGCCTCTTGAATATATTCTCACTATAGCTACTCAAGAGGTAGTTTTGAAGAAATCCTTGTGGATGTGGATAAGTCCATGCCTTTTTATGCCTATGACTATTACCATTAGTGTCCATGTGAAAGACCAAATGGACATGAGACACTTCTTTGTATATGTTCTTTAATAAAACATATAGTGGTCTGGGCAGACATAGACTATAAGTTTTACCGCATTTGTAACACCTAAGAAGTCTATGTCCGTGCTCCCTGTGTACTGTGTTTTTTTGCATATTATGTAGCCTCTATGCGGAGTACCATGTGCGTACCCAAGAGCTCAGTTTTTTACTCCAAGGATATCATCGTAGAGCTCTTGATAAGGAGAGTGCATTGTGGTGCATCATCATCTAAATACATCATTGTTATCAGAGAAGTTCGATGCAAAAGCTTTGTTCCTTTTGTGCGAGCGAAGCGAGTATCCCCCCCCTCCCCCCCCCCCCCCCCCCCCCCCCCCCCCCCCCCCCGCCCCCTCTCGGCTTTCTGCAAGGCTTACGACTAAGGTAGTGACCAAGTGTTGGCATCATACAGGAAGAAGCAAGTACGGGCATACATGCAGATCTAGCACTGAGGCAACCCATTAAAATTTTTCAATCCTTACACTATTATAAAAGTGATTCTCATCACTGAAAACCATTGTAAATACCGGTTCACCTTTTTGTAGCTCCATTTTGTGCAAGCTGGGGAGTCCTCCAGCTTGAGGATCTTTAGTAGTATTTGCCTACCAATTTTCATATTTTTTAGACCTCGTTTGAGCCCTCAAATAAGCTCTGGAACCTAATTTTTAACTAGGCTTGACACTAGGTCTGGACAGGGCCAAAGCTAGTCAAAAACTATAAATAGAGCTAGAGAGCTCATTTTTTAGGCTAGCTTGTTGTAGTTTTGAGCTTGTATGAGAACTTTATTGTAATAGAAGTGATTCCATTGTCTTGCTCTCTTTGTTCTTGCCGTGTGTGTGCGTGTGTGTGTATGTGTGTGCATGTTGGTGTGCTTCTCACTCACACATTGGTGCCTTCACTTGTTCGAGGTCTTCATACCATTCTCATGTCTTCCCAGATTGACATTAGAGGAGGTGCTACTCATCACTGAGCTACACCAAATTTTGGCGCCGTTGCTGGGGATTCGAGCTTTGAGGACGAGCGTGTGATGGTAAGACGTAGAGAGGACGCGTTGGAATGGTAAGTAGTAGGTAAATTTCTTGTTTTTTTATCTCCATCTCCATCTCCATCCCCTTCTCCACTTCATATTCCCACTTCCAATTCATTTTCCTCATTTGCTTTGTGCGCGTTTGAGAGAGAGCGAGTGTGCATTGTTGTTTTTGTGTGTTTTTGCATGATTCTTATAGGTTGCAGCATCCTCACCATCTCCAACAAGCTCAGCAGATACGGAATTTCTCTGCACATGCCCCAAGGCATCGAGCTCGAGCTATCACGACACATCGAAAAACTGGACCTATCACAATTCTGAGTGCACCACGACACAGCGCACCTTGAGAGCTCCTAGAATCACTAGCATGATCAGGAAAATACACCATATCCCGACCTATTGCGACACACCGAGGTATTGTGACACACCGAGGTATGGTGACACACCGACCTATCGCGACACACCGAGGTATCGCGACGCACCCGCCTATCGTGACACACCGACCTATCGCGACACACCGACCTATCGCGACACACCCACCTATCGCGACACACCGACCTATCGCGACACACCTAGGTATCGCGACACACTGACCTATCACAACACACCCACCTATCGTGATACACGGACCTATCGTGACACACTGACCTATCGTGACACACCCACCTATCGCGACACACTGACCCGAGCTATCGCGATACACCGGCCTCACGAATAATTTTTTGGAGTGTAATAATTGATTGACTTGGGATAATTTTTGGGCTTGTTTTCTAACACATTGGGACTACCTTAGAGCCTTAGAAGTGGGCAAAATACTGAGAAGACCATAAAAAAAACATTCTTGAACCCAAAGAACAAGTTGATCTCTGAATTTCATGAATGAAATTGGTTTGTTGTGTTTTTTAAATTAAATCTTGAGCTAACATTGGGACTGTTACAGATCCATTGAGAGCATCGAAGGGCAATCCAAGCAAGATTAAGTGCAAGCTTGGGAACACGCTTCCTGGGCACACAAGGACAACCAAGGAAGGAACCTTAAGGTTGGAAATTCTCAACACCCTCTATCAATTCCTAGCTTAGGCTAAGTACGGATATAGGTTTTGATCAATTAGGGTTACATCAAGCACGAATCAAGTCCAAGAGAACTAATCAACTAAGTACAAGCATTAGGTAGATCTTAAGTGCGAAAACCCTAAGGGACAAAAGTAAAATTGATTCGATCAATTATCAAGTGTGAAATTCACTTAATTACTCTTGACAACGTGATTCCAAACAAGGGCTTAACACAATATTCAACTTAAACGAACAAAGTGATTGGTACAAATTAACCTGCAACGAGAGTGTACTTGAGACCAAGGGGGGTAGATAAACCAGGCATATGAACCTTAGGTCAGGAAGACACTTATGCCGAGATAGACAAAGCCTCAGATCCTCTGAAGCTAGTGTCAATCACACTGCTAGGTCTTGGGCCCAACAACTGAGCAATTATTCAAATCACCCTAACTCTGAGACTAGTGAATCAGAGATCTCTCAAGGTATTGAGAGACCCACGGGAAGTTCAGGTGTTTTCTACCTACGAAAGGTTGAAGGTCCTTACAAGACTCAACTTGAATATCTTAGGGCCAACGGATTAGGTGCCTACATCTATGAGGACGGTCTAAGAAGATCCGTAGTCTAGATCAAAAACCCGGATCAACCTATTGGACTAGAACATCGAGCAGTGAATTTTGAAAATGGCGCATACCTAGACAAAGAGGGAACTATGTATGTAGTCACTGATCACCCAGACAGGACAGATGAATTTGGTAATGTGTTCCCAGAAACGGACATAGGTGACATAGAGCAAGGGAACATGGGAAGAGAGTCTAGGACCCCTCGAGGTAAATCAGTCCTCACGAGAATCATGACACCAGAGTGGGTTCCCCAGGACAATAAGAGTATAGATTTGCTTTTAAATCGAGAAACCGATGAGGCTTTTTGGAGGTATAAGCCTGCCAGCCTCATGAAGTAGGTGCTCTCACAATCTATGAGTTGAAAGACCATGATAGTCCAGGCAAAGTAACCATAAACGATACGTCAGAGAGGACCTTCGTGGTCACCGAGCATGACAGACATGCCTACACATGGAAGGGTGAATTTGTTTTTCCCCAACCTCGGTCCAATGTGTCCTACAACCACCAAGGAGCTGGGACCTCCCAAGCTCATGGAGCTCAAAGGGATAGAAGTAGAGACAGACCTGAGGTAAGCTTTGCCAACCCCCTGGGAAGACATAGGATGAGAACAGAAACGGATAGAGAAGAAACCGAGAGACCTAGAGCCCCAAGGAACCAAAGAAATGCTAATGATTTTCCTTTGCCAAAGCCTAGAGAACACACTAGAACCTTGAGACCAACTCAGTTGGTGAAGTCCATGAAGAACTATTTCGATGGCACAGGAGACCCATATGATCATGTAGCTGAGTTTAGATAATTCTTGAGAGCTGAACAAGTGGAGGACCTATTCATGCAATATAATGCTTTTGGTCTAACTCTTAGGAACACTTCCCTTACATGGTTTCAACCCCTGAATGAGAGGCAGTTCAGAAACATAGACGAGCTTTTAGAGGCATTCATCACGGAGTTTTCTAAGTTGCATAAGGCACGACACTTCCTCACTAATTCATAGCTTCAAGCAAACACCTCACGAGATGGTTAGGCTTGCAGGAAGAAGGTTTAGACAATACCTAGAGAGATGTCCCATTCTTGAGTTACCCACTCCAGCCAAATAGGTGGCCTTATTCTTAGATGGATTGCTAAGTACCAAATTGAGATCATATGTGTACTTGAAGGATCCTAGGACCATAGAAGAGTGTATACGTATGCATCGACATCAAGGATAACCTAGGGGAGGAATTAGAACTTTCAAAAATCTATAAAGATTCAGATAGTTCTACTAGTCTCTCTTCCTCGCAATCCACCTCTATTGAGGAACTCACTGAGAAGGTAGCTCAAAAGCTAGGAGTTTCAAGTAAACAAATACCAAGGTTTGCACCAGTGAAAAGATGCTATATTTTTGGAGGTGACCATATGGCGAATGTATGTCCCATTATGGCCCAACCCCAAGTGAATCCTAGTAACCAGTACTGCACCATAGAACGAAGGTACACCAATCACACCGCACAAGATTGCCCATACAATAAGCAAGCAGTTAGGCAAACGTACCCACAACCATACCCTCAACAAGGAAGATACCAGAACCAGTACCCCCCTCAACAATATGGTAGACCACAACAACCCTATCAAACCCAACAAAGGCCTCAACCCGTGTTAGTGCAACAACCCCCTGCTCTAGTATGATTCCAGTAAAGTACACAGCTGCAGAAAAGAATCTGAATAGAGCCATAGTGCCAGTGACACCATTGCTTTTTGAAAGTGATTCCGGTGATCATAGTTTTGACTCTACTCACATTGAAAGCCCGCAGGCTTATTACATGCACCCACCCAAAGTAGGATCAGTCCTAGCCAATCCCACTCCTGAGGCTCTAGACATGATGCTTAAAGCACATCAAGCCAGAATCTAGGAAGGGCCAAATGTAACACATCATGGCAAATGTTACCTAGAGCCGATCTAGAGGTAGAGATAAAAAAACTTTGTGCTAAGATGGTAGAATTGGCGCAAGCCATGTTTGAAGCCAGTCGCTTGTTCAATAGCCCTAGCTCCACTAGAACACCATGTAGTTTGATGGTCTATTAGATAGATTGGAGAGGTTACTAACAAAGTCTGGAAAAGGAGCCACCTACGAGGCTAAGGAGAGGGCAAGTGATAGAATAAGCATTCCTCCCCAGGAAGCTTATGTGCCTAAATCCACTGAACCCGACACCTCTTCTTCTATGAATAGGTATTCACTAGAGTTCTTGAGAGAGATTCAAGAAGAGAAGTGGGCAAAGGAAAGTGAAGTCCCTCCTCCCATTGAACTTGTGGATGACGCACATGATCAATTCCCACAGGAAATCCCTTCTATTTATGAAGAGCAAGAGAGTGCCCACTCGCATGAAAGATTAGACATTGAGTATAATTCCTTGCAAGAGTTAGCACATTTCACAGGCCCATGGGAAACTAAGTCTACTTGCCTGAGAGCACCCACGGTCATGATAAGAAATAGAGATTCGATCATACCTAGGAATATGGAGGTAGTAAAGAACACTAAAGTGTAGCTCAACCTCACTTTAGAAGAGCTACTCAAGGTAAGACCAGAATTGTGGAAACATGTAGCCAAACAAGTGCCAGATGTAGAGAAATCTTGTTCCCAGGAAGGATCTCATAGAACAATGCCAGAAATATCATTGGATAAGATATGAGACATGAGTGAAGGAGAAGAAGGAAATACCTATCTCCTAGTTACCCATCAGGGATACACAACCAAGGCAATTTTGGACTCAGGTGCAGGAGTTGCAATTGCTAGCACTTCCCTATGGAAGCGTTGGGGCAAGCGAGCACTCAAGCCAACGAGAATGAATTTGTAGATGGCCGATGGTCACACAGAGAGACCCTTAGGATTGCTAGAAGGAATAACTCTCACTACATGTGGTGTTGAGTTCAAGCATACTTTTGCTATATGCGACTTTAGCAAAAATCAAGGCTACGAGATGACTTTGGGAAGGCCATTCATGCGGCAGTTGCAAGTGGTACAGGATTGGGGAACCAATTCATTGTATTTACAACACCTAGGTGTAACAACCAAATTCAATCTCAAAGATTACTCTCATAGAGATATACCGCCCATTCAATGGAATCCCATCCATAGAGCCAAGGATGACACGGAGTCAGTGCATTCCATAGGCTCAGGATCCTCATGGATGCATGAAGACAATCACTTATGGATGTGTAAAGTAGTAGTAGAAGAAGAGAAGAGAGGGAAAGCCAGAGATCTAGGTGCAAAGGAAACCCATAGATCAATTCAGGACCTAGCCTATGCACCTGTGGTATTTCCTGACGAAGAGTTTGAACCTCACGGCTAGGCGGAAATTTTAGCAACCATGGATGTAGCCATTAATGAAGAACAATGGACACCCCACTGTGATGAGGATGACTATGACATTTCGGTCTTCTCCATAGAGCCAATCATGGGAGATTCGGTTCTGGAAGAATGTGAACCTAATATTGAGGCATTCGAGGATGCAAGTGACTCCGATCTAGAGTCAATCATTATGGACCCACCATTTGCATCAGATGAAGAATACTTCTATGAAGTAGAAGTTCATCCTCAAAGACATGAAGAGCTCACGAATG
Organism: Ceratopteris richardii; assembly: GCA_020310875.1. Lineage (NCBI taxonomy): Eukaryota > Viridiplantae > Streptophyta > Polypodiopsida > Polypodiales > Pteridaceae > Ceratopteris > Ceratopteris richardii. The sequence goes on from CM035409.1 coordinate 1,678,133, forward strand.
ATGTGAGGTTAACCACCCAAGTGACTGCCAAGAGCAAAGGTAAGAAACTGAAGAAGAGATCAACCACACCAGAAGAGGAAGAGTCTTTGTTTGAGGTCCTTGACAATTTCAGAAAGTATGAGATAGATGACAGGAGAGTCATGATAAGAATGCCTAAACGTGAGGCTCAATCAGGAGAGGCCTATGACAACAAAGAAACCACCAAGAAAATAGTTGTAGCCATAGAACAAGGAGAAGAAAGATGCACTTACATAGGGCATGACCTGACGGAAGAGGAAGAGCAAGAGTTGATAGCCTTGCTAAGAGAATACAGAGATGTATTCGCTTGGAGCTACAAGGACCTAAAAGGTGTAGACCCTGACATACGCTCGCACACAATGCCCATGACCTCAGATATCAGACCCTCTAAACAGAAGCCATACACATACAACAACAACTATGCTGCCAAGATCAAAGAAGAGATAGATCGCTTAGTGGAAACTGGATTTATCTATGAAATTGAGCACACTAAATGGGTTTCCCCCATTGTAGTGGTGCCCAAAAAGAATGGTAAACTACGTGTATGCATTAACTTGAAGAAGGTTAATGCAGCCACTATCAGAGATAGTTATCCACTTCCAATCACTGAGCATCTATTAGAAAGGGTAGCATGCAAGGAAGTGTACAGCTTCCTTGATGGATTTTCTGGTTACAATCTGGTAGCCATTGCTCCAGAAGATCAGCATAAGATGGCTTTTGCCACAGAGTGGGGCATATTTGCTTTTCGGGTAATGCCATTTGGGCTTACCAATGCATCCGCTACCTTTCAAAGATTGATGTGTCACGTGTTTAAAGAGTTCTTGAGGAAGAATTTGGAAGTCTATGTTGATGATCTTTGCACTCATTCCAACATTAGACAGACCCATATACCTAAACTCAGACAAATCTTTGACAAATGTAGAGAATATCAAGTCTGGCTGAACCCAAAAAAATGTGTTTTCATGGTCAGGCAAGGCAAAATTCTAGGGCACATAGTGTCAAAGAATGGCATATCCACGGATGAGGAGAAAGTGAGAGCCATTGCAGAACTACCTAGGCCAAGGAATTTCAAAGAGGTACAGGCCTTCATGGGGCATTGTGGTTACTACCGCCGATTCATTCATATGTATGCCATCATCGCAAAGCCTCTCTATGCTCTTCTAACTAACTTTGAGTGGACTGATGAATGTGAGAACTCTTTCAAGGAGCTCAAACAAAGATTATGTTCAGCACCAATCTTGACCACACCAGATTGGAACAAGCCATTCCATGTCCATGTGGATGCATCCAATTATGCTATTGGATGTGTGTTAGCATAACCTATGGGCGAGGGTAACAAGGATCTTCCGATTGCCTATGCTAGTGGACAGTTGAATGCAGTTGAACGGAACAATACCACCACGAAACGAGAAGGATTAGCCATGGTATATGCAGTGAAAAAGTTTAGATACTATTTGCTTGCAAATAATTTTAAATTTTTTACGGATCACCAAGCTCAATTGTACCTGGTAAACAAGCCATGCAATACAAGTCGATTAGTAAGATGGTTCCTCTTACTAATGGAATATGACTTTGAGGTAGTGGTGAGAAAGGGCAAGTCTCATTTGAGAGCAGATCATGTCTCAAGGCTCACATCAAGAGAGGCCCCACAAGGAGTGTCAGATGACCTACCTAATGCTTACTTGTTTAATTTGGAAGTTGTACCTCAATGGGCCAAGCCCTTAATGCCAGTACTGACATATGGACCTAAGCATCCAGTCGTAAACACTCAAGATAGGGAGGTACTAAAAGCCCAAAAGTATCATATCATGGCAGGAAGTATGTACAAACATACGGAGCAAGGAGTATTAGCCTATCGTGTGGAAGAGGACGAGTACACAGAGTGGTTGCAATTAGCACATGTGGGTGCATTAGAGCAACACTACTCGAGACAAAGAACCTTACAGACATTGAGGAGACTTGGAGTACACTGGCCAACTATGGAAGTTGATGTCCATAGAATGTGCAAAGAATGCCCAATCTGCTGCACTAAACCACCAGTGGAACATGCTACTCTTTATGGAATATCTTTAGTACCAGATTGGAGTGAACCGCTAGTAGCCTTTTTGAGGACAAAAATCTTTCCTAAAGATATGAAGTTGGCTAGACAAAGGAGCTTAGAACAAGAAGATTTAGATTATACTCTCATTGGAGATAATCTATACAGAAGGGGAAAAGATGGGTATCTTAGAATCTGCATCGACGAGAGTGAATATCTGAAGATCTTGGAAACTGCTCACCAAGGTGTAGCAGGAGGACACTTTGGACCAGATAGAGTGATCAAGGTAGTACTATTTGTAGGTCTTTGGTGGCCAACTCTTCACATGGATGCACATACCTACGTGAAGAGGTGTGACGTTTGTCAGGGAACCCAGTACCCTATGCAAAAAGATGAGATGCCATTGAAACCTATGATGGGTGGACGTGCATTCTCCAAATGGGGAATAGACTTTGTTGGTCCTATTAACCCCCCCAGCTAAAGGTTCCCATGCTGAATATATTATTGTGGACACTCATTATCTAACCAAATGGGTAGAAGTAAAAGCTATGACAAAGAACGATGCTCAGACAATAGCTAACTTCTTATTCGAGAATGTGTTCACCAGATACGGACTACCAATAGAGCTAGTGAGTGATAGAGGCACATATTTCTTGAATGAAGTCATTGCGAACCTTCTCCAAGAATTCTTGGTAATACATAAGAAGTCTGCCCCCTATCATCCACAAGCTAATGGACAGGCCGAGAGCACAAATAAGATTCTATGCAATGTATTGACAAAATTAGTTAATAATAAACACTCTGATTGGGACAAACAGCTACACCACGCTGTTTGGGCATACCGAGTTGCCTACAAAACGGTACTCCAAGCCACACCCTTTCAGATGGTGTTTGGCCAGAATGCAGTGCTACCATTCGACTTTTTGATACCTACATTGAAAGTAGCACAAGAGCATGACTGGACACGCCATGAATTCTCCTCTAGAATCTTTGATCTTGAACGTTTAGGTGAGACACAATTGAGAGCTGCAACAGGAATCTATGCAACCAAGAAGAGGCAAAAGGCGTATTTGGATACACATGTGAAGGATAAAGGCTTGAAAGCAGGAGATCTAGTCCTAGTCTACACATTGAAGCAACATGCACGAAAATTAGAGAAAAGAGGCTATGGATCAATGATTATCAATAGGATCTCCACAAGTGGAGTAGTACAACTAGCCACTCTAGAAGGTGACATACTAACGAGTCACATAAGTGGATGCAGAGTCAAGTTATATCAAGAACCCCTAATAGAAGAAATGATAAATCAACTCAATATTGCAAAGAAACGTAAGGAAGAGGAAAAGCGAATTTGAGAAGAAGCACAGGTAGAAGCTTTGAACGCATTCGACGAATGAAACTGAGAAGACAAGGTAGAGATCAGTCCATGGCTGACACTCATGAAGCTCTCGGTTATCACATTGCCATGTGCGAGGCTTCAGGTAAACAGTCCCATAAGATAGTTGATCGACGACCTTTTGTGACCCTAGAAGTAGGACAAGGAGAGAGTGCAAGGACCGTGAGAGCTTTAATTGATTCAGGAGCAGCCACTAGTGCAGTTCGGCTTTCTTACTACCAAAAATTTCAATTGAAGGTCAATTCTACTGAGGCATATCTCATAGGGCTGGGAGGAGTTGAAACCCCTTGCATGGGAGAGGTGGAACTTCCCCTCTACATTCAAGAGGTCCTAATACCAACAAAAGTGCTAGTATGTGAAGAGGAGGATCTTACCGAACCTCTTGTCTTGGGCCAAGACTGGATCTATGACCACGTGGTCAACCTCAACCTAAGAAGTGGACTTCTTCAGGCTTGGGTAGGCCAAAACTGCCTCACGATTGAATTAGAAAATCAATCACTCATACCACTAGAAAAGGCACTGACTCCTGGTCCCTCCAGGAACTCACATGACGATAACAATGCTGTTCTTGTCCAAAGTTCTATGGTGCAGAGGATTATCACTCTTGCCAAAGGTACAGGAGTCAATGGGGAGTTCCCATCTGTTCCAAAGAAGATTCTAAAGGGACAGGCTCAACAACACACAACACTGAGGAGACGGATGATCAAGAAGCATGTGCACCAACTTGGGCAATATGAAGTACATCATGGCGTGAAGCAGATCTGGATACACAAAGGGGAAAAAACTACGACTCAAGAGACAAGTTCTCAGAAAAGTATCAAGCGAGCCACACCGTCAAGGACTAAAATGAAGGAGTTCCCTAGGCAACACCCTAGACATACCATTTCTATTTGGGTCTCGAAGCGGTCAATGAAGGCAATTCCTAATGCTAGGCAGATATGGGTGCCCAAGACGTGCTTGCAAGCTCAAATAGCTTCACCTCAGTCACAAGAATGAATCAACACTCAAAGCACTCTTGGAAAATGTCTCAAGGCAGACACCTACACCCCACACCATTCCACCTTCGGTCAAACCTAGGAATATTTGGAAATGGGTACCCAAAAGGTCCCAAATCCAACACAAGCCAATCCGCAAACATGTACATATCATCACCACTAAGGGTTACGATGCCACAATCAAATTTTGGAGACTTAAACCCCACATCAAACCTCATGACCCAATTTTGTAAATCCATCCACTCTGATGTAGGTGCATTCTGAGTACATTGCATATCCAAAGTATGCATCTAGGATGACTCTAACCACTCTAACCGCTAACCAACATCCACACCTATCACAAACACTTCACCTCTAACCACTAACCACCTGGAATGTCATGTTAGTATTGTGGAGGGAACACCATTACATCCTATTTCCTATGCAACACTAATGAGATACCATGCCTGTGGAGGTTCCAATAACAACTAGGCCTGAGGAGTGTCTGAATGTGAGACAAATTCCAATCTCGAATCCACCAAGTGGACTAACTGAAAGAGTAAAGGGACATTCTCATTGGTTCAATGAGATGCCAGGAGATTTGGGAGATTCAAATCATATATGGGAATCCAAGTTGGAATTTGGAGGAGTTTGGTGGACCTTTCAGTTCTTCTCGTGAGAATTTGAAGCATTACAAAATGTAGCTCCTCTTCAAGATATTTGGCAGAAAGCAGGATTGCATGATTATTTTAATGCATCTCTGCCTAAACCACATTTCCTTAGGTGCTATTACTTGATTGCAACTCTGAAAGCAACAGGAGATCAAGATCAGTCACGAACATTCTTGGTGCCCTCTCTATCAAACCGGGAGGAAATGAAAAAGTTTGAGCTGAACATAACTTTAATCCGGGAAGCCCTTCAGATGTACGGCACCCATTGCGATCCTTTGATACCGGAGTCTATGAAGAAAGTAAACTCAAGAAGTTGAAAGAAATGTGTGCCCTCACCCCAAACATTGTCATACCATTGCACATGTGCCTTCACCACTTTGCTTTCCCAGCTCAAGACCGATTCACACAACCTCATAAGAAGATTTGGTACGGGCTATACCTAGCAGAGACCGGGAGCTTACCTATTAAAATGCCAGTGTGGATCCTCGACCAACTATATGAAGGAGGAAAATGAGGAGTGAGGAAGCCTACTTTGAATGGTTTTTGTGCCATTACAAGAATCATCTATAGATGCCTCGCTTATGATGTGCCGATCGCACGGGCCCTTAAGTACTCACAGTTGCAATTCTTCCAGGGATGAAAACCAAGGGTTCAACCAGCTAAAAGAATGCACGGATCACTTTCACATGTTCTAATTCCTCGCAAGTCCACCACATAAATCTCCCTTAGAGAAGAAGGAACAAGTAGCCCCATTCACGATCCATCTCCAACCACCATAATCAGAGGGTGTGGTACAACCCACTCCATCAACCCCTCCATTACGCCTCCAATGCTACATTGGCAGAGGATACATCCTTTGACTTTGAGAGCTTCTTGCAAAAAACAGAGTTAGCTGAGAGTGAGTTCTTCTCAGAAACTGATGGTCCCGGATCATCATCCCAGAGAGAATGGCCATAGAGTGATGCACGAAGAGTACATTGGGAAGATGAGGCACAACACACTCATGTTGAGGGCACACATGAACAAGAAGGGGCACCGGAAAATGAATCAGAGGAGAGTGAGGAGGAAGCCCCTACCTACACTGCACAACTCAAACGGCTCTACAAGACGATCAAGCAGGTACAAAAAAGGCATAGGTTGTCAGAAGCGGCAAACAGAGCAATGGTGAACCAAATGCTACAAGCAGAGAATGCGGACCCTCATTTTGTTGAATCATTGAACTTTTGGCAGACACATATGGGATTATAGAAGCTATGCGAACTATGTTACATTGCACTCCCCCTCAATACGATCAACGAAGGCTGGATACGTGACCACGCAGGGAAAAATGATTCAAATCGAAGTTTCTACCTCACTCCCTACCACTTCTCAAGCAGACGTTGATATGACCAACCCCACTAACGCTGATGCACACAACGACAGCACACAGATACCCTCTCCACAATCACCTCCCATCTAGCCCACCGAACCCCTTACCACTAGCCTTCGAGAACAACCAGTCTTCACCCTCAGTGCACCTATGCCATATGACACCATTTCTCCATCCTTCCCTTTACCTACATCCACCTGTTCCAACCAATTTTCTGAACCTCAGATAGGTCATCCCGGCACCCATCAAACCATCATAGGTCACCCTTCTTGTCTACCAACTCTCGAACAGCCACATGTCCCTACCCAAACATTAACACACCCACTTCCCTTCACCAATACTTTTCCTCTTTCACAACCCCAACCCATTGGGCCCCTCATAACCTTCTTTGAACCTATACAAAGCAGCCTACCTCCATTCTTGGCAAACCTTATAAATATAGTTCAACAAATTGAGAATCATAATAGAAAGTCCCTTTTCCACCCCACCTCCCCCACATTCATGGCCACCACTAATACGCCACCAACCATTCCAGTATTCACCATTCACACTTCACACACAATCACGTATGATCCCATGGACATTTCACCCTCCACAGAACCACTCACCACATGCACATCACCCATACACCCAGTGCCAACACAACATCCACTTTTCCCTTCCCCATTTCCCAACCCCTTGCATCTTTCACCTCCACCTCTGCATCCACCTCATTTAGTCATGCACTGGACACTATGTTCGAAGCTACTACCCAGCTTAAACATGAATACAGATTATTGGAAGAGAACAATAAAGAGCTTTGTACTCTGTCATCCCACCTCCAGGCATGTGACAATCCCTTGGAGCTGAGTAATATTGCATTACAACAAGAGGTTACCACCCTCCAACAATCTCATGTGGAGCTTGAAGCCAAGTATACAGAGATGGGTAAGGCGATGGAAGAACAACTCAGAGATCAGCTAGCCCGCAATGCTAGACTACAAAGAAACATGGCCTTACTTCACCGCCACTTAGCAGCTGCTCAAGAAGATAATAGAAGACTACAACAACAGAATCAAGAGAATTTAGAAGCAGCCATCGAAAACACCCCAGGGGCACCTATAGATCCTGCCAAATTCCAAGCTATTCCCTCAGAACACATTCAGCAGGTATTGGAAGGTTATGCGACCCTCTTGGAAGCACACGACCAACTGGCAAACCAGGTAAAGGAACTACAAATATCCCAAGTGCCCCCACCACACCCAATAGAACCTAAAGAGATGGTCAATGCTGGTACTTCACCAGAGCCCGAATCTTCAATGGCCAATGAGGTACTTGAGCTACGCCAACAAGTTGCAGAATTAAAGATTAAGTTGTTACAATACGAGCGACCCCCCCTCTCCACCCGATCAACCAATAGAAGAGGAGGCTATTGTCATTCTAGTGGATGAAACATTCAAAGATAATTATGAGCCTCAACCTCTTCCAGGAGGCAGAATCACTGATGAGGGACTGGACACATATGAGAAACCCCCTCCTGCATGGATGAAGCAGGTAGAAGAGATGGGCCACACTCACGAAGAGCGCATAGCAACCCAGATGCTGGCCATGAAAACCGTTGAGGAGACCATACTCCAATCCAAATATTTTAAGCACGTGGCTACTAGGCGCTTAATAACCAGTTCAGAGTTATAGTATATGCCCTACTTTGTGCTATTGGCAGACCACAACGCTGAAATCACAAGAGTCACCAATAGGTATCCTTCCTTTGCAACACAGTTCCAACCAGAAGACATCCCAGAAGAAGCTAGAAAAGGTGCCATATTCCAACCCATCTAGAGGCAAAAGTTACTTGAGACCTATCTGGAAATGCTACGAACATGGGATCACGCTCCCATGCATTTGAAGTATAACCCTTGCTTTGGGCCAGTGCAACGAAGAAGATCATGGAAGGCATTTTCCATAAAAGTTCAGAACAATACTAATTGCAAACAATGGCTCAATTACCCCTCCATTGCACCCCCAACAGGCACACCCACTATAGCCTACATGATGGCTACTATCAGACACTGGATGCCACGCCTCCATCCCATGCCTGATGTTGCTGCGCACATGATGCTCAAAATCCTAGACATGACGCAAGTAGTGTTAAAAACTTTCTGCAATGTACATAACATCCAACCTCCAATTTCGGGCTTCATAAATGGAAATTATGACTTACTTTATGATATGAGCACAACCCCGCGTATTCGAGTTGCTTATGCATGGCATGCGAGGATCAGATATCTCCCTGCCTGCTACAAGCAAACCTTTGATGACATGTTCACCACGGGGCTTTGGGAATCACACTCAGAAGTGTTCACACCACGCCCAACCCATCTGCTACAATTATTCACATGCAAATAGACAATGTACTCAGAGCTCTACACCACGCCACAACCTGACATGCCTGGCGTGGTTAATTGGGATGACCTTCAAAGAGATCTGGTCAGGGGACTACGGATCAGAGAACAAGAATTGGCAATCGACATACTACAACACTACATTGATCAAACCGTGGAGCAAAGGTCTGTTAAAGACGACAGACGCTGGGGGGGGGAGAGTGTTGGCATCATACAAGAAGAAGCAAGTATGGGCATACATGCAGATCTAGCACTGAGGCAACCCATTAAAATTTTTCAATCCTTACACTATTATAAAAGTGATTCGCATCACTGAAAACCATTGCAAATACCACTTCATCTTTTTGTAGCTCCATTTTGTGCAAGCTGAGGAGTCCTTGAGCTTGAGGAGCTTTAGTAGTATTTGCCTACCAATTTTCATATTTTTTAGACTTCGTTTGAGCCCTCAAATAAGCCATGGAACATAATTTTTAACTAGGCCAGACACTGGGTCTAGACAGGGCCAAAGCTAGTCAAAAACTATAAATAGAGCTAGAGAGCTCATTTTTGAGGCTAGCTTGTTGTAGTTTTGAGCTTGTATGAGAACTTTATTGTAATAGAAGTGATTCCATTGTCTTGCTCTCTTTGTTCTTGCCGTGTGTGCGCGTGTGTGTGTATGTGTGTGCATGTTGGTGTGCTTCTCACTCACACATTTGTGCCTTCACTTGCTCGAGGTTTTCATACCATTCTCATGTCTTCCCGGATTGACATTAAGGTAGGTGCTACTCATCACTGAGCTACACGAAGGCATAGAACTTGGCATACCTTGTCATCTGATTCATTGAAGTCACCATTGGAGCTGTTGGCTGCGCGCGAGGGAGGACCTCAATGATCAAGGAAGATAGAGGTTCCCAGTACTTCTCCGAAGGTCACCCATCCTAGCATTGTTCCCCCCAAAGCTCGCTTAACCGTGGCAATCTCTTGCCACTAAGCTACACTCTTGTGGTGTCTAAAGAAGGTGAACGACTAAGGTTAACATTACCTTGAACATGTTTTGGTCCCTCAAAGCTTCATTCTTTGCTTTCAAAGCTTGCTTTTGAAGCATTTTTCGGGTGTCTTTTGGAGCCATTTTGGAGTACTTTTGCACATAGTTCTCTTCACACAAGTCCAAGAACATCAAGAAGAGTGTCCTTTGTACTTCTCTGATAATAAATATCAACCTTTGGGGTTGTGTTTTCATCCACACTCGTAAAACTAAAAGTTTCTCAAAAGGTTTTTCAGTTTTGGTGGGAGCAATCACTACAAATTTATGCAGGTTTTTGAGCCTAAGACATTAGAGTTGATAGACACTTGAAGGTGTTTGTTGTATAACTATGGGTCAAAGTGGCCAAAGACATGGGTTTTGAGGGTCCAAAACCACTTGGAGAACCCTTGGATTCTATTGGGAAAACCTTGGGAAAGTGTCTCCAAGAGTGTGGTTTGAACCCTTGAGTTATTTGGATTTATTTACTCCCAATTGAAGGGTTTTTACCCTTAGGATTGATATTTCCTAAGGGGATGGTATTTAACCCTTAGGGAGGCCCCTCAAGCCTTGAGACTTGTCGTACAAGCTTGGGAGAAGTCCTTTTAAGAATCCATGTGAAGGCCATGTGATTTCCAAGGTTAGAAGGCCTTGGATTAGAATCCATGTGGAGGGGACACTTGGCAAGCTCTCCTCACATTTCCCCCCTTGGCCTTGTGGTATATATATGGGTGGAGTTGGTTGGGTGGGGGTGTGCATCTCTCACCCCTTGTGGGTTTAGTCTTGTTAGAATAACCCTTGGCCTTGCTAGGCTTGCTTAGATAGTTGGTTTACAGCAGTGGTACCAGAGCTAGGTACTTCTACGAATTTTTACCCTCTTTATTAGTTTGTCGCCATGCGGATTTGTTTTCTCAGGAATTGTGGTGCTACACGAGGTTAGCTTGGCATTTGAGATCGTTCTGTAAAAGCATATTTGAAGTACTACCTACACAAGCGCCCGGCCCCATGTACAATCCAATAGATTTTGCAATGTAAGTACTTAGCAATGTCTTTCCAAAAAGGGATACTAAAGTATCACATATTTAATGTCATGACCACATTGAGTATAACTTGCCTACCAATGAAGTAAACCTAAGGAGGAAAAGACCTTACCAAGTCAATGGCAAGGCAAAAATGAATTGATGAATATCTGAATACATCTAAGTTATTTAATAACTTAGAAAAATTCTCCAGTTAAATCTTTTGATACAATTTTTAGCCTCAAGCAATGTATACATGAAAGTATATAAGCTCTTTGATAACTTTGATAGTTTTTGAGGCATACAACTATTAGAGAACTTAGCATTTTCAATGCTAACTCTAAGTATAAGAGATACTTAGAGATGGTTCCAAAACAAGCTTCTTATGAGATATCTTGAGAAGATGGCACCCGAGTACATCAAATGTCATTAATGACATAGATGTCATCTCTAGAAAAAATTTATAGGGCATATTCTTACACTACTTCATAGAACCTACAAATACTCCTCTAAGTTTAAGACATACTTAGAGATAGTTAATTGAAAAAGGGTCCAACTGATTTCTTCATGACATATCCTAGATAGGATGACATTTTAGAATGGTTTCAAGAGTCTCAAGATATAAAGCTCTATTAAATTGATGCCATCAAAGACATTGATGGAGACCAATTATGAGCAAAGATTACTTTCCCCAACATGAATGGCAAAACGTATTCAATGCATCATTGAAAGCTCAGTCCTTTTGGAAAAATTTCCAATTTAATTGAAGGCTTCATTAAAATAGATTTGCATCTCAGGAAAGTCAAGTAAGTTTTTCTTTAGCAGATGCAATAGTTCTTAATAGAAGGAACTTAAAGTTCTATAGGTACAATGATGAAATGGAAAAATTTTTCTTATTTCATAGTACCTTTAAACCTCTTATGCTTTGATTAGCATTGAAAATCAAAGCCACCTCTCCTAACACAGATATGCATAAGTATTGCATTGTTGCAAAACATGAGAACTCATGAACATTCCCATAAAAGTCAAGAGGAAGTTCATGAGCAAGTTAGGACAAGTGGTCATTGAGCTACCTCTGGAAGATTTTTCTAAAAGACACCAAAACTAGAATTCATTTCTAGTAAGTCTTCTAGAAAGTTTTGTTGGAAGTGAGGTAGGCCCTTAGGCTCATGTCACAGGTCCATGGTTCCATAGTTCCAATCATGTACAACATTAATTCCAGCAATCTTCAATATTGACAAAACATGAACATATCACAACTTAATCATACAAATGATGAGACAAAGATAGAGAAAGAATAGACGGCATGTGTAAGGTGTTATGTAAGCCATCGCTTACTCATAGTATCATATATACCAATGTTCAATGTACAATGTGGGAGCAAAACTCTCAACTAGTCTATGTGATGAGTGAATGTACAATGTAACAAACATATTCATATGTATGGGTAGTAATCTGAGTATATATGAGATGTGTGACCTTATAGGTTATAGAAGAGTGAATATGAGTGACTGAAAGAGGAAGGATCAGTGTGAAACTGATAGTCAACAAACCCTCATCTGAACTTAGGCTATGGAAGACCCTAAGTTAGATACGTGTGTGAAAAGATCACATACTTATAAAGTAGCATAGAATGCTAACAAGTTTGCTGCTAGAAATCCTCAAACTCATGTGAACACACCTTCTCAAACACCTCATCAAATATGCATAAAGCATATACGTACTGTTTCTCTTGTACCTATGCGGAATAGGACTCCTCTTGATATGAATGCCAAGGCCTCCATAAACTACAAGTAGTACCTGTGTGCATAAAGAGAATATGTACCTGAATACTTAACATAAGATGTAAATCTTATGTTAACCACCATCCAATGTCTTTGAAGTAGCCCGACATCTTCTTGTAGAAGACAATCTTCAACCTAATATCTTCCTGTAGAAGATAATCTTCGAATACATCATGTAGATGGCCGATCCTCACCATCAAGCTGCTAATGACCAAGTCTTCTTGCCATGAACAAGAGATAACCTCCTCTCCATGAGCTAGAGTGTGAGCACACCCTTCATCTTCTCCAAGAAGAATCATTAAGAAGAACTCCATAGCTGCTCCTCAACATGCTTCAAGTTAGCATCATGGCTGCCCCATGTGCTAGAAGGAACACTACCTCTATTGAGGTCCAAGCACAAGGCTTGTGTTGAAAACTAGGTGAAGGATTGATTGATAATGAGACAATAGCTTTTTATATAGTTTAGCTTCCTTGCAATAAAGCACTCCCAAAAGCAAATAAAGCAGCTCCGAATAGCGATCGCTTGATAAAGCAAAAACTCTACGATCTCGCAAAGATTGGCGTTTATTAAAAAACGTGTCCAACGTAGCTTTTTCGAATTTGTGTTTGTTTCCTGAAAGCAAAATTCAAAAGATGTATTTCGCGCTGCCGTTTGCAAGATTTAAACACAGACGGGCTATATGAGATTAATTTCGCTTAACCACAGTGCCCCATGCTTTAGTTATAGCTTGTATAGATCCTGTAAACTCTGGTTTGTGCACATCCGCTTGAGGTAGTATAAAAGCTTGTAGAGGAAGTCTTTAGAGATTCTATACTTGATGTATTCTCTGAGCAAGATTGACAAGCTTTGACCACTTTCCAACCAATGAGACATTGTTTTCCAACAACTTTTTAGTTTCCACACAAGTATAAGATTGGTTGAATAGTCCAATATTGGGAGGAGTTAGAGAACTGACTCTCTACTTGTGATTGAGGCCATAGATTTTATAGTTTTCGAGGACGAAAACTCTTCAAAGGGGGGAAGAACGTATCAAAACTTATCAAGAATTGGTACAATTAATTCCATAAAGAGAAACTTAGAATATAGATGATGAGATAAAAGAACATCTTTTATATACATAAGATGTTTGGCAAACAATGAGTTGCTCAGAAAGCAACTTCATGGCATGCTAAATTTAGCATGGGATCCCAACAATATCACAAAAGACTTTGAAAAAGGTGGTTGTAAACCAGAAGCTCAAATAAAGCATGCCAAATCTTATACTTCTCTAAAGGGAAGTACAAAGGAGAGAATATGAAAAGTGCATAGTATGCAACTTTGATAAATGATACTTAAGTCTGGAGAAGGTGAAACTTGTATTCACCTATTCTTAAAGGGATTTCAAGGAAAATCCAGAAGCATTAGAAGATGCTTCAACTTAAGTAGTAACTCAGATTCCTAGAAAACCCTAGGGTAGCTTTTTGAAAAGCTTTGGATAAACAAAGGAATCTAAAAGGCAAGAGTAATCTCTTGTCACTTCAAGTTAGTTAAGAAAAGACTAAGTAGATCTTGAATATGATTCAAGACACTTGGAATCGCACTCAAAACCTTAGAAAGAAAGAATAGATGTTTATTCCATCAGGATGGATATTTATTTCATCAAAAGGTTTATAGCTTCCAATATGAGTTTACAAATAATTAGGATCATAGAATGATCATATGTTGAAAATCTTAGAAACCCAAGCAAGATGGAAACATAGAGGTAATCCCTTGACTTCAAAAGGAATTTGAGTAAAGGGTACTCTATAGTTAGATTAAGCTTCTAGACTTTAAGATAAATATCATTCACACATCAATGTTGGATATAAAGTGTAGTGGTATGGGACACTATCCTTTATATTCACATTAATGTAGGAATGATGGTATGGGACATCAGACCTTGATATGATAGGTATCTTTTAGTCTTGGGCTCATGAGTTGGAGTTGAAACTCCATCCCAATGGAAACTGAAACTCCATGGATAAAAATGAAGTATAGGTTGGTCAAGAATAGGACCACACCAAGTAACTAATTAAGTTCGAAGATCGTGAAGAGAAATCACTTTCTAGATCTTCATAAAGATTTTCAACAAGACTAATGTAGTCTTGTTAAGATTTTTGAAGTTCTTTATCAGAAATGCTACATGCATTTCTGGGGAGAGAACTTGGAAAGATCCTTTCGAGAAAGGTAAATTTGACTGAGTCAATCTTGGATAAAACACTTAGTTGACAAATACAACTAAGTGAGTTAATATCTTTAGAATAAAGATGTACCAAGAGGTATTAAAAAAGATTGACTTAGTTATTTTCATAATTAAAGTAAGACTAAGTTAGTCGAAAACATCTTGTTGATAGTACAAGGTAATCAGTCTCCTAAAGTAAGAGATTTATACTAGAATTGGTATTCCAGTCTATAGGAGTCTCAAGAGATTGAAAAGGACTAACTTCTTAATTAAGATATTTGAAGCATCATAGTAAAGTTGAACATCATCAAAACTCGATGGCTGGAGACACCGATGTTTGTTACCACTAAAGTCTCGTAGATGGATGATGGTTTAAACTTTACCCAAATGGATCTTCTTGAGAATTTAGATTCAATAGAAACAATGCTTCAAACCATTAGCTAGATTAAAACCTTAAAGTTCTGAGTCTCATTTGGTTTGACTCAAATCATTTTAGTGTTTCAAAAATTGAACCGGTTACATCGAGTTTTGGTTCTTCCTTCTCGCTTTTCCAGACCTTGGATTTGACTTAGAAGGAATCTTCAAAGTCACTCCTAGAACACGTTTAGCTAGATGGAGTGGATAACCAAATTGAACATCAAAAGATAGATGTTCTATATAGAACCCCTTCAATTTCAGAAGACACTTAAGTTTAGAGAATTCATTCATCCATCTAATATCAATGGATGAAGAATCTAAAAAATTCTCTTAAAAGAATTTGAAATAAAACTCTTAGGAATAGTTTATAGATTCTAACCGTTCCAAACAAGTCAAGGTTTTTGAGAAAGTCATGGAAAAATCATTTTGAGGTTCATTGCCTAAAAAATGGAATCACTTCTTTCCTACATTCTACCTTGACTCTAAAGTACAATAGGACATGGTAGTTCTGTATTTGGAAAAAGGATCAGTAGATGTTGGTTAAGAAGTAGAAAATAGTCAAAAACATCTTATTTAGATGTTTTGATCAACCTCAATTTTAGGAGACTTCTCAAAGCCTTGAACTAGTAAGAGATCCATCTATTTTGCTAGCTGCACACCCAAGTGGTGCATAGAAATGGATCTGCATAGCAAATTAGTTGGAGACTATTGCAATCCACCTTTTTCATATGTTTGTACTATTGGATTCAGAGTTTGCACATAAGGAAACATTGAATTTGGGAGGGATTAGCCCCAAATGTGGATTTCCTTCTTTTCAGATCAAGTATGAGATAGAATCTCCTTCTGATAAAGAAGCAAATCAGAGAGCTGAGAAAAGCCATGATCTACAGAAAAGATCATGGGGCACGGGGGAGTACTCCACATAATATACCTACGCACATTTTCGAGGACGAAAATGTTAAAGGGGGGGAATAATGTTGTATAACTATGGGTCAAAGTGGCCAAAGACATGGGTTTTGAGGGTCCAAAACCACGTGGAGAACCCTTGGATTCTATTGGGAAAACCTTGGGAAAGTGTCTCCAAGAGTGTGGTTTGAACCCTTGAGTTATTTGGATTTATTTACTCCCAATTGAAGGGTTTTGACCCTTAGGATTGATATTTCCTAAGGGTATGGTATTTAACCCTTAGGGAGGCCTCTCAAGCCTTGAGACTTGTACGTACAAGCTTTTTAAAAATCCATGTGAAGGCCATGTGATTTCCAAGGTTAGAAGGCCTTGGATTAGAATCCATGTGGAGGGGACACTTGGCAAGCTCTCCTCACATTTCCCCCCTTGGCCTTGAGGTATATATATGGGTGGAGTTGGTTGGGTGGAGGTGTGCATCTCTCACCCCTTGTGGGTTTAGTCTTGTTAGAACAACCCTTGGCCTTGCTGGGCTTGCTTAGATAGTTAGTTTACAATAGTGTTATTGCCTAGTTTTTGGGTTGTGCATTCAGCCTTTTGGTGCCATTTTACTACATACATTGCACATACACACCATGTACACTTCTGTGGATATCACTTATGTACATCCATGTGGTCATTGCTATAGCGATTACATTCTTTGCATAAAGCCTTTTACATTTGATAAAGAGGGTCGCGGTGAGGTTTTCTTAACTGGGTGACACCCAGATGTCGAGGTCTCTTCGGTGATGCAGGTGGAAGACTTATCCAACCTTGCCATAGGAGATGTATGATAGTTGTTCATAGGTGCTCGATAAGCCTAGTTCGCCTTCTATTGGGTAACTGATTATATGGAGTGGAGTGAGTGACTCACTATGCAGGTAAACATGTCAGTACTTGCAGTTTTATGATATTTTGACATTGTTCATATGCTCATTTTGCAGAGGATACTCTGGTAAAAGTTTTCTAGATTTTTGGTTTTGTCAACTATGTGGCTCAAAAACTAAAATATGAGCACAAAAACTGATCCCTAAGTGGTAACAGTCAAAAATATTTTGGCATGTTCTACATACACACCAACATTTCCTAGCAATCTGAGATTCTTTATGAAGCACGCATTCTCCATGCCTTCTAGCCAACTCTTCACTCTCGGCCTTCATCATGAAATCTTTACAAACATGCTAGCTCTAATATCATCTCATGAGAAAGGAGATAGGGAAGAGGCCTCACAAACACTCTCACACTTGAACAGAGGAGCATACACGGATTGAGGCAAGGAAGAATGATCTTCCACTACTTCTTCTATTATGTAGTCAAAATTTAAAAGAACAACCTAATACAATATTAGAACCAATACAATAATTAAATAGAATTACATAAATAGAGCCCTATTGTTGAGGGATGAAAGAGTCTACAAGAAAGAAATGTGCCATCACTCATGGTAGGTAGATCTATGAAAGCTCACTAAAAGTATCCCTGATATATATCAATGCAATTACTATACATGTGAAAGAAATGAATAGTGGTGCATGTCATCCTCAATCATCACATGTTGAGTTTGATATCTCAATAGCTATGATGATATTTGAAATTATAAATTAGTGTATCCTCCACCTACTGGCGCAAACTATTAGAAATAAACCTACATGTATTTCATCTTGTGATTGTTGATTCTTAATAGCACTTGTAGTGCAACCTTCAAGAAATGTTGATCCTACTTCACCTAAGAAGCCTAGAACTAGTTTGTACATGTATCGTTTTATAAACCCTCTTTTGCATATCTAAATAAAGTTTCTATGGGGATTGTTTTTTAAAACTCAAATGTGTGTGTTTTTGAAGTCAAAGTAAGTAAAATCATCTTGCAATCTCACCTATACATCTTTTCCTAGAATTGCACTCTACGTGCAGGACATATAGGCACATATAGAAAACCAAACTTGATCCACTCGACGACCTTCTGATCGACATGCCTATCGCTCCTTGTGAGTCTTGCCATGGTTGAAATCCATTGAATGCTAATGTGCATGTTTTTGGTTGTTGGGCATATAAATTCATACCTAAAAAAGAGTGAAAGAAATCATTGTGAAATGCATTTTTGTTAGTTACAAATTTTAGAGAGGATGCCAATACGTATACTATCCATAAACCATATATTTTTTTGGTTGGCTAAGATGTCATTGTTTGTGGAGCATGCAGTATAGCCTTTACTTTAATCTATCAAAGAGACTTCTATGCACTAAAAGTATATGTATGAAACCTTTTTGTCTCTCTTCACTCACGATAGCAAAACATATCTCTTGGTGAGGCCAGTTCTCAACCTATGTAGTTTTTGAATGAGGATATATTAATCATGAAACCATTGAGGAGAGATATTGATGATTGGTATAAACTTTAAGAGATATTAAGTTAGATGCACCTTCTCCTTAATATTGTACTTGCTCAAGATTCCATGGTTTTTATTTTGCATCCAATAGCTATGTAGTGGTTGCTTCTAGCATTTGTGATGAGAATGATCCTATTTCTTCTTATGATTTCTAGAACAATTGTATGGCAACTACGTAATTAAAATTTGATTTTATTATGAAGAATGATACTTAGTCTTCATATGAATCTTCTCCTAGAAATAAGGCCGATCGAAATAAGTGGTTTTGTAAGTTGAGACAAAAATGTTATGGTAATATTGATGAATATAAGGTTGGGATTGTCATGAAAGGCTATGCTCAAGGAAAAGCCATGGAGTTTGATGAGACATTTAGTCCTTAGTGTCATATGGCAACCATTTGGCAACGTATTATCATTCTTAATTCAGAATGCGTGGAGCTTAGATTATTTGGATGCAGACTTGCGTGAAAAGTTTATATTTTTAGACCTTTTTTGTTTAAAAAAGTCTATGAAAACAAAGTAATTAATTTAAAGAAGGAATCGTAGGGATTAAAGCAATTAACAAATGATTGGTATAATAAAATACATCCCTTCTTATTAGCAAATGGATTTCAAAATAGTCCAATAGACATCACCTTGTATAAGAAGTCTGTAGATGGTTTACCTCTTATGATTATTATTTATGTGGATGATATGCTATACACTAGTCCTAATGAGGTGCATAATCTGATTTTAAGGCTAATTTATAGGCATCTTTTTAGATATCATATTTGAAGCTTTTCCACCATTACTTAGGCATTTAATTCATGCGTGATGAAGGCATTCCTTTGTGTCAAATATAATACATTTCTCCGTGATGGAACATTTTAGCCATGACAACTATAAACCCATTTTTTCTTCATGATAACAGGTTTATAAATGAGTCTCCACAATGCTAGAGATGAATTTGATGTGAGTCTATATGATTGGGTTATTGGATGCCTTATTTGTGTACGCATCACTTGGCTTGACACGCGATTTGTTGTCTCTTAAATGAGAAGATTTATGCACATCCAAGGTGGTAAGAGGTGACAAGAAATGAAGCACATCCTTTAGTACTCATTGAGTACATGTTGCTTTGGTTTTTTTAGTGCTCAAGTTGGATCAATACCACCATATTTACATACACTTTTAGACTTTAATCAACCTAGTTATTATGCCACTCTTGTGTCCACAAGTTTATATTCCTTCATGCTTGGTAGCTCATGCATATCCTGGTTGAGAAAGAAGTATTCTACAATAAAATCTTCCAATTGGAGGCTTCGGTCAGGATAACTTTCACAATTATTATTGGATGTGTATTTCTAACACATCTTATGGATGGATTTGCTTTAGATCAGACATCTACCACCACCATTTTTAGTGATATTTAGTGACAATCAATCGTTGCAATGAACCTAGTGTTCCTTGCTAGCAGCACACATATTGAGATGCATTATCATTATGTCAGGGAGAGACTCCTTGCTGAAAAGATCTCTTTTGTGTATGTTCCCATACAAGATAATTTTTTCAATCCTTTGTACAAAGGACCTACATTGTGAGAAGTTAGCTCTTGAAATAACTTTGAGAATACACCTTTTTGTGGTTTGAACATACTCCATATTGGGTGGCACTTCGTTAGACATGAATGTCAACCTTTTATTAAGCACATCACTCCTACGAGGAATTTATAAGTATATTTCGTTAGTCATGTGCATGAGTACACATAGGATTATCGGGGACTTTTTCCCCTCGTTAGGAGGTCTTTATCTCTAGCCTCTATATAGACCGACCCCCTAAAGCGTTCTTATTATTGCTCACTCTATACTTAGTAGGACACTCTATATTGTTCTCATGAGCTTCTTCTTCTTCCAAGCGTTATATATGTGCATTGTTCATCCCTAAAATCTAACATAAGCTACATGAAGATCCATCGATTTTTTATGATAAGATTACAAAATTTTCATGTTTTAGTATCTCATAATGAGAAGAGTTAATCATTCTATTCATATCGTGCTCAATATTATAATGTAGAATTTCATGGAAAGTGGTCTTATTTCAAGTGTTTGTTTCATGTATGAGAGTATGACTTGCCATTATCTTTCCAAGACACTGCGTTGATAGAAGCTAAAATACTACTCAATTTTTTATTAAACAATATACAATCTATTTCTTGTCAGAGAATGAAACAAAGTTAAGTCTGGAATCTTTATTTCTAACATGATGGAATATCCTGTGAAGGCAATGTTGAGCTAGACGTCTAAATTCAAGACCTGAAAAAAAAAAAGCTTTTAAACTTTCCAACCCTCGAAAGAAGTGATAAAATTTGAGAAAGAGAGAGAGATAGGGAGGGCACATGCATGTTTCTTCAGGTGACTGGATTGCACTTTTTGGTTCACCGGACGGAGCATTTGGGGCACATGTATGTTAGATCTGATGAGCTCCGTTTGCCATAATCAAGGGCACATGCATAAAGATCACCGGACTTCCGACGATTGAAATATGAGAAATGTGAATATTGCATATATGTTATTGTTACATTTGTCATCACAACTAACGAGATTTTTCATAAAATAATTTCAATTATCTCTCCAACTTACTCATAATCCATAATTCTCGTTTAAAATCCTCAAGATCAACCATCCTTTAATTGTCTAAATACGCAATATAAAATGGTGGTTGATATGTCATTAAATTATTTTCATCACTTACCTTATCAAATTATTATGTTTCCATAATGATAAAGTGAAATATCAAATTTACTCTTTCATAATCCAATTATTTTTATCAGTTTATGGTTTTCTATTTAAAGATTGGATAGCACCGTTGTATCGTTCAAATGTATTTATCATTCAATGATTTTTTATCTTTTATATTAGCATTTCTTGTCATACTTCTACAAATGTACGCACGCAAATCATTTGCAATGTTAAAAAACAAATCGATTTAGATGATAGTGCACATACCATATGATATGCGACAAAACTTTACGCTGTGCGGCAATGGAGATATGATATGCCGACAGATTTCAATAAAAATTGTAAATCGGGTGACCCAACGGAATAAAACAGTCAGGCGACATTCCATTTGGGTCACCCAACCACTCACCGTACACGTCAGTTTATGCACCTTGCCAAGCTGGCAAAAAAGCGTGAGTTTGATCGTACATCGGATCACCGAGGCTTCATGTGCCCTCCATAAGAGAGTGAGAGAGAGAGAGAGAGAATTCGACCAAGCATTTTGCCTTTATTCATGAAAACTGTCTTCCTGTCGATTCGCCTAATTTTCATGCCGGCCAATTTGTTTGCCCCACTTTCTTCTTTAGATGCATCATATTATCCCCTCATATGTGAATGGAGAGCTAGCGCTTTACAGCTTGGCACATTCTCAACCATCTCATAAAGTTATTAAATTATCGGCTTGTGCACGTTTTAAGCATTAATGAAGGCGATGAATGTGTGCAGCAACTTAACTGTGGCTGAGCATTGGCTACTACTAAGGTTATGTGGTTTAAAAAGTTGTTTCATGGTGAAAGTGAAAAGCACGGAGCTCTGCGGCTATGGCGGAACCTTCCTCGGCGACTATGGCGGAATACAGCGAACTCTGACTTTCACTGACTAAGTTTAACAGAACTCTGTGGATATCTGTGGAGTTGAGAAGCACGGAGCTCTGCGGCTATGGCGGAACCTTCCTCGGCAACTATGGCGGAATACAGCGAACTCTGACTTTCACTGACTAAGTTTAACAGAACTCTGCGGCTATGGCGGAATCCTCCTCGGCGCCTAAGGCGGAACACAGTGAACTCTGGCGGAATCTTCCTACTCTTGTACTCTCGACGGGCCTAATGATTGCAACTTGACGTCTGTCTTCCTCTCCAATCAACCTGGTTGAAGAGTCTGGCGCACCGCTGCGCCGCCTACCCGGAATATCGGGGGGAGTTTCGTCTTGCACCAGAAATTTCCAGTGGAGTTTCGGATATCGTGTTCCAAGCGACCGAGTATCGTGATAAGCTCCGGTATCGCGGGTTCCCGGCGATCGTGCATCGTGACAAGCGCCAGGTATCGCGGTGACAGGTATCACGGTGACAAGCTCCGGGTATCGCGCGTGAGGTTCGGGTTTCGTGCCGGCGCTCGCGACGCTGGCGGCCCGTGGTTTCGTCGTGACCTCCTCCCCCTCCCCTCTGGGTTGAGGGGTGAGGTGTCGACACGACCGGAACCCTCACGGATCTTGTTGGTCGGACCGGCAGAACAATCGCTTCAGCCGCCGATCGCCTGGACGAAACGATCGCTCCAGCCACCGATCGCCGGTCTGAACGATCGCTTCTGACGCCGATCGCCAGGGCTGAACGATCGCTTCAGCCACCGATCGCCTGGTCGGAACGATCGCTTCAGCCGCCGATCGCCTGGACAGAACGATCGCTTCAACCACCGATCGCCGCCTATCGCCAGATCGATCGCTTCGACCACCGATCGCCAGGTCGGAACGATCGCTTCAGCCGCCGATCGCCAGGCCTGAACGATCGCTTCAACCTCTGATCGCCATCGCCGTGAGCCCCAAATCTAGAGAGAGGATAGATTTCTAGAAAAAAAAAAAAAGAAGAAAAAGAAAAAAGAGAGAGAAAAAAAAAGAGAAGAAAAAGAAGAAAAAAGAAAAGAAAAAAAAAAAGAGAAAAAAGAAGAAAAAAAAAAAAAAAGAAGAGAAAAGAAAAAGGAAAATAGTAAAGTTTTGAAAGAAGAAGAGTGCTTCCCTTTATGGTGGGACTTTCTGGCCGTTTAGTTTTTCTCTGAAAAGCGGAGCGTTTGGCCTCCATGTGATCGGCGGGGGGAGTCTTCCTTTTGGCCATGGATGTGGCTTCATCCTCTCTCGTGAAAAGTAATCGGGCCCCTCCCCCTGGGGAGACCGGTACACTGGCCGCTCTGCTGGAGGGGGGTTCGTGTGCCGCTCCTGGGGCACCCGAAAGTGTTGAATCCCCCATCGTGTCCCTCAGTAGACCCGCAGTTCTATCTGCTCAGGAGGAGCTCAAGAAAGTTTGCCTCGTCGGCCAAGTGTTTGGCCCTAGGCCCCCGCTCGAAATCGTGCGACAATGGCTAAGAAAAGAGTGGTTCCCTCGAGGACTAATTGTCAGCAAATGCCAGTTCTTACCAGCAAACCACATGCTGCTAGTCTTTGAAAACGAAGAGATGGCGTTCCAAGCCCTAAGCGTCGGCACCTGGCAGCTCGGTCGGGCGACCCTGTGCCTATTCAGATGGTCCCCGGACTTTACTCCCGACAAATCGAAATCGCTCCGGTACCCTCTTTGGGTTGAGCTCCCTAACCTCCCATACTTCTTGTACAACTTCGTGTGGGACATTGTCTCTCCTATCGGCAAGCCGTTGGCGACACGCGAAGACGTTGGTGGTCTCATCTATGAAGGTGCAAGACACTCGTTCAATGCTAGGTGGCACCCACAAGTCTGCGTCGAGGCCGACCTCAGTTCGCCGCTTCCATCAACGATCAAAGTGGACTTGGGCGAAGGAGATGTTTGGGAGCAGGATATCACCTACAAAAACCTTCCCAACGCGTGCTTTCGGTGTGGTCAGCAAGGTCACAGGATTAAAGACTGCCCTCTGAGGCAAAAAAACAAACGATCTCAAGAAGCCTCCAAAACAGCTCAAGACAACTGTGGCGATTTGACCCACTCGACCAAGGAAGGGGAAGGCAAGGGTCTCCGCAGTCCACAAGCTGATGCTGATGGCTTTACTGAAGTTAGAAGAAGAAGGAAAAGAAGTCCGAGGGCCAACGGTGAGAGAAACAACCTGCCAATTACCCCCTACAGCAACTTGTATTGCAATCTTGGTAAGGAGATCAATGAGCTTGACTACCCAGGTGGGAAGCCACCTGAGGTAGACACTTACGACGAAGCCCTAGAGATCCCTGACAATAAAGAAACCCCCCAGGAGGGTTACACTACAAGCAAAGAAGATGGTTTCACCACTAGTAATGAAGACAACATGGATAGTGAAAGTTCCATCATTGGATCGACGATCCCGGAAACGGTGCCGAGCACGGGGCCCAATTCTCCCCAGCAAGGAGCATCCCGCAAAGGAAAACAGCCTATGGAGTTACCATGGAAAAGCCCTCACAAGAACCGATTTCTAAGTCGGGATCAGATCCCAGCGAAAAAGAAAGATGAAGCCAAGAGAAGAAAGGACAAGGCTCCCTCCCGCAAAGAGGGATCAACACAAAAATGATTGTTATCTCGCTAAATGCTAGAGGGCTAACCGACCCCTCAAGAGCGACCATCATTGGTCAATGGCTCCGCGACATCAGCTTAAACACAGACATTATATGTATTCAAGAGATTAAAATTGATGGAGAAGACCTCCAGAAACGGCTCAGACAAGTCTCCTCGGCCCATGTCTGGATCTCAACGAGGCACCAGCGGGGGTCCGGAGGAACGGCTATCGGTATTAAACAATGCTGGCTTGAAAAGCTTGAGAGCTCCATTGAAGATGTAAGTCACCGTTGGATGCGGTCTCTTTTGGTGCTCCTCTTTGTGTTACTATGGTTTCTGTGTACGCCCCTAACGGGGATTTGGAGAGACTGAACACTTGGGCTTCATTTGACTCGCTTCCCCACAACGTGTTTATATGTGGAGACTTCAACATGGTGGAGGACCCTATGGACAGATGGATGGGCAAGGGCAGGGTCATCGACAGTCGGGAGAAAGAAGCGTGGGACATGACCAAACTCCACTTGGATCTGGTTGAATTCAAAGACTCGAATGGCTTTTCTTGGTCGAATCTCCAAGCGGGCGAGGATCTGAGGAAAGCTAGACTCGATAGATGCTACATCTCTCAGAGCTTTACTCATCAGTGGGGCCACCCTACCATCACGCAACGCACTGACCTCACCATCTCTGATCACTACCCGATCGTTATCACTTTTCAACCTTCCAACAAGACCCGCAAGGCTCCGCGGTTCCATGCCAACGCCTCCACCTTCTCTCTCCCCTCCGTCCATCAAGAGATTGCCGATGTGTGGAAGGTGGCGTTCGCCTCTGGCTTGGCCCCAGCCAAGTGCTGGAGAAGTGCGGTCGACAAGTCTCGTAAGATCATGATCAGAACTAAGAAGATGCTCGAGACTGTGCGGCGGGCTCGTAGGGAAGCTCTTTACCACAGACTCTGGCGGCTCGAGGAGGAAGTGAACAAAGGAAAACACCAAGCCCAGAAAGGCCTCCGAAAAATCAGAGCTGCGTTGAGGTGCGAGGAAGAAATACAAAGGGAAAACTTGCAAATTTTCTTCAAGGAGTGGTGGGCCGGCAAAGCCGACAAACCCACCAAAGAGATGTGCAGTATCCTTAAAAGGAAACACAACAGAGAGGCGATCCCTCTATTGCTCGATCCACATGGCAATGCTTGCAATTCGGAAGAAGATAATTTTGGCATCATCGAAGGGCACTTCACGAGACTCCTGGGAACCTCGAACCCCCTCTCCCACCATAGAAGGGACTGCATGGCTGCCATTTCTAGGGTCTCCCCCCGGAGAATTCCACCTAACCTCCACTCCCTGCTTCATGCCCCTATCTCTGAATCAGAAATCATTGAGGTCATTGATGCCCTCCCCCGCGGTAAAAGCCCGGGACCCGACGGACTCACTATCGAGTTCTTTAAATCCTTCAAGCTGGTGGTTGCCACCCCTCTTCGGATGGTGTGGCAAGAAGCGCTAAAGTACGGTGCTCTTCCTTCTTGTTTAAATAATGGAATTATCAAGCTGATACACAAAAAGGGGGAAAAGAACAGAATCGAGAACTGGCGGCCTATTACGATGCTCCAAACAGGATACAAGATCATCGCCAAAGTCATAGCCAACAGAATTTCGTGCCACCTGAGATCTTGGCTTAGTGAAGACCAAAAAGGTTTCATCAAAGGCAGGTCCATCCTGGAAACCATTATGGATATTTGGGAAGGTATTCAATTCGCAAATGAGTCTAATCAAGATGTGGTTTTCCTCAAGATCGACTTTGACAAAGCCTACGATAGGTTAGAATGGGACTATATTCTGCAGTCGCTCCAAGACCTCGGATGTAGTCAGAAATTCACCAAGATGATCGCGACCCTCCTCGGAAACGCAACGACCCAAATTAACGTTAACGGCAAACTTTCGAAGGCGATCCATCTTAAAAGATCTATTAGACAAGGGTGCCCTCTTGCCCCCCTTCTCTTTGCCATCGCCACTGAGGGGCTGAGCAGACTTGTGGCACATCATGTGGAGGCTGGCAATATCAAAGGCCTCCGGCTGCCTCACGACCACAGTCAAATCATCATGAGACTTTTTGCCGATGATATGAACGCGTTCGTTCACAATGATAATACCAGTCTGGAGACGTTCTGGGGGTGTCTTGATACCTTTTGTGAGGCCTCTGGATCCAAAATCAACCACAATAAGACCGCATTTAGGGCTATTGTGGGACATCAACCTGGCCTCCTCACTGATCATGGTTGTCAAATCATTCCGCAGGGCCAAATCCTTCGGCTGCTTGGTATCCCCTTGGGGTTTGGCGTCTCTATGGAGCAGCGATGGAACTGGGTGCTGGCCAAACTTGAAAACAAGCTTAACTACTGGAAAGGCATGCAAATCAATCTCGCTGGTCGCGCTATGGTTATCAACACGTTCCTCCTCTCGTCTACCATCTATTTCCTTTCTTGTTGGAGACCGAACGAGCAAGGCCTGTCCAAACTGAACAGCATCTGCAGAAACTTTCTTTGGACGGGTGATCATAACAGAAGGGGGGTGCCTAAAATCAAATGGGCCATCTGCACCAGCCCTAGAGATAGCGGGGGGCTTGGTGTCCTGGACATTGGGTGTATGGCTAACAAACTGGCAGCCAAATGGATGATTAAGGCTTGGTGCAATAGGGAGGCCTCGTGGGCCAAGCTGATCTTCAGAAACAAGAATGAGTTGGCCCTCACGGGGTTCCCGAACTGGAAGAATCTTGACATCATGACCCTGCTATTCTCCCCGATTCCCGTCTTCCCGAAAGGCTCCAATCTCGTGTGCTCTCTTTGGAAGGGCTGGAATAAAGTCAAAAGCTTCACAAGAATTAGTGAGGACTGGAAGTGGGCGGCCGGAATCAGACAAAACGACTCTATCTGGTTTCCGATACATGGCATCCGGAGTGTGGAGTCGAGGAACATTCAAATTGCCAAGAAGTTATGGAACAAAGGATTCAAAAAATGGAAACACCTCTGGAAACAAGACACCAACAGCTGGATCAACTTCGAGGATATCGACCCTCGCTTAAACATCTCCTACGAAGAATAGAACACCCTGCAAAGCAGATGCCTCGCTTGGGATCGTCACAAGACTCGCCTTCTCATGGGACACGACGCGCCGAACTCGCTTGGTCTCAAATGGCACAATGGAAATAGCCTACTCAAAATCCCGAACATCAAAGAAACGGCTGACCTCCAGTTCAGCCTAAACAAGAAGTGGTGCCTGTCTTGGACGCGGCTTCGGTGGGACATGAAATTCATGGGTATCTGGCACCCCCTAATATAGATTAAGAAGTCGGTCCTCTTATGGCAAATTCTTCATCGAGGAATCTGGACCAACCATAAGGCTAGCAAAATTTGTGGGATCCCTCCTTGGTGCAAACGCTGCCACCGTGCTATCGAAGATGTCCCACACATCTTCCTTTCTTGCCCCAACTCCTACAGAATCTGGCAGACGGTTGGAATGAAAATCAGACTGCAAAAACAGCTTAGTTGGAAACAAGTCCTTTTGGGGGAAGCGATCGGCTGCTCTGCGCCTCTCTGGAACGCCATCAGAGGGGAAGTTCTGTGGAAAATTTGGCGGGAGAGGTGCGCCCTCAACTTCGGCGATCCCCCCAGGGAGTGGTCGATTGAGAAGTCACTATTCCTCCTTGGCAAAAGGATTGTGAACAGTAAGAAGTCCCCCCCCTTCAGGCACCATCAAGTCCTCCTCTTGATCAACAACAAGCTCAAACCCAAGTGGGTCCCGCATGAGGGCGATGAGAGGGTGATTAACCTTCTCTGTAACGCAACCTAGGATTCAATCAAGCTTCCCCTGCTTTGTGGGATTTGGGGGGTCCCGTGGGCACTAGTCCCCTTCTTCTGTACCTTTGTTTCTTAATTTAATTCAAGTCCGGGAGAGTAGGCTATTGCCGAACTTCCTTTACATTAAAAAACTTAACTGTGGCTTTAAAAACTACCAAGGTCAGAAAAATGCTTTCCATATGCAGCAGATGAGAGCATATTCTTGATGCTCGTTTAGAAAGTTCAAAGGGTAAAATCTTTCTAGCCTTCTCGTAATGATATTGTGAGGGAAAATCCCGTTCAGTTTCATCTTTAGAGAAAAATTGTTCCATAATTTCATTCGTTTTAACTTTTTACTTGTAAAATTTTCTTCATATGCAGCACATGAGAACGGAATACTCGAATTCATTTCATATGCAGCACAGAAGAAGATATTATATCTGCAGCACACAAAGGGGAAAATCTTAGTGGTGTTTACGTAATTATGTATGTTGTGAGGGAAACTTCATCCCTTTATTTTCATCTTTGAAGAAAAAAATATTTGATGAGTTGATTGATTTTGACGTTTTCATGTTAGAAACAAATAAAATAGGTCTCCAGCATTTCACATTTAAAGAGAAAATATCC
Organism: Ceratopteris richardii; assembly: GCA_020310875.1. NCBI lineage: Eukaryota > Viridiplantae > Streptophyta > Polypodiopsida > Polypodiales > Pteridaceae > Ceratopteris > Ceratopteris richardii. Next base: position 1,707,407 of record CM035409.1, read on the forward strand.
GTTAAATATAATAACTTGGATGTTATTTAAATATTTACATAAAAAATATCCGGTAAATATTTAAAGAGAAATTATCTCGAAGATCTGGAGGGAGAGGTATACCAGCAACTTTGGTCAACCTTCCAAGTAGTGGTCAATCCAGAAGTCTCTTTTCCTCCTTGGCAAAAGAATCTCCAACTGTAACAGGTTCCCACCATTTAGGCATCATAAAGTGTTTCTCATTGAAAACAACAAGTTTAAATCCATGTGGGACCCACATGAAGGCGACGAGAGAATTGTGGACCTCCTTTGTAATGCTCTCTAGGCCTGCCAGTTTGGCCCTGGCTTTGTGGGATTTGAGGTGTCCCAAGGGCACTAGTCCCATTCACTTGTAACTTGTTCTTAAATCTTAGCGACTCGTTGAGGTTATAAGCGTAAATCTAATCAAAAGTTCATATGCCTGATTGAAAGTTCATATGCCTCTAAACATTCACACTCACATTCACATTTTACTGCACAAACAGAAATCAGGAAAGATGCATAAACACAAATCAGGACAGTCCGTGTTTAAATAATAATGAGAATTATTGCTGACAATTTAATGACAAACGCAGACGTTAATTTCACATTGTGAAAACCAAAACAATTAAAAGAGAAGATATGACTTGTTGCTAGCAATGGATACCAGATTTAAACGCATTGAAATATCCAAAGTACTGAGGGGTTCCCGAATCCCAAATCCTCTCCTTATCTCCCACTTAATGTGGATGAAGATATGAAGCCCGCGCCTGAAGAGCTGTGTTCGACATTCATGCCAATTCTATCGAGCTCTTGAAGTGCCTTTCCTATTTGCGTCCTTGTGAATGATGATGGGTTTCTAAGAACAAAAAGGAGGCCTTGATGTAAGCTACTCAGCTCCAAGTGTTGCGCTGTTACCAAGCCTTTTAGCATGTTCACCACAGTTGGCATCGACGGTCTCATCGTTGAATCTTCCAGGACGCACAAAAATGCGATGCGTATCATTTGTCGCAGATCTCGTACATCCTCCTCACTCTCCAAAGTGGCATCCGTTAAGACGGCTATGTTGTCTGCTTGAGCTTGCCAAAATGCCCACTCCGGGTAATACATTCGTTCCTTGGGCTCAATGCTGTTGTCCAGATTCCTTCTTCCACTGATTATCTCCATCAATAGCATCCCAAAACTGAACACATCGCACTTCTCATCAATGACACCTTTCGTCAACCAGTCTGGAGCCAAGTATCCAGGAGTGCCTCTCATTGCCGTCATCACATGTGTTTCACAGTTCTTCAAAAGTCTTGATAGGCCGAAGTCTGCAACCTTTGCTTCAAAGTTACTGTCAAGAAGGATGTTCTGTGGCTTGATGTCTAAATGGATGATCCTCTCTCTTGTTCCATTGTGCAAGTAGGCGATGCCTTGTGCTATGCCTAAGGCTATTTTGCACCTAACTCTCCAAGTTAACTGTGCCTTTCTATGTGCATCATCAGAAAAAAGCCACTGGTCCAGAGATCCATTCTCCATGTAATCATAGAGTAGGAATCGATAACCTTTCTGCGCACAAAATCCTCGCAAGCGCAATAGATTGTAATGGGAGATCCCTCCCATAATTGCAACCTCTGCTTTGAATTCCTTGTTCCCTTGGTTGAAGCTGTCCAGCTTTTTCACTGCAACTGGGGTTCCATCGAGAAGCTGCCCTGCATATACCACGCCGAAACCTCCTTTCCCCAGTTGCCTTTCGAATCCTTTGGTTATGGCATGAACATCCCTGTATTTGAATCTTGAAGGAAGTCCCTCTGTAGCATTTAACAGAACGTCATCATCATCATCATCCTCTTCCTCTTCAACCTTGTGCATAGAGAACCTCCTATACAGATGACAAAGGACAAGAATGAATACAACACCCAGAGCTGACAGGGCACTTGCCACGATGACTGTTTTCCGCGATATTATCGCTTCTGTCAGAGATGCGGTTGCTTCTGTGCGAGGTGATATCCCCACTTTCACATATGTTACGAATATGCTCTGATCGAGACCTCCACGGAGGCTCCATACTTCATGCATATGATGGCATGCATTTGTATCTTTCCGCCAGAAAGCAAGAAGACAGGGACAATCATGTTCGCAATCCTCTTTACACTTTTTCTCGGAAGATAGGTTTAAGGCTGGTGTGTAATCGTTGGCCACGTAGTCCACCCCATCCAGCTTGAGCATCATAGTTACTTGTGCTCGTGAAAAAGGATTGCATTTAAGTTTGTCGTTGAGCTTACAGCCCTGAGAGAAGTCACTGGAATTCAAGGGAGAAAAGAAAGACTCATTAAGGCATGCGCAATGTGATTCTCCCATGCAAAGCCCATAAGGCCCACAGGAATTTGGAAGTAAACATCCTTCCGGGGTAGATTGACGACCTTGTACCGCAGGGTAGCTTAAAACCCGGAGATTTCCATCATATTGAAGCTGCAGAAATGTGCCATCACGTCGAGAGGGAGTAGTCCCTGAATACAAGGAGAAAGATCTATAGGTTGGTGAAATACTGCAATCCGTTTGAGCCCCATGATAAGCATGGAATTCAATTGTGCTCATGTTGTGGGATATGCAAGGTGCGAAGCGTGAGGGTGTTCGGCAACTTGGTTTCCAGGAGAGCGAACTGTCATTGTAGTTCAGTGCCCAGTAGCGCTGAGGGTTCTCAGGGCTCATCATGTAGAGAAATAGTCCACATGACTCGAAGAAAAGTGTATAACGACCAGGGGAAGGGTCGCTAGCGGACGTCCAGCTCGTGATATTCTTGCCCTCTAGCAGAAATTGATTCGAGCCGACTGTGTCCGTAGGATAGTCTGCAGTTTGCCATACGATGTTTCCGAATTGGTCACTTAGAACGAGGCTCACGGGACTTTCAGACAGACTCATCTTAGCGACTCCTTTGCCAGCGGTGTCCGATGACCAGATGGGGGTTTGCATGTCTTCCCCTACAAGCACAAGATTGCCATCTTCACGAAGGCGGAGCGAGATGAGTCTTGCGGTAATAGCGTGCCGATTGGCATTCCAGATCACATTATAGTAATCAGTCCAAGGGTCGCCCACGATGATGGCCAGGGTGAAGTTGTAATGATGGCCACGGTGAAGAGGATAGGGATCAGGCACAAAGAAAACTAGATATGCTGATAAATAAGATAAATTAGAAGATTTGGAATGAAGAATGGGTACGAAGGTGTTTGTTCCGCCGTTGGACAGCTGCCATGGGGAGCCGTCGTCGCGAAAACTAGAAGTAGAGAAGCTGAAGGAGTCGTTGAGCTTCCACTCGAGCCTGCGATCAGAAGAAGATGTCTGTGCATATGAATGGAGTTGTAGAAGAAGAAAGGCCAGAAGAACCGCAGCACAGAACGATGGGAGCCTCATGACCGTCCTGTAAATGTATGCGCCCTCCTCTCGAGATCTTGATTTATGATCGATTTCTAATATTTCTTTGTCGGTTGTCGAATCGATTTCCAGGCTTCAAAGATAATGATAATAGTCATCAAAGACATTGTGATAATAGTCATCAAACACACTGGCCATGCGAATCGGGACATTCGAGAGTCAAAGCTTAAAAGAATAAGCAAAGTGGAAAGAATAAATATGTCTTTCCGCATGGATTTGATTAAGGATTTGATTAAGGATTTGATTTCCACTTAAATGTTCTGCTAGATTCATACATCCAATAGATATGTTGAACCTCTCCAACAAGTCTATGAAGTTACATTATGTGTGTATAAAAGCGATAGGAAAACATACGAAGCCCTCAAGTTATCGTGACGTGGAAAAGTGAAGAATGGTAAATCTTACAAGGGAGCAACTTAATGGTAAATCTCACAAGTACTTGAATAGAACTCTTCTTGCTTTTGGAGGGCATGCTATAACTCCTTCACAAGCATTTTGGAGAGATTTCAAGGAAATTACTTAACAAACTGTAGAAAATCGTAGGTCTTATACAATAGGGAGTATGTTATTTACACCATTCTAGGCGTTTCTTGAATACATTGGGAAATTATGTCTCTCTTGCATGCAAGAGGCCCCACTTTCTATTATTTGGTTTGAGTACCATAAATTAAAAAAAAAATGCATAAATGAAAATTGTAGAAGTCTACAAAAGTGATGGTCGGGCTATGGAATCTTTGAAATATTTGTGCAAGCATATTTATGATCTATCCACTTAGGCATGCTCCTTGTCACAAGAACAATTCTATTGAAGACATCCCACTTGCAAGCTAAGAATCTACTTTGGCATGATCCTCTTGAGAAGTCCCTCATCTACAAGTCTATCATTTTTTGCATCAAACTCAGCTATTTTCATGGAGGGTATGATTTTCCACAAAATGAATACGCCTTCTTAGAGATTCTCACATGTCTCGCCTACCCACAACTATCTTGCAACGCCAAGGATTCCAACTCAGAAGCTCATATTTTGGAGGTTCTCAAGATACCCAACATGCCACTCATGCTGTGTTGCTTGTTTCTCATAGAAGTTGTATATTAACCCAGTGGACTTATCTTTCCAACCTCTTACGAGAACTATACACTCTTGTGTGATATTCGGTGATTGTGAACGCCAAGTTTTTTATTCTACACTCTTGAACTGTTATTCATTCTCGCACCAAGGCTCACGCGCCTCTTATTGAAGAGAGCATACACTCTTATTAAAGAGATTGTGAATGATCACATGTATACATTTGTCTTAAGCTCACATTCCACCAGCCATTCTTATCCTTTTCGGTTCATGATATCAAGTGCAAGAGCCCTTCTCTTATAGTTTCCTTCAATTTCGAACTTGAGAGCATAAAAAAAATCATAGTCTTAAATCATTTGAGGACTAATGACGAACAAAATAGAAGATAAAACATGGAGCATTCTAGAGCTCTATGGGATCATGGTTTGTCACAAGGGAATTACCGAAGTGAAGCAATATGAAGCATGGACATGAGGAAGGAAAATATGAAAAATGGAAATATCTTCGTCAGAGATGAATGAAAGAAATCCATTTCCTCTTTTGTTTTATTAAGGGATGAATGAAGGAAATCCATTTCCTCTTCTTTTTTCTTATTAAAGGAATCTGAATCATGAATAGTCTTGCTCGTGAAAATCTCTGTTTCACATGTGAATGCTCTATTTGATGGATTAGAAGAGCACCTTATCTTAAATGTGAATGCTGAAAGATGTCAATGATTCATAGGGGGAAACACATGGGTGGGTGCACGTGCAGATGTGCACGAACCTACATATTTTGGCAATTGCTTTCATCATTAGTGCATAGCGATAGTTATATGTGTGGAAAATATTGTAGGCACATAAAAGGAAATAAGTCACTCTTACTACAAAATCTAGGAAAAGAACAAAACTAAAGCACTTCAACAGGATAAGTATCCATTAGAATTGGGGTCATTCCAAGTAAGTTTTAAATATCGTATAGTGGTGGTCGCATTCCAAGGGGTTAAGGTTTAATCCTAGAATAAAACTTGGACATGATAGAAGTCATGAAAATTGGATGGAAGATACCTAAGGATAAGGATATGTGAAGCAAAACTTTAAAAAAATCCATAAAAATAGATAGTATTAAGGTATGAAGAATAGCGAGTCTCATATACTTTCCAACTAGGATCCAAACCACAAGTAGTGGTACTTAAATCGTATGGTTCATATAACAAAAAGGTGTATCAATCCTTCTAGATATTGTTTAGAGTAGGAAAATGGAAAGGCATTAGTTGTTTGGCCTATATGCTCAAGTCACTAGAACATTGACACAATATTCACTTTCTAGCACAAGCTTCTGAACTCATAGAAAATTGAATTAAAGAAAAAGTCACTACATGATGGTAAGTGTGCACTACATGGTCTGAAACATGAAGTTGAAATTAACATCAAAGTCGGTATGGTAGAGTAGGAAACCGTAATTAAAGTAGATGATTTCTTAAGCTCAAGTATAAGTCTCTGAGAAAGTGTCTCCTTTCTAGAGAGGTATAAGATTCATCTAAGATTTTCCTTAGTTTTTTTATTGAACTTATGTTGAATTGTGAATGAACAATTTTTTCCTACATTCTCTAAGGACTCAAAAACCCAAATTGAACATACTAGTCCTCTACTTTGAAAAGAAATCAATGAATCTTGGTTAAAGGTGGACAATAATGGAAATACCTAAATGAGCTATTTTGTTCAATTAGTTTCTACATTCAAATTGTATTCTAATGGCATAAAAATGGGCTTGAAATTAGCCATGCCATGTCGTTGTAGCATACTCAATGCATAATACCTTTAGGAGAGCCATATACCTTTTTTTTCTATAGGTATAAATGCAATGCCCAAAAAGAACTGTAGCACACCAAGATCTATCTTGTCAAATTCTTACATAAGGTGTTGCTTTAACTCGTTAATAATGTCTTCATTATAACCAACTACAATCAAGTCATCAACATAGAAAGCCATAATTATAATGCCATCATCAACCTTCTTTGCATAGCATAATACTGGCATGTGAAGAAGGAGGGGCTTGTTTAAGACCACACAAAGTGTTTTTCAACCTGCAAACATATTTAGGATGCTTTGAAAATTCATATCCTTGTGGTTGGTTTAGATATGAAGTATTTTGATCACGATGCACCATGGTGGACTCTCCTTCATAGGACTAGTGTCAAAATTCATTCTATGGTAGAGCTCTATTAAGCATCTACAACATTATGTAGAGTACAAACCTTCTCAAGAATATTATGCTTAGTGGATAAGTAGTCTCTAATGAAGCGATGACTCACCTCAATGTGCTTGGTCTTTGCATGATGGAAATGATTCTTAGCCAAGGAAATCACAATCTGACTATCACTAAGCAAACAAGGTACATGCTGAAGTAGACCCATATCACAAGCAAGATGAGAAGGCCACAATGATTCCTTACATGCATCACTTGTTGAAAATTATTGTGCTTCTGTAGTGTAAAGAAGTGTACATTCTTGAAGACTAGATTTCCAGGATATATCACCTCCAAGAAAAAAGCATGTATCGTGATGTAGACTTATGTTTTTCTACGCAACCAACATAATCTGATTTAGGGCAATCATCCTTGCTAAATCTCACATATGTGGGTAAAGGTGTAGTCACTTTCAGACAAGTATATGAAACATTAAGCCCTAACACGATTGATCTACATGCCAAGAGTATGTTTGGCATCCCCCAAATCCTTCATATAAAATGTCTCACTCAACTTTTTTTTTGAGAATTTGTAAGTCGTAAGACGACTTTCCAGCAATCAATATATCATCAACATAAAGTATCAAGTATGTCATGCTACCATCTGAGCATCTTTTTGTATACAGAAAGTTCATTGCTTTGAGAATAGCCTTGAGACTTCATAAAAAGCATCAAAATCTCGGTACCCTTGACTAGGGCATTGTTTAAGTCTATATAGCCCCTTCTTAAGCTTATAAACTAGTCTTTCTTTGCGAGGAACTACGTAACACTCTGGTTGATCCATATATATCTCATTTCTAAGATCTCCATGCAAGAAAGTAGTTTTCACATCCATTTGGACTAGCTCTAAATCTTCCATTGCAATGAGTCCAAAAAACATCCATAGGATAGTCATCTTGACCACTAGGGAGACGATTTCCTGAAAATCAACACCATGTTAGTGCTTAAAACCCTTTGCAACAAGTTGTGGTTTATGCTTTGGAGAAGCACTATCTTATGGGAATTTTAGCGTATATACCCATTTACATGGTAAAGCTTTGCTATTCTTTGGGAAAGGTACTAAATCCCAATCATCTTTCTTGTGAGTACAATCCGAATCACTCTTCATGGCATGCTCCCACTTCACATGATCGTATCTTTGCATAGCCTCTTTGTAGCAAGAAGGCTCACTAGCATCTTTTAGCACAACAAAATCCAAAACAGGAAGATATCTATCAGGTGGGTGTGAGATGATGCGGAAATGTGGTATACTTCTTTTCTCTGATACCACTCCTTGACGACGCGATGAAGGCTGAGCCTTGCGGAAACCGTCACGCCCAAGAAGAACTAAGCTAGAGTGATTCAGAACACTTCTGTAATCAATCAATAGCTTAGCGAAGTCTAGCGCTCAATATATAAGACTGCACTTCTAAATTTCACAGAAAAATTTCACCGGAACTTCACTGGACTGACACCGTAATCGTACCGGAATTGTGCCGGAATGAACTTCAATTCTGTTTAGGACTGACACCGTAATCGTACCGGAATTGTGCCGGAATGAACTTCAGTTCTGTTTAGGACTGACACCGTAATCGTACCGGAATTGTGCGGGAATGAACTTCAGTTCTGTTTATAATTACTTCAAGTGAACATACATGAAGTAAGGAAGTGACGCAAAAGCTTCCTTAACTTACTGAACTCTTTCTGAAGTTTAAGAAGAAACTCCACTAGTTCAGATGACCCTTTTTCGGTCAGACTTTGTACTATGTGTAGATATCTTTTCCACCGAAAATCTTAATCAACTAAAAGTAGAGATGTCTAGCTACAGAATGAGCTATCTCTCACACAAAACTTCACATTATTCTGTGAAATGCACTTCGTCCTTCTATCGGAAAATTACTCGTTTACAGTAAGAACTGCAACTGACCGAAAATGCGGTTACTGAGAAATCGTTAACTGTTAAAACATACTCTGTTTCTTCGCATACAAACAGTACACACAAACATCCACATGAACATGTGTTTTCTATTAGAGAAGATGTGTACAAGTGAGCTTGGCCTCTTCTTGCTCAAGCTACAGAAACTCTCCTATACTGAGTCGTTTCTTATTACCATCTCTCTCTCAGATGAATACCCGATATTTCAGGCTTCTGTTATTCATCTATACATACGCGATCTCTGGCGTCTTCTTCTACATACGCGATCTATGGCGTCTTCTGTCTATAACTCTGCGTCTCTGCGCATCTGCTATATTTCGTCTCTTTCTCTATCTCTATTCTCCTGTCTCTCCTACTTCCTTCTTCTATATGTGCTCTTATTTATACTGCACGCGCTTCTTAAGCACGTTCTTGTTCGCACTTCCCTTCTATTATTCCTTTGCACGTTCTCTCTATGTACAGCTTGATTTTGCATAACGGACTCTGATCCTGGGAGATTCTGTACTGTACATAACAGTCGTGGATTTGTCCCTCCACTAAGGCTTTTGATTCTTCTCTGATTCTGCTTCTGTTTTTTGTTTGTCAATTTCGTGAGTGTTTCCTCAACAGCTCCCCCTCAATCACTAATTTGACATCTTCCGATCTTTCATATATCTTCCTTTCTTTTATTCCTGCCTTCTCTTTGAATCTGTTTGTCTTCGTTCCATCCAGACTCTTTGTCAAGATATCTGCAATCTGATCTTTTGTCGGAGTGTATACTATTTCTATCTCTTTCTCCATTATCTTTTCCCTCAAGAAATGATACTGAATCTCTATGTGCTTTGTTCTTGCATGAAATACTGGGTTTGCTGCAAGATAGAGCGAACTCATATTATCTCCATGTATGATAGGTATACCTTGATCAATACCCATGCTTTTGAATAAAGTCTGCATCCATATTATTTCTTTTGCTGCTTCTACCAGTCCTTTGTATTCGGCTTCTGTTGACGATAACGCTACTGTGTGTTGCTTCTTTGAACACCAACTAACCAGCTTATCTCGTAGGTATATCATATACCCGTGCGTTGACCTTCTGTCATCTTGGCTTCCAGCCCAATCTGAGTCACTGTATGCTCTGAGCTTTATATCTGACGTAAAAGGATAATATAATCCTTCTTTTATAGTTCTTTTGACGTATCTAAGAACTCTTTGTCCTGCAACCCAATGTTGATCTGTTGGTCAATGCATGAATTGTGAGAGAACTCCCACTGCATAACTAAGGTCCGGTCTTGTTAGCGTAGCATAAATCAAACTTCCTACTAATGACTGATATTTCTTCATATTTTTAAACTCTACTCCACTATATCTGCTGAGTTTATGATTTACTTCAAGCGGTGTTGAAGCTTCTCTGCAATTCTCCATATTAAACTTTTTCAGTAAGTTTAGGAGATACCTTTCTTGTGACACATATACACCATGATCTGTGTATGTGATTTCCATTTAGAAAGTATGACAACTTTCCTAGGTCACTGATCTTGAACTCTCTTTCAAGTAGTTTCTTTACTTCTGTAATCCCTTCATCTGATGTTCGTGTGATTATTAAGTCGTGTACATAAATACAAATGTAGATCATACCTTCTTCTGTTCTCTTTATGAGTAGACTTGCATCTGCCTTTGAACTTTGGTATCCAAGTTCGTTTAGATATTTCACAAGTCTATAATTCCAAGCTCTTGGAGCTTGCTTCAGTCCATAAAGTGCTTTTCTTAACCTGCAAACAAAGTTTGGGTTTCTGGAACTTACAAATCCTTCAGGTTGTTCTATGTACACTTCGTCAGAAATGTATCCATTCAAAAATGCGTTCTTTATATCTAACTGACTTAGCTTCCATCCTTTCGATGCTGCTATAGCAATTACTGTCCTTATGGTTGACATCCTTGCCACCGGACTAAACGTCTCGTCATAATCTATGCCATGTGTCTGGGCATAGCCTTTGACCACCAGCCTCGCTTTGTATCTGGCTATCCTTCTATCTGCAAATTTCTTTATTTTAAAAATCCATTTATTTCCGATTACTTTCTTACCATTTGGTTTCGGAACAAGTTCCCATGTCTTGTTCTCCTCTAGTGCGCTGATTTCTTCTTCCATTGCTTCTTCCCATTGTTTTTTGCCTTTTGCTTCATCATAGCACTGTGGCTCTTCATCTTCTTTGACTATATATGCATAGTCTTTCTGAGTTATATATGAGGTATCATATGAACACCTTTCTGGTTGTCTTCTATTCCTGTTCGACCTTCTTGGTTCAAACTCTTCATATGTATCTGAATGCACTTCTTCATTATCTTCATTTCTCATATCTGATCCGTTCCTGGACGTACTTGCCTGCATATGATTTTCATCTCTGTTTACCTGAACAATTGATTTCCCTTTCTCTCTTCTTTTTATTTCTTCTTCGAATTCTTCAGTCGTATGACTTTGATCTGCATACCAGCTTTTTTGTTCATCAAATGTAACATCTCTGGACACAGTAAATTGTTTGGTTAGAGGGTTCCATAACCTGTAACCCATCTGCTTTTCATCATATCCGACGAACACATATTTCTCTGCTTTCGGTTCAAGCTTATGTCTAAGTTGAGACGGTACATAAGCATACGCTACTGATCCAAACACTTTGCAGTGATCAAGTGTTGGCTTCTTTCCCCACCAAGCTTCATAAGGGGTCATTCCTTCCAATGTTGTACATGGTAATCTGTTTACCAAGTACGTAGCTGTGTTTACAGCTTCAGCCCAAAGATAATTTGGACAATCTTTTTCATTTAGCATGGCTCGTGCAAATTCAACTACAACTCGGTTCCTTCTTTCTGCTACTCCATTTTGTTGTGGTGTATATCTGCAGGTTATTTCTCTCTTAATACCTGCATTCCAAAGATAGTCATTGAATTCTCGGGAGAAGTATTCTCCCCCTCCATCAGACCTCAGTCTTTTAAGTTTTCGTCCGGTGAGTCTTTCAGCATATGCATGAAAATGCCTGAAAGCTCCAAATACTTTTGATCTCTCTTTCAAAACATAAAGAGTTATCCACCTTGTTGCATCATCAATGAATAAAACATAGTACCTTGATCCGCTGATTGATCCTTCTTTCGTTGGCCCCCATACATCTGTATGAATAAGCTCGAGTACTTCGTCATGTTTGAATCCTTTCTTCTGGAAAGGTAACCTGTGGGCTTTTCCCAACTGACATGCTTCGCACTTATGAATCATATGTTGATTCTGTATATTCGGTAATCCCAATACTGACTGATTCGTTATCATAGCTTTAATTCCTTTTTCATTGAAATGACCCAATCTCTTATGCCAGAGATCAAGTTCTATAATCACCTTTTCTCCATGTGTGAGCAACGCTTGGCCAATGTTGTACTCTTAAAGTAAAGAGTCTGCCTTCTTTCTTTCCAGAAACAATCTGGTTATATCCGTTCTCGGGATCTTCTACAAATACACCTTTATTTGTAAATCTGACCTGAAAACCTTTTTCAACTATCTGTCCCACACTAATCAAATTTTTCGGTATTGTTGGGACATACAAAACATTGGTTAGCAAATCTGCTCCATTCTTGCATTTCACTTTTCCAATTGAGTGTACGCTATGTCTCGTATTGTCAGCTGTTTGAACAGTGTGACTAGAACTACCTTTTTCTAGTTCTGACATTAGTTCTATATTTTCTGACAAGTGATTAGAACATCCAGAGTCAATGTAGAATACCTTTAGATCTTCATTTTCTGATGTGCTGATTGAGTTCATCATCAACGATGTATGTCTTTCATTCTGCGTGTCGTTTGCGTAGTTGTTGTAGGTGGTGTTGTAGGATTGATTCTGTCCCCAACTTCTCACTCCACCTCTACCATAGCCTCCTCTTTGATTTTGTCTTCCTCTTTGATATCTTCCGGTTCTGCCTCTGCTATTACTGTTTTGATTTTGATTTGATCCTTGTTGATTGTGCCGACAGTCATGAGCCAGATGATTACTTAGTCCACAAATCGAGCAAGCTTTCTTGTTGGTATTCTGGCTACTTCTTCCTCTTCCAAAGCCTCTTGCTCTTCCTTTGCCAGTGCCCTTACCTCTTGCGTAATAGGCCTGAGAGCTCGACTCTTCTTCGTCTTTTGTCTTACCTTTGTCTTTCTTTTTGTTCTTCATGTACATTGCAGAGCTTTGTCCTTTATCTGCATCTCCTTTCAGGTCTTGCTCATATGTGAGCATCAAACCAAGCAACTGATTTAAATCTGGCACAAAATGATTTAGAGAAAGTTCAGTTGATAGTACGAAAGGTTTCCACCTTTGATCTCCTCTTAATCCTGTGAGAACTTGCGCTATCAATCTATGGTCTTCGACTTCTTCATTTATGGATCCAAGACTATCTACTAGATCCTTCATTTTAGTGACGTAGTCACTTATGCTTTGATTCGACTTCTTTCTGAATGTCGTAAACTCGGACCATAAACTAGCCTTCCTGGCTTTCGTAGTATTTTGGAAATGATCTTCCAATGCACTCCATATGTCCTCTGCTTTCTCCAGACCTCTAATATGCGGTAGTAGATGGTCTGTTACAGTATTATAGATGTAGGCTCTTGCCGTTGCATCTTTCTTCTGCCACAGCTTCAAGGCTTCTAATTCTTCTTTTTTCGGTTGACTATCATCTTTGAAAGTCGACTTCTTTTCTTCTCCGGTCACGTACATCATTAAGTCCTTACTCATAAGTAAGGCTTCCATGCGCATTACCCATGCGGGATAATTATCTCTGTCCAACTTATCAATAGTAACGTGGTCTGCCATGATCTTTTTGTTTCTGTTACTTCCGGTGAGTTTTGAGAATCTTTCTGCTCTTCAGAGTCCTTCTCGTTCTGGTTCCACTCGTTGTGGTTAACTGGCTCTCGTTTTTAATAATGGTGAATACTCTGGGCTCTGATTAGATATGCCTAGCTCTGGCTCTGATACCACTGATGCGGAAATGTGGTATACTTCTTTTCTCTGATACCGCTCCTTGACGACGCGACGAAGGCTGAGCCTTGCGGAAACCGTCACGCCCAAGAAGAACTAAGGTAGAGTGATTCAGAACACTTCTGTAATCAATCAATAGCTTAGCGAAGTCTAGTGCTCAATATATAAGACTGCACTTCTAAATTTCACAGAAAAATTTCACCGAAACTTCACTAGACTGACACCGTAATCGTACCGGAATTGTGCCGGAATGAACTTCAATTCTGTTTAGGGCTGACACCGTAATCGTACCGGAATTGTGCCGGAATGAACTTCAGTTCTGTTTAGTACTGACACCGTAATCGTACTGGAATTGTGCCGGAATGAACGTCAGTTCTGTTTATAATTACTTCAAGTGAACATACATGAAGTAAGGAAGTGACGCAAAAGCTTCCTTAACTTAGTGAACTCTTTCTGAAGTTTAAGAAGAAACTCCACTAGTTCAGACGACCCTTTTTCGGTCAGACTTTGTACTGTGTGTAGATATCTTTTCCACCGGAAACCTTAATCAACTAAAAGTAGAGATGTCTAGCTACAGAATGAGCTATCTCTCACACAAAACTTCACATTATTCTGTGAAATCTACTTCGTCCTTCTACCAGAAAATTACTCGTTTACAATAAGAACTGCAACTGACCGAAAATGCGATTACTGAGAAAACGTTAATTGTTAAAACATACTCTGTTTCTTTGCATACAAACAGTACACACAAACATCCACATGAACATGTGTTTTCTATTAGAGAAGATGTGTACAAGTGAGCTTGGCCTCTTCTTGCTCAAGCTACAGAAACTCTCCTATACTGAGTCGTTTCTTATTACCATCTCTCTCTCAGATGAATACCCGATATTTCAGGCTTCTGTTATTCATCTATACATACGCGATCTCTGGCGTCTTCTTCTACATACGCGATCTATGGCGTCTTCTGTCTATAACTCTGCGTCTCTGCGCATCTGCTATATTTCGTCTCTTTCTCTATCTCTATTCTCATGTCTCTCCTACTTCCTTCTTCTATATGTGCTCTTATTTATACTGCACGCGCTTCTTAAGCACGTTCTTGTTCGCACTTCCCTTCTATTATTCCTTTGCACGTTCTCTCTATGTACAGCTTGATTTTGCATAACGGACTCTGATCCTGGGAGATTCTGTACTGTACATAACGGTCGTGGATTTGTCCCTCCACTAAGGCTTTTGATTCTTCTCTGATTCTGCTTCTCCTTTTTTTTGTTTGTCAAATTCGTGAGTGTTTTCTCAACATGAGACACGTGTAGTGTCTTAGGGGTTTCTAAACAAAAACATTTATAGAGTGATTTAATTTCACATTCTCTTGAGCATCTCTATTGGAAACATTTTTATCCATGCTAACTAGAGGACTAGTATCCTCAAACAACACTCTTCTAACTTCAAGATCCTTAATGGGTTGTTTATGCATCGTAGACTCATTGAAATGAAGTCACTACTTCTTATCACTGACCATGTTTCACAATCTCATAAGTGATATCGAAGTCGGCCTTTTCCACCATATCCAAGAAAAATTCATTTCTTTTACTTATGGTCCAACTTTTTCTAAGATTCTTTGGTATATGAACATATGCTTCACACGCCAAAAATCGAAGATCATGATAATATGGAGGCTTCCTTGTCCATAACTCTTATGCCACTTTCAAACCTTAGGTAGTAATAGGTTAAATGTTAATCACATGAACTCTAGTCATGAACTCTTTTTCCCAAAGCCCTTGTGAAAGCTTTGCAAGATGTAGCATAGAAACTAGTATATCGTGAATAGATCTATTCATCCTTTTGTCTACAATATTTTGTTCTCGAATATAAGTTGAAAACTCTCCAAAAATTCCTCTTGAATAATGCAAAAGGCTGAATTCATGTGAGATATACTCACCCCCATTATCTGAACATAAAGCCTTAAGCTTAATTCCTTTTTTAGTGTCAATTGAAGCAAACCATTTTTTGAAAGTAGAGAATACCTTATCCCTTTTCTTTTATAGAAGATACTCAAACTTTTTTAATAGCATCATCAATGAAAGTGACAAGTAAAGAGAACCACTGAATGACCTTTTGGGAATAGGACCATACATGTTTGTATAGATGAGATAACCATTGAATTGAAGAGTCAATGTGCATCTTATGCACACTCCTAGTTTGCTTTGCATATTGAAAATGATCACAAAATGAAATATCATAGAAAAATGACACAAGTAAGTAAACAAAATGAGAAAGATTTTCCATTGCACTACAAGATATATGGCCCAATTAATGGCCATGCCAAATAAAAGCTTTAGGCTACTCAATAAGAGCTAACAAGAGTTCTTTCTATGATCCAAGTAAAGGATGAAGTGAGCTAACTTTGCTTCCATTTTCAATAACCGTAATGACCTATGATATGAAAAAGGACTAAACATACAAGACCACCATGTAACCAAGGTCATGAAGTTGATCAATTGACATCAAACTACATGACACTTGAGGTACATGGCATACATTATGCATCGTAAATTTTGAACCATCACTACACCGTAGAACCACATCTCCAATCCTCACAATGTCACACTCGTCATAGTCACTAAGTCTCACAGTATCAACAGACTTTGCTACATAAATGTAGAACTATTATATATATGATTCTACATGGGAAGAAGCACCAAAATCTAGCAGTCATGTGCGGGAAAGAGAATCAACCATAAGAGCCTTAGTAGGCACAATAGTATCAATTGTCAACACATCAACATCATCAGAAATATCATTGATTTCTTCAATCATCACAATCAAAGTAGAGGTTGCAAGTAGCTGTTTGACATGTGCATCAACATACTATCCTTTACCTTTAAGATTCTTTAATCTATAAAACTCTTTCTTTATATGTCCTTTCTTATGATAATAATTGCATTCGATATCCCTCTTCCTTGATTTACTTCTACTCTTATTCCATTGACCATTCTTTCCCTTCTTCTTACTCCTACCACAATGCTGATTCTTTTGCTGGTAAGAATCTTGAACATTATGTGCATGTCCACTCTAGGTTCCACCCTTAGATTTTTTACGAATCTCCTCACTAAAGAGTGTTCATAGACCAATTTCCTACGAGGTGCACTATTACAAATACCTATGCAAAATGTATCCCATGATGATGAAAAGGTCAATTACAATAACACTTCTTTCAATTCATTACCCTTCTCTATTTTGGGAGTCTCTAATTGATAGAATATAGCATCAAACTCATTCAAATGATTAGCAACACTATCTCTCACCTTCATGTGAAGGTCATATAACTTTCTCATTAGATACAAATGTTTTTTCTTTTTTGTATGTATTGCATAAATTCTTCCAAAGATCCTTTGCACTTTCAGATTCCAACACTATAAAGTAAACATTATCTACCAGTCGTAATGAATGGTAGACCTAGCTATTTCATCCAACTCATCCCAATCATCTTCATCCATGTCCACATGCTTCTTTGAGTTTCCATTTACTAGATTCCATTTGCTACTTTTAATCTCATTCTTCCATAGAGCAAGGTTTGTGCCATCAAATTTCTGGATCGCAAATTGGTCTTTGCCCTTTAAGCTATAACTCCTTCTAGGAGCACTAATAGTGCAGCCTAATCAACTAGGCATGCGTGAGGTCTATGATGCCATGATGATAGAGAACTGACTAGCATCATAATGTAGCTAGAAGAGTCATAACACCACCAAGGCTCAAACTAGGATGACCAACTGCCAGATTCTGAAAAAAACAACACACTCCCCCGCAAAAATGGATTAATGAGCATTAATGACCAACAAAAAGGGTTATGAGAATATATAGCAAACAACACCTCAGAATGTCTATATACTCTATTCTTCATGCTCAAAAAACTTGGAAAAACTTGGAAAAACTCATTAGGAAAAAGGGTGAACCCTGCATGGGCCTTGTAAGGATCCCTAATTTTCAGGGATTAAGCCTCATTCTGCTGTTGTCTAAGGGGACAAAGTGCATTTAATAGGGCACTTTTTAGTAGGCTGGAGTAGGCTTTTTTTAAGGCTTACTAAGCTCCTCTCTCTCTTCTTTTAGAGAGAGAGAAAGGGAATCTACTTTCCACATCATCAAACTCGAGCATGTATGGGAATAAAAAAATGATTTTTTTTTAAAAGTCTCAATTTCAGTGTTTATTTACTTGAAAGGCTCATTTTTTAATATATATGTCAGAAGTGACCTTTTTTGAGTTTAGTTTTTAATTTTCCTTTTGAAAAAGCAATATTTTTAAAATCCCTCCAAAAGTAGAGTGCCACATCATCAAATCCGTAACTACTCTTCACCCAAAAAATGACTTTTTCAAAATTTCAACATTTTTGGCTATTCTCAGTGGAAAAACACACTGTGACCCATCCTCATCCAAGAAAACAAACTTTTCTTGAGAAAATCATGCTCTAGCATCTCTTCCAAACAAATTTCTGGTCTCTTTCTCAGTATTGTTTAATTGTTGGAAAAGATGGTGTTGACACCTATTACAAACCTCACATTAGGACGTCCTCATGCCCCAGCATCAACAAGTATCCATGTTCGTGTGCCCAGAGAGTTTGCTCCAAATACACAATGCAACAATGATGTGAACTCTCAAAATGAGCGTCGTGAAGCTGGAGAAAAGAGTATTGATCTTTGGACTCATGGTTCATTATACCCTCCTGATCCAATGTCTTCTTACCATCCAACATTCCATAACCTCTCAACTTTACTTCAGTTCATCGGTGCCGGTAAAGCTGGGCTCTTAGGTTATTGTCAACGATTATCTACACATTCAACTGCCATTACTAAGTATTGGATTCAAGAATATCAACTAAATCATACAAGGTTGGTCACTTTTGAAAGCACAATCATATCTTTACAAGAAAAGCTTGCAGAGCTTGAAAAGCATATGGAAGAAAAGGAGAGAACAATTGAGACATTTAAAAACACTGTCCAACACTTGAGAGAGACTCCACTTGGGATGCGACGTAGGAGACGATCATTAACATCCTTTGACTCTCTTTCAATTGGTGGTGGAGCACGCAAACGACGAGTTTTTGCAATAAGGTTTGGCTTGTATTTGTTTCTCTTTTTGGAAGACTTTTATATGTATATATATATATATATATATTTTTCTTGTTATGTAGGTCATTCGTTGAAGATGTTAATGCATCATCAACAACAGAGGATCAATTCAAGTTATTAAATTCTTGTTTGACCAACAAGCAGGTGGTTAGTATTTTGGAGTCACGGATAGGAAACCTAATCAAGAAGAAAGTGATTAAAGATTTCACAAAAAAGTTACAAGATATTATCACTCCTAGAGACGTGCAGATGGTATGTGATGAAGCAGGAATTAGTACTAAAGGATACAGTGCATTGTACAACCTTTTGAAGCATTCATTAGAAAGAGAAGGTATTTTACAGAATATGTTTCCATCTCCTTACAAGGTATCGCTAAAGAAGTCAATGTCCAATGAAGATATAACTAGTATTCTTGGAAACTACTTATATATAGAGGATATTATGCCTATGTCTATTTATCATTTATCTACATCCAAAAAAGAGTTGAAAAGCGCAGTTGGAAATGGATTTCCTTACACAAAGTACAACAACATATTCGTGGACTTGGAGAGGCTTCAACAGGAAATGGTTCAATTTTACAAATCTACTATACCAGGTATGTGCACTATTGTTACCTTGATATACATTGTATTTTGATGTTATAAAGATTTTGCTAATTTATGCAGATTGTAATACCAAATTACAGTTTATATTGAAGTTAGATGAATGCCAGATTATAAAGGGACGACGAATGGAGAGATTGAGTTTGACACTCATGAATGAAGCTATGAGAAATGCCATATCTGATGAAAGTTGTAACTCTAGCTCTAAGTCTACATATAGTGTTCAATCCGAGAAAGAAATATGGTGGTTAGGTGCTATTGAAGTACCTAAAGAGTCCAATGATGTTCTTTCATGGATTTTTAGTAGGACCCCATGGATCACTAAAGTAATACTTTCTCAAATTCATGGTGCAAAGCTCCACATAGAAAACTTTGGTGATTTTGAGATAGATTGGCACTTGGGTGGGGATTTAAAAACTATCAAATGCATGTTAGGTTGCAAGCAAGGTGCATCTGCTCGTTATCCATGTCCATTTTGTACTCGAGGCTACAAAGTAACAAAGGGACAACAAAAAGTACTATCTAGCTTAGATGAATACATAGATGCACCTACTTCCACGGAATGGGATAGACCTTTGTTAAGGTGTCCAATGTTAGAAATACCTAACCGTGACACATTAGATAAAGATTGGAATCCCATTATTCCATTTCCATTAGTTAATGTTCACTTTTGCACATTGCATGCTTTCATGAGAATATTTGATAGATTATTGAAGCTCCACATAGAATATGCATTTTCCATGAAGCCAATTGATAAATCTGTACAAGCAATCAAAAAATTGGAAGAGTTGCTTAATTCGATTGGTTGTCATGGTGGTAATGTAGCTCTAGTTGTCAAAAAACCTGGTGAATCGCAAAATAGTTTGCAACAAGTGTCAATGACAGGGAAGAAGGCAAGAAAATTTTTCAGAACAGGTGTAAGCCCTAAGGAAATGAATGCAGGGAGCTATGGAAAGACTTGTGCATGATCACCACTGATAATGATTCTCAAATTGACCTTAGTAATAAGCGAAAGAAGGTTTGGTCATGCTTAGATAAGTTGGTAGGTTTAATGAGTCTTAATAGCTCCAACAAAAATGACCGTCAGTTGTTTCAAGATACATTAATGGAGTTTGCAAAGTGTTTCATCCTATCTTGGGGAGAGAGCAATATTACACATTACATTGTAAGTTTTCTTATTTTTTCAATTTTCTTGTTGATAAGATTGTGTTATATGTACTTATATCATTTCAGCATATTTTATTTGCACATGGAGCATTTTTTATGCATCGATATGGTTCATTGGAGATTTTTAGTACACAAGGAATGGAGAAGTCACATTACAAGGCTAGAGGTGTTTACTTCAAGAACACACGACATGGTGGTGGTGCAATGCAATCAAACTATATGGAAGAGATGTTTAATTGGTTTTATCGTACTGCATTTTCAAGGACATATGCAATGGAACGAGCCAAGGAGTCGAAAGTTGCAAAACTTGCAAGATTTCATCAACACAACTTAGCTAGTGAAAAATGGAAGTCATCATTGGGACCTTTACGTCATGCTCAATGGCGGGCTACAAGAACACGAGAGGGTTCATCATGGAAGTGAAGTCATTTAATACATTCATGGCATTTTCTGAATAATTCATAAGGTTTGCTACACACTAATCTCTTGTTTGCAATTTTTTCAGGTAATTTTTAATTTTTAAACTATTTTTTGTCCATTCAGGTGTGAACAGAACCTTTTTAAGTGAAACATTATAAAAGGAGACTCATTGTCTCTTTCAACATTCTAGCACTATAGAGGATGGCACGAACAAAGCAAACTGCAAGGAAGGATCCCATTAACTTTCCTACCTATGTGCAAGGCACTCAGAAGCCACCATGGATGAATCACCACAAAAGGCGACGTAGTGTCTCGCACTCTGCATCCCATCGCGAAACAGGTGGTGGCCATACCTCTGGGAGTGAACAGTTGCATGAACAAGTGGAACATGGGCAATCCACGGAAAAGGCCGTAAATCAACCCCAATCACCACCATCATCATATGATGAGCCTCCATCACCAAAGAGACCAACAAAGACAAGGGTGAAGGAGCGTGCTCATAGACAGGTAGTTTCTGATGATGATTTTGATGAATCGCATGAGGATGTGTCTCAACAAGGTTCACAATCAAGTGATGAGAGTCAAAGATTGCCACCATGGGGTAATGAAGAAATACCTACAAATCATAGGGTTACTGTAGCGGGAAAGACACTACCATCAAATCAGGGGGCCATACCCAATGATCAAGAGAGAGAGCAAAGCCAGCAACAACATCCTGAACAAGGAGAAAGCTCAAGACGCGTGCAACGGAAGAAGAAATTCTTTCAACCTCGTCGTAGACCACCCCAACCAAGACCACAAGAAAATGTCCAACGAAGACCACCACCACAACAAGCTAGAGCACCACAACGAAGAAGAAGATATACAAAGGCATTTGCAGAGATAAGGCACTATCAAAAGACAGCTGAGCTTCTCATACCTAGAAGACCCTTTGCAAGGGTGGTCAAAGAAGAGTTACAAAGGTATTGTGCAGGGTTAAGGATCCAAGCTCTAGCTTTAGAAGCTTTACAAGAGGCAGTTGAAGCATTTTTGATATCAATGCTAGAGGATTCCAACCTGTGCGCCATCCATGCTAAGCGAGTCACTATACAACCGAAGGACATACAGTTAGCTAGGAGAATTAGGGGTGATCGTAGCTAAGTTTTGTAACTGATCTCTATGGACAAGAGATTTTTTGTAAATATTGCCATTTTCAATGAAACATTAGCACTTTTCCTCTATTCCATTTATAATCTCATTATTTAGAATGAAACATGAGTAGTCATTTTACATTTCCATGTGTTTTCTTGTGATAATCTCTCATATATGAATGATTGTTTTATTATCTTGTCATTTTGATCTAGTGATAATATCCCTGTACTGATTTTTTTTTTTTTATTTAAGGTCATGTAGGTCTTGTAGGGCATTAGGAGGCCAAATAAGGCCTTGCCACAGAAACGCGGGAGAAGGCCCTGCAAAATGTTTGCAGGGCCTTCTCCCACGTTTCTGTGGCAGGGCCTTATTTGGCCTCCTAATGCCCTACAAAGCCTTTGAAATATGAAAGAGGGATCATGACTAGTAAAGCTAGTTCAGGGGTAGTTAATATGAACAAATTTTGACCTCCCTATACCTTTGAAACATATGAGCAGAGCATTTTGAAACTTAGAACATTTGCATTGTTGAAAATATCCATCTAGTGAAGGTTGAGTCTCATGTAAGGTAACCTTGGGCATGTCAGGACCTTTAGTTTCATTCTTTTGGACTCTTGAACATTGGGTAAGCCTCCATTAAGGTCTTCTAGGGCATTGGGAGGCCAAATAAGGCACTGCCACAGAAACGCGGGAGAAGGCCCTGCAAACGTTTTGCAGGGCCTTCTCCCGCGTTTCTGTGGCAGTGCCTTATTTGGCCTCCCAATGCCCTAGAAGACCTTAATGGAGGCTTACCCAATGATCAAGAGTCCAAAAGAATGAAACTAAAGGTCCTCCCAATGCCCTACATGACATCAATACATCACATGCAGGTCCAAAAGAATTTTAGATAATATACTGAAAAAAAAATACTTGAGACAATTGTAAATAAAGCAAAGTGAAAATTTGATATTAATTCAATTGTTTACATCAATTGGCTTTGAGTTTCTCAATGACTCTCTTTCGACGCTCCAAAGCCATGGGTAGGGTGTAAGTCAAAATTGAGTTTGCTATTTGATCAACATTTCTAACACCTAGACCTAGAGATATACCTATTTGGCCTAAGACCTTTCCACGGAAGTTGGAACCTAAGGTTGTAGTTACAAGGGATTTCTTAACTAAAAAGATACAATTACTCCCCTGTGTAATGGTTGATAAACAAAGCAATTTACTTAAGGCCTTTAGACACCATGTCATGAAGTGGCCCTGAGGACTGAACTCTTTATGGATAATTACAAAATGGTCTTTGGGAAGTTTCCCAATGTAGTTTGCAAGGGATGAGCCACCTCCACGAGCCACTCGATCACCTCCGCTCCTTGCTGCAAACTTGTCGACTTCAATCACCTCCTGCACAAAGTTTTATGATTAGTAGCTGCATGTGTTTGTGAGAATGAATGACATGAATTGAAGATACTTACATCCTGAACTCTATCTTCTTCTTCTCCTCTCTCTTGAAGTTGTAAATTAATGCTGGAGTGGGACATCCCACTCTGCTCGATTACTGGTGAGGAGGGAATTTTTGATTCCAATATCCTTTCTTGTGCATTATTAAATTGTTCTTCTGTGATATGTTCATGTTCACTTGTGAGTATGTCATTGCAAACCAATTTTATTGTGTCGGCCACTGAGTCACCAAATGGCAAACACTTTTTCTCCAACAACTCAGAGGTACTATCCAAAGGACACTCTGACAAATTACAAAACAAACTTAGGCATTCATCAAGCCGTAGCCCAAATGCCTTCTCTACATCATGTAAAAACAAATATTCTTGTCCCTCGACAAGAACCACTGAAAAAGTTTCAATCTCCACCTCTGGAATAGTTGCTTCTGGCTCCGAAGAGGTGGATGGCTTAGGCACTTCTTTCAACTTATCATCCACACCAAGAGGATAAGTTTTCTCAATAGCTTCTCTCTCTAATAGGAGATTCAAGGGTTCTTGAGGTGGTTCCTTTTTATCCTCGACAAAACCACCTGTAAGAAGATGAGGGATCTCATGAGGAATTGGTTCTGGTTCCTCATTCACAAAGAAAATTGTGGCAGCAATGAATGAAAGATATTTTGGACCCATCTTGCGTTTCCTATTCAATTTCCTTATAAGTGGCACAGTTTCATCAAGAAGGTGCCCTGCTTCCTCTGCAATTGCCTGGAACCGTTTCAATCGTTTTGCAAAAGCCTCATCACCTTTGTGAATGTAGGTGAGAAGGTCACATGGAACCCAAGTTCCATCATATGTGGTATTTCAATGGAGAAACGCAATATATGAACTTGCATATATTGAAGTAGCTCCTCCAAAGCATCGGCATTCATTTGCACGGTTCCATGGAGGTCAGGAACCTTGGAGAGAAGATCATATAGGTCATGTTGACCTTTGTAATCTGAATCCTCCAAAAATTCTAGAAACTTGTGGCGTGCACTCTTAGTAGGTACAGAGGTGGAAGCCATAGCTTGCAAATGCAGACTGTTCTAACACTCAATGTGGTTGCAAAAGTGAGAAATGAGGAGAGAGGACTCCTATTTATAACTTTTCTAGAATTTTTAAGTGATGGGTCCCACTTTTTCATAGAAGTGACTTTTCCTTAAATTAAAACATAAGAGTCTTGAAAAGGAAAACTTTGACATTTGAGATCACATCAAAGGAAATAAACAATAAGAATGCTCTTTCAAGAAAAACCTTGAGAATTTACAGATACAAGTAGAATGTGGCCAAAATATCCTTGAAGCAAATGTGAAAAATTTTTCGTTGCAAAAATAGGTTTGTTTACAGGTTTCACAGTATCTTTACAAAAAAGAGTTATGACAATGAAATGTCA
Source organism: Ceratopteris richardii (assembly GCA_020310875.1). Classification (NCBI taxonomy): domain Eukaryota; kingdom Viridiplantae; phylum Streptophyta; class Polypodiopsida; order Polypodiales; family Pteridaceae; genus Ceratopteris; species Ceratopteris richardii. The sequence goes on from CM035409.1 coordinate 1,732,281, forward strand.
GTTCCATCCATGCTCCAATCTGCAAGAACCTTGATTTGGTCTTCCAATCTCTTTCCAATCTGTGGACAATTCATAAAAGAGTAAAACATTTTCAAATCATGAACAATAGTGATAGAATAATATATATATATATATATATATATATATATATATATATATATATATATATATATATATATATATATATATATATATATATATATATATATATATATATATATATATATATATATATGTATATATGGAATACAACTCTTACCTTGTTCCCTCGTATTCGAAATTTGAAATCATGAAGATCGTCATATCCCATGATAAGTAAGTGCTCTCTCAAGTTGGCCAAGTTCCAATGTTGATTAACTAAAACCACCTCCATATCATTGTTTGGTAACTTCACATTAATTTCAAATGAAGCTAAAGATCCCTCCGAGCTTTGCAAAGGTATCCACTCTCCTAGTTTACACATCCAACGATCATAATAAAATCTGATGTACAATGAGGTGCGATGTTTTAAATAGCGAAACCCTATACCTGTGTCACCAATTCTACAACGATATCTATCCCCTTTTGACAATCCTTCTACATAACCCCAGTTTTCCCCTAACAATCCTTCTACTGCTTCGTATGTAATATCTTTACATAGGAACATTGTAGGAGTTTCTACAAAAGGAATGCCTTGAAATATGAAAACAAAGCAATGGATTGGTAGAGTCCAATGAAGACCTATTGATCTAGATACGCGTGTGAATTTCAAAGAGTTATGTATGTCCATCACCATCTTACGCTTGAAAGATGATATGGACCAAAAATCAGGTTTTGGCCACTCTAAACTAAGAAGAGAGTCAACTTTGATAATCTCCAACCTTCCATATTCACCATCTGTGGAAGGAACAATGTACTCATGAGTGTAAAAGAAGATCCTTTCACGAATAAGTTTAGCAGGAGGTACATCTGGAAACACTAATGTCCCAATGTCTGCATGTAATGCTTTGAAAGTTCCTGTGAGACTATGAAGTGGTTGCTCTTCCACTAAACTAGAAGGAAATATGACTGTAGCAATGAAAAACATATGAGATGAGTAATTAAGACATTTAACACCATGAAGCATTGAGAAAATAGAAATACTCACAATGGATTGGATATCTAATTCTATTGGAGTTTTCTAACTTCATGGTTGAAACTGTGAAGACATGTTGTACAATAGCAACCATCCCACCATGTGTTTGCTGCTTGAAGCCTAAGAGCTTACCTTTCCAATGAAGATCCAAATTTCCACGATCTCGAACACGATGAGGACCAAGTCCAGATGGCTGCATGTACACCCATGCACCTTTGCAAAACTCTTGTGGTAGCCAACTTCCTTCCATTGTTTTGATGTTGTGGCACGTCATTGTGTGAACTTCGTCCTTTGGTCTCCTACGAGCTCTGGAGCTTTCCATGGGAGTAAGAGTTGTTGTCATTGCTGCAGAAGTTGGGAGTATGGTAGGAGGAGAAACAATGCTTTTGTTGTATGGTATGGAGGGAATAGAGGTGAAAAATATGACTTTTTGGGTTTTGGGTATGAAAATGGGAGTTTGAAGAGGGAAAATAGAGTTTTTTGAGTCATTTTGAAAAAAGTCACTTTTTTAGTCCACAAATATGCACGGATTTTGAATTAGAAGTCAAAAATAGCACTTTTGACCCTGAAAAGTGATATGGTGGTCATTTAATGGTATTATGATGAGTTTTACAACTTTTAAAAAATTTTGAATTTTTGGGCCCAGCCTGATTACGAGATTTCTTCTCTCTCTAGAAGACAACCCTGAACATAGAGGAATCTTGTCCCCTCTTCCCCCTTCAGCCTAGTATTTTATAGGGTATAGACTGTGGCCACCACCCTCTTCTGATTGGTCCATCACTAATCACTCTTTGAGCTAAAAGGCCCATCCAGGGTTCACCTTTTTTCCTAATGTTGTAGTGGTTGTTCCTACCACAAATAGTGTAGCCTATAGATCAACTAGTGTTGCTGAAAACACATCCCCAAACGGTGGATATTCCTTGTCGAACAATTACCAAGCAAACACTTCTTGATGTTCTTCAACCTATGTAATGAGAACTATGCACAAAAGAACTTCAAAATGGCTCCAAGGATCATCCCAAAAATGATTCAAAAAAGGGTTTGAAACCAAAGAATGAAGCTTTGATGGCCCAAATCATATTCAAGGTAATGTGAACCTTAGTCTTTCCCCTTCTTCAAATACCACAAAAGCTTAGCTTAGTGGAGAGAGATTTTCAATTAAGCAAGCTCCGCGGGGAAAACTATTCGGATGGGTGACCTCTTGGGAAGTATCAGGAACCTCAACCTTCTTTGATCAATGATGTCCTTCCTTCCACTAGCCAATGGCACCAAAAATGACTTCCATGACTCAGATGACAAGGTATGCCAAGTTCTACAACTTGGTCAGTACCTTGGTCGTAAGCTTTGGAGAAAAGCTTGGGTGGGTAGGTTGGTGCTCGCTTTGCTCGCACGCAACCATAATATGAATGTGGATTTGGTACTTATTGGATTTGTTATGGTGTGGAAAGCCTTGTTGTTCCTCCTCTGCAAGGAAATTTTTGAGTTTCGTGGTCACGTCCACATCAAAATAATATACATAGTACTCTTCTAGGCCAAATAATTTGGTGCAAGAAAGAAGCTCCATGTTTCGCATAAATAATGTTGGACACAAAGTCAACAAACTCTTCTAGAGATGTTATTGTAGAAATGAAACTAGTATATTGCTCCGATCTAATACACATATGAGGTAGCTTCAAATCCTTAGCCAAGTTATCTTTCAGGTCTATGCACTCTCTTAAATGTGCACCAATGGTTTCCACCTCTTGATCTAAACCAAAGCTTCTAATTCTTCACTATTTTTCCCTTAGGGAACTTATTAATTATTTTCTCGTGAGAAGAGAGTTTTCTTTAGGAACATGAATCCATGTAATGTTCAAACTATTTATCTTGTAGTATCACAATATCATTGCAAGCCTACTTAAAATATGGATAAGAGAATATGTATCATGTATAATGCACTTCTTGGAGAACTCACCTATGAACTCTTCTAACAAAAAATTAATTATCATTAAGTTGGATCTCTGTAAATATGGTAACCACACATATATTGTTCCTAGTAAGATTAACAAAAAAGCCTCACATTGAAAGAATAATTTATTGATGTTCTATGATCATAAAAAGCACTTAAATTCTACCACATGGTCATAAGCATCACACATGAAAGAACTTGGAGAAGCTTGTAGAAGGTACAAAAGTGCGTTTCGAAGCGTCGAAGTTTGGTCAAGCCAACCGGCACAAGACAAGCTCTTGAGCTTATGGAGAGCCAAATAGACCTTATAGGCATGCAATAAGTGCAAAGAAACACACTATGTACTTTGGAGCATCAAGCAGAATGAGTTGATACAAAACAAATAGGTTCGCAGGTCGACTAGCTCAAAAAGCTTACTATCTATGGAAGAGACAATGAACTTCAAATGCCCATAGCGACCAGCATGATTACAATTAGAAAAAATCCTTTTATGGGAGTGATACACATAGGGTTGAGTGTATAGAATGCACAAAAGTATAAGGAATAAGCAAAATATGCTATAGGAATGAATGCGACATTCACCGGTGGTACTTCATAGTTTTTTAGGAATACGTAGAGATTGACCCCGAGATAGAAAAACTCAGATTTCTCCCAATGTACTGAGCGAAATGCTTTGAAATTGTATAGGCATAAACTAAAAACTTATACCTTTCCAATGCCTCATATTGCACTCAATTTCAAGCTCTGAGGAGAGAGCAGCAGCCTCTGCAAGATTACTATCGATGAAGAAGATGATCCAGAGAATTGAAGGAGCAAGACAATGATGGTCACAAGTGTACGTATATTGCTTCCATGTAATGTACAACAGATTCCAACTCTTTATATAGACTCTAAGAGTGTTCCATGACTTTTACAAGTTGGATGTGAATTGAAATGAAGATGGGAATGGTTGTTGGAGGGAATCAATTCACTTTCCTATAATCTAGGAAAAGTGAAGATCTAGTTTGATTTACTTTTAGGTGATTTGATTTGCTTGATTGAATGCAACTTCAACCACCACAAATTCGTGGGATTTTTGCTCTATCTTTCTACCTTTACATGTGTAAATCTCAAGGATTTTACAACGGTAAATGAACCATCAAAAATCTCTCAAAAAAATACAATAAATGAGCATATGAAAAAGAACTCTGCAACAGATATTCTTTCGACACGATAGCCTTTAATGTAGATCAAATCCACCTCAAGCATAGTGTAAGCTTGATGTTCCAACAACTCCCCCTCAAGCTAAAGTATGCTTGAGTCTTCATTCTCTGATAGGTTGAATACCTGCCATAGCTTTGAATCTACAAGGCTTTATTCCATCAAGTGCCTTCGTCATCATATCTGCTACTTGCTTTTCAGTAGGAACAAAAGAAATGTCAATCTCCTTTGCCATGAGCTTCTCCCTGATGAAGTGGTAATGGACTTCTATGTGCTTGATTCTCGCATGAAAAATAGGATTTGCTGCTAGATGCATGGAACTTACATTATCTCCAAATATATGAGGTTTGGAACTCACTAGTCCCGAATCTATATACAATGCTTTTAATCATATTGCCTGTTGAGTTGCTATGGTCAAGCCTCTGTACTCTGCTTCAGTTGAAGATAAAGCAACCGTTGGTTGCTTCTTTGAACTCCATGACACTAGCTTTGAACCTACAAATGCAAAGTAACCAGATGTACTTTTTCTATCATCCTTAGCTCCTTCCCAATCTGCATCTGAGTAGATTTTGATATCCAAATCTGAAGAGTAAGGATAGAATATACCTTCTTTGATTGTACCTTTGAGATACTTAAGTACTCTCTTAGCCGCATCCATGTGTGGTCTTCTAGGTGAGTGCATGAACTGACTAAGCACTCCCACACTATATGAGATGTCTACCCTTGTATGAGTAGCATATATCAAGCTACCTACCAAGCTTTGATACTCTTTAATGTCTTTAATTTTCTCACCTTCATAAACACTAAGTTTATGATTCATCTCCAAAGGTGTACTTGTAGGTTTAGTGTTCTCCATTTTGAACTTGAGAAGAAGATCCTGAATGTATCTTCTTTGAGTCAAATACATTCCTTCATCTGTGTATATCACCTGCATACCTAGGAAATATGTGAGCTCACCTAGGTCACTGATTTTGAACTCCTCTTGCATGTGTCTCTTGATCCTTTGAATGCCATTTAGATCATCACCTGTCACAATAATATCATCTACATATACACATAGATAGATAACCTCATTGTGATCCCTTTTGATGAATAGAGAAGGATCTGAGTTGCTAGCTTTGAACCCTTGATCTTGAAGATATGTAACCAACCTGTAATTCCAAGCTCTAGGAGCTTGTTTCAATCCATACAATGCTTTCTTAAGTCTGCAAACATAAGATGGATGATTAGGGTTTTCAAAACCTGGTGGTTGTGACATGTATACCTCTTCACTTATCCAACCATTTAAGAATGCATTTTTCACATCAAGCTGGAGGAGTCTCCAATTCCTTGCCGCAGCTACACTTATCAATGTCCTGATTGTAGTCATCTTTGCAACTGGTGAGAATGTTTCCCCATATTCTATACCATGAGTTTGTGAGCATCCTTTGGTAACTAATATTGCCTTGTACCTGCAAACTGATCCATCTAAATTTCTTTTAACTTTATATACCCATCGGCAACCAATTACCTTTTGATTCGACGACATTGGAATCAAATCCCAAGTGTCCATCTCCTTCAATGCATCTATCTCTTCATTCATGGCCTTTTCCCAGTTAGGGTTCCCCTTTGCGTCTTCATAGGTTGAGGGGTCCTCTGAAATACAGTCTTTTGCCAAGTAGATTGAATGCTTCGTAACAAATGTGGAATCATATCCATACCTTTCAGGTTGCTTCTTCTCTCTTACTGATCTTCTAGAGTTGTGTCCACCTGTGCCTCTATTGCTGCCATATCCACCTCTTCTACTTCCTTTCTGGGTCTTCCCATTGAACCAGCAATTCTGAGTGGTGTGGTTGGTCTTATCGCATATGGCACAAGGTTGAACATTCTGACCTTTGGCTTTGTCTTGCTTTGGTCCTTTCTTCTTCCCTTTCCACTTGCTCTTGCTTGCAAAGTTGGCTTGAGAAGTCTCTTCTTCATCTTCTTCCTTCTTCTTGCCTTTCTGCTTCTTATCCTTCTTATCTGCATATAGAGCACTAGTTGAATTACCATGATAAGAGCTACCTTCCTTTATGCTATTGTTGGCTTCGTGATTGAAGAGTTGTCCAAGAAAGATGTTGAAGTCTAGAGTTTGCACATCCATGATGAGATCATAAGCTATCGTGAAGGATTGCCATCGCTTATCACTTCGAATGCCGTTGAGAATTTGCCTCATGATGACCTCTTCTTCAATCAGCTCTCCAATGGATGCTAACTGATCTGCAACCTCCTTGACCTTGGTAACAAATTCAGTGATGGTTTGTTTAGGCGTCTTCTTCATTTGGTTGAACTCGTTCCAAAGATGATTCTTTCTTGCTTTGGTACTAGCAGAAAAGAAAGTCTCCAGGGTATCCCAAGTCTCTTAAGATGTCTTGCATCCTCTAATATGTGGTAATAGAAATTCAAAGATAGATTTTAGTATGTACGACCTTGGTTGAGCATCCCTTGCGCACCAAAGTGTGAGCTTATCTGTCTCCTCTTGTGTAGGTCCTCCTTTGGATCTTGGAATAGGCATAGCTTCATCACTTCCTACAATTCCATAAAGATTTCTACCTTGCAAATAGGCCTCCATCCTGATTTGACAAGCCGCATAGTTGTGTCGATCAAGCTTCTCGATCATTGAAGGAAAGCCGTCACCCATCTTGATCTAACTCTGATACCACTGAAAGAACTTGGAGAAGCTTGTAGAAGGTAGAAAAGTGCATTTCGAAGCGACGAAGTTTGGTCAAGCCAACCGACAAAAGACCAGCCCTTGAGCTTATGGAGACTCAAATAGACCTTATAGGCATGCAATAAGAGCAAAGAAACACACTATGTACTTTGGAGCATCAAGGAGAATGAATCGATACAAAATAGATAGGTTCGTGGGTCGACTAGCTCAAAAAACTTACTATCTATTGAAGAGACAATGAACTTCAAATGCCCATAGCGACTAGCGTGATTACAATTAGAAAAAATCCTTTTATGGGAGTGATACACATAGGGCTTAGTGTATAGAATGCACAAAAGTATAAGGAATAAGCAAAATATGCTATAGGAATGAATGCGACATTCACCGAGAATACATAGAGATTGACCCCGAGACAAGAAAACTCAGATTTCTCCCAATCTACTAAGCCAAATTCTTTGAAATTTTTTAGGAATAAACTAGACGCTTATACCTTTCCAATGAGTCATCTTGCACTCAATGTGGAACTCTGAGGAGAGAGCAGCAGCCTCTGCAAGATTACTATCGGTGAAGAAGATGATGCAGAGAATTGAAGGAGCAAGACAATGATGGTCACAAGTGTATGTATATTGCTTCCATGTAATGTACAAGTGATTCCAAGTCTTTATATAGACTCTAAGAGTGTTCCACGACTTTTACAAGTCGAATTTGAATTCAAATGAAGGTGGGAATGGTTGTTGGAGGGAATCAATTCACTTTCCTATAATCTAGGAAAAGTGAAGATCTAGTTTGATCTTTTTTTAGGTGATTTGATTTCCTTGATTGAATGCAACTTCAACCACCACAAATTCGTGAGATTTTTTCTCTATCTCTCTACCTTTACATGTGCAAAGCTTAGGGCTTTTACAATGGTAAATGAACCATCAAAAATCTCTCAAAAAAATACAATAAATGAGCATATGAAAAAGAAATCTCCAACGGATATTCTTTCGACGCGATAGCCTTTGATGTAAATCAAATCCACCTCAAGCATAGTGTAAGCTTGATGTTCCAACAACACAAACCAACAGAATGATGGTTCCTACATTTCATTAATTCCTCTACCTCCATCTATAGGCCTAGGTACATGGGATCTTTTTCATCTCACTTGTGATCTAGATCATTTTATAGGCCTCATAAAAAAATGAAGTGCTACAAGAATAACTCCATTGAAAAAATGATAAAAAATCATATAGACAATGGAGCTAGTATTTGAGGTATAATTGGTGGGAAAGATGATGTAATTATCTAAGAAGATTTTATGAAATTTTATTTCCTTATTCTCCACTTGTTCTAGATCCCTGATTAGTAGAAGCACCATTTGACCTTCTTACGAGGAAATAAACATTGTCCTAGGTACTATTAATCCAATAGACTCTCCGTCCACACAATGTATTGTGACTCCATAGAAAGATTGGCCCCTTAAGTTTCTTTATCAGTACATAATGAGTTCCCTCTTCTTTTTTCAATCATGAAGGTAACAAGGATTCTATACTTCCACCATGTAGCTTGAATCAAGCCTTCTAATCATGGGATTGATTGAAATTCCCACAATTATGATGTACATAGTAGCATTTCCAATGTTTCACTTGAGGTAGCATCCTAATTCGAATTTGGATCTTCATAGAAATTGGCTAAGAATCAGCCATGGCATACTTTTAGATTTCAATGAAGGCATACTTCCTTTGAGATAAACATATAGCTGAGTCCATATGTATGAATTCAATGGCTAAAAAGTAATGCGACACACCAAGATCATTGAACAAAAAGCATTGCATAATGATTTAATTTAGCTCTTAAATTTTTTCTTCATCATTAACACCTCGAATGAAATCATCAACCTAAATAGCCACAATTAAAATGCTAGCATAAACCTTCCATTTATCCACATTATATATAGAAAAACCAATCGAGGTTAAATAGCAAGCAATCCTTGCATACCGAGCACGAGAGGCTTGCCTGAGCCCATACAAATCCTTTTTTAAACCTCGAAACATATTTGCGGTGAATTGAATCCTCATATTTTTGTGGTTGTTTCATGTATACTTCTTCATCCAAATCTCCATGTAAGAAACCATTCTTCACATGCATGTGATTCAAAATCCACACTTTTACTCTAGCAAATGCAATGTGTGCTCTCAAAATAACCATTTTAGCTATAGGGAAAAAGGTTTCCTGAGAATCAATGTTATATACTTGTTCATACCCTTATGCTACCAATCCTTCTTTATACCTACTTATGCTTTTATCATTATTATTCTTTACCTTGTAAACCCACTTGCAACCTTCTTTCCTCTTGGCAATGGATCTAGCTTCCATTTTTCATTTACAGAAATTGCATCCATCTGCTCATATGCTATTTTTCCCAATATAGATCATATAATAATGAGCCATATAGGAATCATATGTTAACTATTGCACTAAATTTTACATCCTCTCAAATCTTCTTTTTCGTAGGTTATTTCTTCTTTGTATAATTTTCATGTGCCTTTTCTTTACGTCTAGAATATTCATAGAGGGCAATCCATATTCCTCATAAAGACTCTTTTCTAAAACACTTGACTCTCCATCAATATATTTAAAACTTTTAGATTTTTTATTACCAGCAAAAATATTTTCTTTAACTTTCTTAGATTTAGTTGATGAATTTGTTGGACTACAATTTCCATGCAATCTTCTACTTGATGGGTTTAAGTTGGAACTAATCTTATGTGACACATCTAGTTCACTTAGAAATTGATTATGCACTTGAGTTTTGAGCATGGTATTTGGCTCCCAATGTGTCCACAAGATTCACTCCGAATATCATTTTTACTTTTGACCAAAGTAAATCCTGATATTAACCTGTACAACTCATTAATTTTATAAAAGCATGTGTATAGGATTATTCCACAAATTATGAGAGGCCCTACTACATAATCCAAGCACTTAGGCTTGCTTTATACACCAACATATCAGACTTTTGTAACTATTCCATTTTCTGTATTGAATCATTTTAGTCTCCCTTCCATTATCTATTTCCCTGGTAAAGTGGCATTGGAGTTAAAGGGGTATTGAGGTGCGTTCTCGGTTACAAACTGGACTTAGGAAGTTATTAGTTTTATGGAATAAACGGATTACTTGATTAAGAGTAAAACTAACCCGTTTTCGGTTAGGGATTATAGGTTTTGGATGAAGTTTACTGAACAGGACAGTATATATTCTCCTAAATAGTTTTTTTGTGACTCATTGAACTCTTACTTATAGAATCTGGAGAGCTTGAATGGAGGCAAAAAAAAAAATAATACATTCAATTAATTATTGTAATAATGTTTATATTTTAATTGCACCAGTATACATATGTCTCTCTCTCACAGTGGTCAAAGAAAAACATCTCCATAAAAGACGGATTCCGAAGCAAGTGATATTGTTAGCGATAAATATCTCCTAGTGTAGTCCTTTGGTTAATGATGGTCATTCAAATGTTACTGGCATTAAAAGGCACATGCTCATTAAAGACAGAGATTTCAAACTCATAGTGCTGGCCAGTATTTTCTTGTCATCATTAACCATTCCTATATACAATGGCTTATTCCGGAGTGGATCTAAACCTAAGGAAAATGGGGTGATGAAATAGCCTCCCTAAGTGTGTATCGAGATTTATAATCTCCACCATGCTTTCATGTCATGTAGTAATGCTAAGAGATTATGGGGAATGTTGAGGCGATTCCGTAATCTTATGCAACCTCATCAACTTGATCTCAAAGGAATACGTTTTGGTGTCTTCTTCAGATTTGGAATGGTTCTTTGACATCTTTCAAGAACTCAGTTGTTGTGGTATTCAAATCAAATGGTATTCAACAAGCAGAGTTGTTGTTTAATATCACGACTGATCTTCTTGAGAGAAGTTTTGTAAATGCTTTAATTTATACCTTTTGTTTGAGTACCAGATAGTAACATTGTAAACTTATTGTACTAAAATATTCCATTTTCGTGTTTTTAAGAAAAAGGGGATTATTTTAGAGCAACAAGTTTACAGTGTCATCGTTTTTCTTAGGCACATACATGATGTCTTACTCTCTCCCTTGAAGAAAGCGAGTCATAGTGTATGTCTTGACATTTTTTTTTTTTTTATGTCTTGACATTGGAAGATCTTCAATTTCTGTTCATAAGTTGTGTTCTTTATGATTTGAACGGTCTAGGGAGGGAATTCAGTAAAGCCCCAAGATGGGGAGGGAATTCAATAATGGCCAATTGTTCTTTAGGGAGTGCATCTCCGATCATGATAAGATTTTGTGTGTGCCAATTGCTCTTTAGGGGGGTGTATTTGGACTCCCTTTATTAGTGGCCCCTTCTGTTTATTGGCCCTTTCCAATCACTCCTTTGACTTTACAATGCTGTTCGTCTCTTGTACAAACTACAGAAAATGACAGCTCAGCAATTTGTTCAGCTGACAGGAAGAAGCGCGCATCACATGAGCAAACAATAATGCAAGTCAAGAGGGTCCCGGTTCGCTGGCCTGGTGGTTGGGCCTCTTGCCTCTTGAGGCGGGGGTGAGGGTTCAACCCCTGGCAGCAACATGTAGGGACATATAAATTCCAGGAACTGATGTATGTGGCTCTTGGCTACCGTTTGACCATCCCCGCGGTAATTGTGACTGCCGTTTAATCCAGTTGTAAACCCCTGTTCTGGTGGGATAAGGGGGGTCCCATGGGTACTATGCCCTTCCTTGTACAGTTGTAATTTCAAAGTTAAAGTCCGGGGGAATAGGCCTCGGCCGAACCTCCATTTAAAAAAAAAAACTCTGAATGAATGATAGGGATCTCAAAAGTACATTCAGACGGCTGTTTATGAGGATCGAACATACACTGTCTGTCACGAAACACTCTCCTGTCATCCACGAGACCAAGTCTCATTCTGATAACGGCGTACGGTCTTGCCTTCTCACATTTAATATGAATAACCTATCTGCGACCAAGTCGACTGTGAGGATTTCGAGCAAAGCATCGCCGTGAAAAGATGAAGACGAAAGAGGTAGCGAAGAGAAAGGTCGACTGTGTGCCATCGTCGTGAAGTTGAAGCCCCTGCCTTTCTTAGAACGACGACCTCCTGCGTAATCTTGACGAACTACAAGACCTTTGGCAAAGTGATCGCAACACGCTCTCCGCTCTGGCAAGAAAACGTTGTGTGCAGCTGACGGACCCTTTCTGCCGTCTGTCTGTCGCGATGGATAACCCTCCGGTCCATCGTGATCGATGCTCGTCCCGTCCGTCGTGATTGACGTTCCTGTCCGTCCCGATTGACGCCCAATGATCGACGCCCAACGAGGAGAACTATCGATGCTCCTTTTGTCCATCGCGATCGACGCCCAACCATGAGATCTTGGTTTCCGGTCCTTTGTGGTCTCTGGACCTCGCGATTGACTGTCAACTGCGCGCAACTAAGTCCCCTTTGTTCAGGTGGAGTTACCGACTTTTGATTCATTTCCCCGCCTTCTTGCCCTCGATTCTTCTTTACTTTGCACCAGTGTTTAAATTTGAGGCCCAAAATGAGCATCGAAGGGGGTTTTGGGCATCAAAGGATGCCCACTTTTTAGGTTTGGGCATCCTGAGGGATGCCCATGTTCAAGACGAGGGCATCCCCAATTATATATATATATATATATATATATATATATATATATATATATAGAGAGAGAGAGAGAGAGAAAGAGAGAGAGAGAGAGAGTATGCGGATACCAAAGTTGAGTAGTTGTATCTATTCTACAAATGTTCTTATCCTTTGATGGTGGGATTTGAATTTGGGCATGTGACACACTAGGCTTTCTTTCCATATACATTTTGGCCCTTAGCATTGATGATTTTTACAAAAAAATAGACCATAAGTGTATTCTTTTCTAATTTTCTAGAGCACATTTCTAATGAATAATTTCTATTCTAGTATAGAATTCGGCCCAAACGCTTCAGAATTAAACTTGCCGTTTCACAGATTGAGCAACATTGATAACTCATTGTTGTAGCACTTGGAAGCCTCATAGTCCATGTCTTTACCATTCTCTAATGCACACCTATTGGTTAGTAAGTTGGATAAAAACTACATGATTGCCATTTTGGTTATTCATATTACTGAGTGACTACTTTTGATAAATATTGTAGCATGTGTCTCCCCATGCTCCTATGATCCTAAGTGTTAGCTTTTGGATACATTGATTTCTCCTCCCAATGACCATGAATATTAACTAGTGAGTTGTGGTTCAGCACAAAGCATAGAGCAATGCATAATTTATTTATTTATCATGCAATGGTTCGAGAACTTTGAAGGTTGCCTAGTGTCTTTCCTCTCCAATTGTGAATGACATGCATTGAGCAAATAGTAGCTAAATATTACAGTTTTAAGTGCTTGAAATTGGAAATTCTAAATTCTAAAGAGGATTATATTTTATTATCAGTTCCTTTTTGAATAATATCATAATCCATGGCACAAATCAGTTAGTATTTGCAAAAAATGGAGTCAATTTCCCATATTGATGTTGATATGATTTATAATGTAAGTTATAGATTTTTCCTATGTGTGATATGATGAGAATGGATGATTAGTTCTATGAAGCTAGCATCTTTCTTAAACACTCCCCATTTCGATTGAATCAAAGAGTGGGACAAGTATGTTTAAAACATATATTTGGCATCAAAATACCACTAAAGTTGGGGCTAGAAGTGCCTCACAATTGCAAATTGAACTATTTTTAAAAGGCTGCAACCTTAAAAAACGAAAAAGTTTCTTTCTTTTTTTTCACAACATAAATGGTAGAAAATCGCTTGCATACAACCAAAACATGCTTAGTCAACCATCTTGTGTAATAAATCAAGATAGTCTTCTAATTTCTATCCCATACATTGGAAGCATGCTTTAAATAAGCATGCTTTTGAATGACATTTAAGGATGCCCACATTTATCCCCGGGGCATCTCTCAAATTTTGGTGATGCCCAGGGTCGGGCATCAAATTTAAGCATTGCTTTGCACGCTCCACCTTCTTTCGCGGCATTTATTATGAAAAAGACAGTTATCCTTCTCGGTTTGCCGTCGACGGGCCGCGGCCAAGGATGCTCGTGCAATCATTACCATCCAATCATTGATTAAAGTTTAGTGTCCATCGCGAGAAGGATCGAACATATCATTCTGATTCATCGGTGGTTGTGTTGCACATCATGAAGCTCATGATTTATTTGGTGACTACATCGAGCATCCTTTTTTTTCACTTTTGTGCTTTTTCCTTTGAAAAAGTCATTCCTTTATAGGCCCCTCGCTTCTTTTCTTTGCTTCTTCGAGAAACCTTCCCACTGTTAATTTTTTTTTTTAATATAAAGGAAGTTCAGCATTAGCCTACTCTCCCGGACTTGAATTAAATAAAGAAAAGTACAAGAGAAAGGGACTAGTGCCCACGGGACCCCCCAAATCCCACAAAGCAGGGGAAGCGTTTACAGAGCTTAGATGGCATTACAAAGAAGGTTAATCACCCTCTCATCACCCTTATGAGGGGCCCACTTGGGTTTAAGCTTGTTATTGATCAAAAGGAGTACTTGATGATGCCTAAAGGGGGGGGGGGGGATTTCTTACAGTTAAAAATCGTTTTGCCAAGGAGGAACAACGATTTCTCAATTGACCACTCTTTGGGGGAGTCACCGAAGTTGAAAGCAGCTAGATAGCCATGAACTTCATGTCCCACCGAAGCCGGGTCCATGACAGACACCACTTCTTGTTGAGGTTAACATGATAGTCAATCGTTTCTTTGATGTTGGGGATTTTTGATAGGCTATTCCCATTGTGCCATTTGAGACCAAGCGAGCTCGACGTGTCGTGTCCCATGAGAAGGTGAACTTTGTGTCGGTCCCAGGCGAGATATCTGCTTTGCAACGTGTTCCATTCTTCATACAAAATGTTGACGCAAGGCTCAATATCCTCGGAGTTGATCCAGCGGTTGGTGTCTTGTTTCCAGAGATGTTTCCATTTTTTGAAGCCTTTTTTCCATAACTTCTTGGCATTTTGAATGTTCCAAGATTCCACACTCCAAATGCCATGAATCGGAAACCAGATAGAGTCATTTTGTTTGATACCGGCTGCCCACTTCCAATCTTCACTAATTCTTGTGTAGCGTTTGACTTTATTCCAAATCTTCCATAGGGAGCAGACGAGATTAGAGCCTTTCGGGAAGACGGGGATCGGGGAAAACAGCAAGGTCAAGATGTCAAGATTCTTCCAGTTTGGGAAACCCATGAAAGCCAACTCATTCTTGTTTCTGAAGATCAACTTGGGCCACGAGGCCTCCCCGTTGCACCAAGCCTTAATCATCCATTTGGCCGCAAGTTTGTTAGCTATGCACCCAATATCCAGGATACCAAGTCCCCCACTATCTCTATGGCTGGTGCAGATGGACCATTTGATTTTAGGCACTCCCCTCCTATTGTGGTCGCCTGTCTAAAGGAAGTTTCTACAAATACTATCCAGTTTGGACAGATCTTGCTCTTTCGGTCTCCAACAAGAAAGGAAATAAATGGTAGATGAAAGGAGGGACGTGTTGATAACCATAGCACGACCAGCAAGATTGATTTGCATACCTCTCCAATAGTTAAGCTTGTTTTCAAGTTTGGCCAGCACCCAGTTCCACCGTTGTTCCATAGAGACGCCAAACCCCAAGGGGATCCCAAGAAGCCGAAAGATTTGGCACTATGGAATGATTTGATAGCCATGATCAATGAGAAGGTTGGGTTGTGACCCAACAATAGCTCTAAAGGAAGTCTTAGAGTGGTTGATTGTGGATCCAGAGGCTTCACAAAAAGTAGCCAAACACCTCCAGAACGTCTCGAGGCTGGTGTTATCATTGTGAACAAACGTGTTCATATCATCGACAAAAAGTCTCATGATGATCTGACTCTGTTCATGAGGCAAACAGAGGCCTTTAATATTACCAGCTTCCACCTGATGCTCCACCAGCCTGCTAAGCCCTTCCGTGGCAATGGCAAAGAGAAGGGGAGCCAATGGGCACCCTTGTCTGATAGATCTTCTAAGTTTGATCACCTTCGAAAGTTTGCCATTAATGTTAATTTGGGTCGATGCATTTTTCAAGAAGGGTCGCGATCATCTTGGTGAATTTCTGACTACATCCAAGATCTTGGAGCGACTGCAGAATATAGTCCCATTCGAGCTTGTCATAGGCTTTATCAAAGTGGATCTTGAGGAAGACCTCATCTTGTTTCGACTCATTTTGCAAATTCAAGACCTTCCTAGATATCTATAATGGTTTTGGTCTTCGCTTAACCACGCTCTCAAGTGGCAAGAGATTCTGTTGGCAATGACTTTGGCAATGATCTTGTATCGTGTTTGGAGCATCATAATAGGACGCCAGTTCTCTATTCTGTTCTTTTCTTCTTTTTTGTGTATTAACTTGATAATGCCATTGTTGAGACAAGAAGGAAGCGCGCCAAACTTGAGCGCCTCTTGCCAAACTAGACAAAGAGGGGTGGCAACCACCAACTTGAAGGATTTAAAGAACTCATTGGTGAGCTCGTCGGATCCTGGGCTTTTACCAAAACGGAGGGCATCAATGACCTCAATGATTTCTGCTTCAGAGATAGGGGCATGTAGCAGTGAGTGAAGGTTGAGTGGTATTCTGTGGGGGGAAACCCTAGATATGGCTGCCATACAGTCCCTTCTATGGTGGGAGAGGGGGTTCAAGGTCCTGAGGAGTCTCGTAAAGTGCCTTTCAATGATCCCAAAATTATCTTCTTCCGTATTGCATACATTGCCATTTAAGTCTAGCAATAAGGGGATCGATTCTCTGTTATGTTTCCTTTTAAGGATACGACACATCTCTTTGGTGGGTTTGTCGGCTTTGCCAGCCCACCACTCCTTGAAGAAAATTTGCAAATTTTTCCTTTGTATTTCTTCCTCGTATCTCAACCGCCCTCTGATTTTTCGAAGACCTTTCTGGGCTTGATATTTTCCTTTGTTCACTTCCTCCTCGAGCCTCTAGAGTTTGTGATAAAGAGCTTCTCTACGAGCCCGCCGCACAGTCTCGAGCATCTTCTTGGATCCAATCATGATCTGTCGTGACTTATCGACCGCACTTCTCAAGCACTTGGCTGGGGACAAGCCGGAGGTGAACGCCTCCTTCCACACATCAGCAATTTGTTGATGGATGGAGGGGAGGGAGAAGGAGGAAACACTGGCATGGAACCAAGGAGCCTTACGGATCTTGGTGGAAGGTTGGAAAGTGATAACGATCGGGTAGTGATCAGAGATGGTGAGGTCGGTGCATTGTGAGAGGGAAGGGTGGCCCCACTGATGAGTAAAACTCTGAGAGATGTAGCATCTATCAAGTGTAGCTTTCCTCAGGTCCTCGCCTGCTTGGAGATTTGACCAAGAAAAGCCATTCGAGTCTTTGAATTCGACCAAATCCAACTATAGTTTGGTTTTGTCCCACGTTTCTTTCTCCCGACTATCGATGACCCTGCCCTTGCCCATCCATCTATCATTAGGGTCCTCCACCATGTTGAAGTCACCACAAATAAGCACGTTGTGGGGGAGCGAGTCCAAGGAGGCCGAAGTGTTCAGTCTCTCTAACTCCCCATTATGGGCATACAAAGAAACTAAAGTAAAACCAAAAGGAGCACCAAAAGAAACAGCAATCCATTGATGGCATTCATCTTCAATGGAGATCTCAAGCTTTTCAAACTAGAATTGATTAATACGGATTACCGTTCCACTGAACCCCCACTGGTGTGCCATTGAAATCCAAACATGGGTCGAGGAGACATGTCTAAGCCGTTTCTGGAGGTCTTTTTCGTCAATTTTAATCTCTTGAATACAGATAAATTCTAGGTTTATGCTATTGTCGCGAAGCCATTGACCAATGATGGTTGCTCTTGAGGGGTCGGTTAGCCCTCTAGCGTTTAACGAGATGATGATCATTGTCGTAGTGATCCCTCTTTACGGGAGGGAGCTTTGTCCTTTCTTTTCTTGGATTCATCTTTCTTTTTCGTTGGGATCGGATCTCGAATTAGCAATAGGTTCTTGTGGGGGCTTTTCTAGGGTGACTCCATAGGTTGTTTTCCTTTGCGGGATTCCTCCTGATGGGAAGAAGTGAGCACCGTTTTCGACACCCTTTTTGGAATAGTCGATCCGATGATGGAACTTTCACTATCCATGTTATCTTCGTTACTAGTAGTAAAGCCGTCTTCTTTGCTTGTAGTGTAACCCTCCTCGGAGGTTTCTTTATTGTCAGGGATCTCTAGGACTTTGTCGTTGGTGTCAACCTCAAGTTGGTTCCCACCTGGGTAGTCAAACTCATTGATCTAGTCCTTTTCCAGATTGCAATACAGGTTGCTGGAGGGGGTAACTGACATGTTGTTTCGCTCAGAAGTCGCCCTAGGGCTTCTTTTCCTTCTTCTTCTGACTTCGATGAACCTGTCTGCATCAACTTCTGGATTAAGGGGGCCCTTGACTTCCTCTTCCTTCGTGGAGTGAGTCAATGCCCCTTTGTTGTCTTGAGCATTTCTGGGGGCTTCTTGATTTCGCTTGCTTTTTTGTCTCAAAGGGCAATCTTTAATCATGTGACCTTGTTGGCCACAACGAAAGCACGCGTTCGGAAGGTTTTTTGTAATTGATGTCTTGCTCCCAAACATCCCCTTTGTCCAAGTCCACTCTGATCTTTGATGGAAGTGGCAAGCTGATGTCAGCCTCGACACAGATTTGAGGGTGCCACCGAGCGTTGAACGAGTGTCTTGCACCTTCATAAATGAGACCACCAATGTCCTCGCGTGAGGCCAACGGCTTACCGATAGGAGAAACAATGTCCCACACAAAGTTGTATAAGAAGTATGGCAAGTTAGGGAGCTCAACCTAGAGAGGGTACCAAAGTGATTTTGATTTGTCGGCAGTAAAATTAGGGGACCATCTGAATAGGCACAGGGTCACCTGGCCGAGTTGCCAGGTTCCGACGCTTAGGGCTCGAAACGCCATATCTTAATTTTATAAGACTAGCAACATGTGGCTTGCCAGTAAGAACTAACACTTACAAACAATTAGCCCACGGGGGAACCACTCGTTGCGAAGGCACTGTCGCACGGTTTCGAGCGGGGGCCTAGGGCCAAACATTTGGCCGACGACGCAAACTTTCTTCAGCTCCTCCTGAGTTGACAGAATTGCGGATCTACTGAGGGAGACCGAGGGGGGTTCAACACTCTCGGAGGCCCCAAGGGTGGCACAAGATCCCCCCTCCAACAGAGAGGCCAGGTTACCGGTCTCCCCCGGAGGAGGGGCTAGGTTACTTCTCACAAATGAGGTCGCCAAATCCATGCCCGACTCCTCTAAACTTCCCAAAAAGTGGAGCGTGACTAATCAAGCATGACTAATCAAGAAGGAGAGAGTCCACGATTAAAAACGACTTTAAGGAGAGACTCTTCAAACAAGAAGGCGACAACCAGGTAAATAAAAAGACAAAAAAGCCCATCTTGAATAGCCCACAGTCATCCCACAAAAAAGAGTAGCACTTTTTTGTCTTCAATTGTTTTCCCTTCTTTTTCTTCGAATCTTCGGTCTCTTTTCTCTCTCCTTTTTTTTCCTTTTTTTCATTTTCCTTTCCCCTTTTTTTTATCTAGTTCTTCGAATTAATCCAGGCGCTCACGACTCATGCCACCAAAACCTTCAAGCAGATTAAGATTAAGCAAGACCTTAAAAGCTAGAAGTGAAGATGACAACACTCGTAATTTTTTTATGACAACACGCCCTAAACTTCAAAAAAAAAAGAGACTAAGCAAAACTCCCTTGGCAACTCTCCACGAGTGGCAGAAGTCGAGAGAAACGGTGCACCCAACGATGGACACACAAAATGGCGATGGACACGCGCGACGGCTCCGGTCAGTCGCGATTGACGCTATTTACTCACGATGGACATACCTGAGGCGCCACTCAGTTGCGAAGGACAGACTGAAGCCACCTCATATCAGTCGCGAAGTGCCACTCCGTCACGACGGACTGACTGAATCCACTCGGTCGCGACTGATGCCTCTAATCACGATGGAGAGACTCCACTCGGTCGCGAAGGACAGGCTGCCCGCGCAAAAATGACACTCCAGCGACGGACGCAGCAACTCCAGGCTCCGTCGTTGCTACTCCAGGCTCCGTCGTTGCTACTCCAGGCTCCGTCGTCGCAACAACTTCAGGCACCTTGAACTATTATTGTGAAGTGAACTCCAGCGCAATCATGGCACTCCAGCGACGGCCGCAGCAACTCCAGGCTCCGTCGTTGCTAATCCAGGCTCCGTCGTCGCCAGCGACCAGCGTTCTCAGTACTCCAGCGCAATCATGGCACTCCAGCAACGGACACAGCAAGTCTAGGCTCCATCGTTTCTAGTCTAGGCTCCGTCGTCGCCAGCGACCTGTCAACATGCGTCTCTAACTGATAAAACCTTCCCACTCTTAAATTGTTCAACGTTGAAGAAATCAGAGTTAATAGAAGTACTAGTTATTTGGGGAAAAAGAGAAAAGGAAATTATGAAATTTTATGAGTAGAAAGAAGCTCTTTTAAAATAGAGAAGGCTCTCTCTCTCATTTATTCCCTCACTGGTCTTGAGCAACGAGGCCCCACTAGAGCTACAGTGCCCTCTCAGGATGGATTCTGCCCCATCGGACATCGACCCTCCAGTGGTATCTTTATGTAATACATTTGTGGTGACAAAGATAGAAGAACCGATGAAAACGTGCCTGATCGGTCAAATTTTTGGCCCTAGGCCCTCTCTAGAAAGTGTGAGAACTTGACTTCGCAAGGAGTGGTTCCCGGGGGGCATAATTGTGTGCAAATGTCCTGCCGGCGAATCACCTGCTTCTAGTGTTTGAGAATGAAGAGATGGCCTTCCAAGCCCTGCAAGTCGGCTCTTGGCAAGTGGGCCGGTCCACCCTTTGCCTATTTAAAAGAACCCTAGACTTTGTTCCGAACAGATCAAAGCTTCCGCGGGCATCAAGGTCATAGGATCAAGGATTGCCCCCTGAAGCAAAGTATCAATAAAAACAAGATTAAACCGGATGGGACCCTCGATCCTTTCCCTCAAGTTGACACTCAGGGTCAACCCCCTCCAATGGTGGAAGGAGAGGGAATTCACATTGCTGAGACGGATTCAGAAGGATTCACTGAAGTTAGACGCAAGAGGAAAGTTAGCCCTCGAAGACCAACAACAAAGAACACTATGACAATTTCTCCTTCGAACAAGATGTGCTGTAACCTAGAAAAGGAGATTAATGAGGTTGACTTCCCAGGGGACAACCATTATGAAGAAGACCCCATTGATAATACCCAGGGGTGCTCGACTAGCAAAGAAAACAAGCAAGAAGGTTACACTCGAGTAAAGAGGAAGGCTTCACTACTAGCAATGAAGACAACCCAGATAGTGAAAGCTCCTTCATTGGTCCTACCCTTCCGATATGCATTCCAAGTTTACCACAACAAAAGTCAAAGCTTAAAGGAAAACAACCATCAGGCTTGCCATGGAAGAGCCCCCTCAAGAATAGGATCATAAGCCAAGAAGATGGGAGGAAAAAAGAAGATCACAAGAAGAAAAAAGATCGGGTCCCTCCCCTCAAAGAGGGCAACCATCATTAATGAAACTCACATCACTAAACGTAAGGGGTTTGTCTGTCCCATCAAGAGCGGCAATTCTTGGCCAATGGTTCAAAGACAAGTGCCTCAACCCCGAGTTTATCTACTTACAAGAGATTAAAATCGACGGAGAAGATCTCCAAAAACGGCTTAAATGCATTTCTTCGAACCACTTCTCACCCTAGAGGGTCAGGGGGTGCAGTGATCGGTATTAGTCACTCCTTGTCTGGCAATGTGACCTCGACTTTGGAAGGCCGGGGTCAACGTTGGATGGCTGCCTCTATCGAGTTCCCTTTTTAGTTCAGTGTGGTCTCAATTTATGCCCTTAATGGAGAAGCAGATAGAATTGATACTTGGGCTTCTCTCGACTCCCTCTCACATAATGTTTTGATTTGTGGGGACTTCAACATGGTTGAGTTTCCTGAAGACCGATGGAATAACAAGGGAAAAATTATTGATGGCCAGGAGAAAGAGATATGGGATAAAATCAAGCTCCATCTCGACCTGGTAGAAGTGAAAGATAGGAAGGGGTTCTCCTGGTCAAATCTCCAATTGGGGGACTCTTTGAGGAAAGCAAGACTTGATAGATGTTACATCTATCAAAACACGATCCTCCAATGGGGTATTCCTTCGATTCCCCAACACATGGACTTGACTATCTCAGACCACTACCCGATTACTCTGTCTTTCAAACCGATTCCCGTGCTCCAGAAAGCCCCTTGGTTTCATGCTTGTCAGTCATTGTTTTCCCTCCCCTCTGTCCACCAAGAAATTTCTGCAGTGTGGGCGGAAGCCTTTGCCTATTGTAATGAATCGGCTGAGTGTTGGGGAAGCGCGGTGGAAAGGACTAAAAAAATTCTAATCAGGACCCAAAAGGCTATAAGAGATATCCGGAAAAAAAGAAGAGAAACACTGTATCGGAGGCTCTCACTGCTTGAAGAAGAGGTGAACAAAGGTAACTTACAATGCCAACAGGGTCCCTTGAAAATCAGGGGAAGACTAAGATTAGAGGAGGAGGTTCAAAGGAAAAATCTTCAAATATTCTTCAAAGATTGGTGTGCGGGGAAGGCCGATAAACCATCGAAAGAGATGTGTAACATCCTCAAAAGGAAACAAGCTAGGGAATCCATCCCTTTATTAGTCGATAACAATGGAATCAAATGCAGCATGGAAGTTGAGAATAGATCTGTCATCGTCGAGCACTTCACCCATCTTCTCGGGGTCTCAGCTCCTCTTTCCCCACATAGACGTGACTCCATGGCAACCATCTCAAGGGTTGCTCAATCTAGAATCCCACAGAACATGATTTCTCTGCTAGAAGCTAACATTTCCGAGAACGAAATTATCGAGGTTATTGATGCTCTTCCCAATGGGAAAAGTCTGGGTCCTGATGGCCTCACCAATGAGTTTTTCGAGTCCTTCAAACATGAGATGTCCACCCCACTGCATCTGGTGTGGCAAGAGGCTCTCTCCTTTGGTGCCCTCCCTGAGTGTCTCAATAATGGCATCATCAAGTTAATCCACAAAAGGGGAGATAAGAAGAAAATTGAAAACTGGCGACCGATTACCATGCTCCAGACAGGATACAAGATAATTGCAAAAGTCATCGCCAACAGAATCTCTTGTCATCTAAAGTCATGGATGTGTGAGGACCAGAAAGGATTATCAAAGGTAGATCTATACTTGAAGCCATTGTCCATTTTTGGGAAGGCCTTCCATTTGCTGAGGAGTCTGCACAAGATCTAGTATTCATTAAGATTGACTTCGATAAAGCATATGACAGATTGGAATGGGACTTTATTCTTCAATCATTGAAAGACCTTGGATGCACTCAAAAGTTTTCAAAGATGGTATCCACTCTTCTTGGAAACACTTCAAATAGAATAAACCATCAATGGTAAGCTCTCTAAGCCCATTTGTTTAAAAAGATCAATTAGGCAAGGTTGTCCTCTGGCTCCTTTACTCTTCGCTATCGCTTTGAATGGACTCAGTCGCCTATTAAAGCACCACATGGACGCTAGCAATCTCAAGGGTCTTTCCCTACCTCTAAATCATGGCCAAATGATTGCCAGACTTTTTGCTGATGACATGAATGCCTTTGTGCATAACGATATAAAAAACATTGAGGTGTTTTGGTGGTGCCTCGACACCTTTTGCGTGGCATTAGGTTCCAAAATCAACCATGCTAAAACTGTTTTGAGAGCAATCAGCGGACCTACACCCCAACTGTTGCTAGATCAGGGGTGTCAAGTTATCCCTAGAGGTCAAGTCTTCAGCCTCCTTGGCATTCCGATGGGATTTGACATCTCAATGGAACAACGATGGAACTGGGTGCTATCCAAGCTGGATAGCAAACTAAATCAATGTAAAGGTATGCAAGTCAACTTGGCAGGGCGTGCTATGGTTGCTAACACATTTATGTTGTCTACAACTCTTTACTTTATCTCGTGTTGGAGACCTAAGGAGAAAGACTTGGCCAAAGTGGAAAGAATCTGTAGAAACTTCCTTTGGACTAGGGACCCCAATAGGAGGCGGATTCCAAAAATCAAATGGGAAACTTGCATTAGCCCAAAAGACTCAGGAGGCTTAAGAATTTTGGATATCATTGGATTGGCTGACAAGCTGGTGGCAAAGTGGCTTATCAAGGCTTGGAGCAATAGTGAGTCCTCTTGGGCTAAATTGATCTTCAGAAATATGGAAGACCTTACCTTAGTTGGCCATCCTAGTTGGAAAGACATAGGGATTCTCACGCTTTTGTTCTCCCCCCTCCTTGTGTCCCCTAAAGGCTCTAGCCTCGTGTGTTCTTTATGGAAGAGTTGGAACAAGCCCAAACAATTCATCCGAATTAGTGATGAGTGGAAGTGGGCAGCTGGGATAAGACAAAATGACTCTATCTGGTTCCTGATCGACGGCATTAGGGGGTGGAGTCTTGGAACCTCCAAACTGCAAGGCGGTTATGGAACAAGGGGTTCAAACAGTGGAAACAACTCTAGAAACAAGAGACCAGCCAGTGGATTAGGTTCGAAGACATGGACCCGAGACTTAGAGTTACCTTAGAGGAATGGACTCTTCTTCAAGGCAGGTGTTTAGCATGGGACCCCTCAACTACTTGCCTGCTCTGCGGTCAGGATCTTCCTTGCCTGGAGGGCCTCAAATGGAGCAATGGAAAAAAAACTATCCAGAATCCCCATCTTCAAAGAGAACTTAGATGTTCATTACACCCTTAGCAAGAGATGGTGCCTTTCTTGGACCAAACTTCGATGGGAACTAAAGTTCATGTCTATTTGGCATCCCCCTAATTGAGATAAAAAAGTCTATTCTCATGTGGCACATATTGCATAAGGCAATCTTGTCCAATGCAAGGGCTAACAAAATCTGTGGTGTGCCACCATGGTGCAAGTGTTGCCATCGATGCATCGAAGATTTAGCTCACCTGTTCTTCGATTGCCCCAAATCTTGTGTTATTTGGGGTCACGTGACCCAGGTATTGAGACTCATGAACCAAATCAATTGGCAACAGGTGTTGTTGGGTGAGGCGGTTGGTTGCTCATCGAGGTTGTGGAACGCCATCAGGGGTGAGACTCTTTGGAAGATTTGGAGGGAGCGATGTGCTGTCAATTTCGGTCAAACTCCTAAGGAATGGTCGATCAAGAAATCCTTGTTTCTTCTAGGTAAAAGAATCTCCCGAGATAAGAGATCTTCACCGTTTAGACATCACTGTATTTATCTCCTCAAAAACAACAAGTTGAAACCCAAATGGGTCCCACATGAACTTGATGACAGATTTATCCACCTCATTTGTAATGCCCTCTAGCTTGCCTTACTCCTCCCCTGCTTTGTGGGATTTGGGGGGCCCCATGGGCACTAGTTCCATTCACTTGTAACTTTTCTTCTTTATTTTAATTAAAGTCTGGGAGAATAGGCTAAGGCCGAACTTCCTTTTATTAAAAAAAAACTCTGAATGATGAGTGTGATATCTATATTACACACTCACACACACGAGCGAGAACACATGAAACACACCCGCACACGAGCACACACACACACAATCACACGCGCGCTGTCGGGAAGTTGCGGACATAAGGCTGGTGGATCAGTCAGCCTCTAAATCCCTCGGCACACGCAGGGTGTATGAGACAACCTTAGGTAATCTAGGTATATTTTCCTTTCGTCTAAGGTATCAGAAATTCTATATTACTGAAAAATCTACGAAATATCGAGTGGATAATTGTAACACTTTAAACTTCTAAGAACCGTAAGGCTAGGCTGCTCTATATCTATCAATAGCTTCTTGAGGTATAGGTAATATCAAAGTTTCTTCAGTTATTTTATCTTTAATAATTTCGTCTTCTTGGACTTCTAAATGATTAGGTTGCGAACGTCTAATTAATGGTGGTGGAAATGAATGTATGTTATCTTGAGGATCACTAGATGCAATCGAAAATATTGCTATAAATCTATTAAGCCAATAATCGTGATATATTGAAATTAACGATTCGTGTGTAATAATATCCTTAACTATTTCTACTTCGACTTCTACTTCTAAAGGTGCGTTACTTTCAGATTCAATTGGATTTTCAGATGACATGGACAAGAAAGAGAATGCAAATTGGAATTAAATTAATGCTAATGACAATAATGGGTGATTACAATGTTTTAAAGCAATGATATAATTTCTCTATAAGATTGCTAATAACTAGAGAATCCTATACAAAAGCTTAATCAAGGATAATTTCTATGGTTTTAAATCAAATTATCGGATCTTTGGATTGTTTGAATTCTTCTCTTTTGTCACGATACTCTTCGATACTTTTTCTTTGAATGTCTGCAAGAAAACATTAGCAAAACATGGAGCAAAGCCCACATATTTATACACACAAAGATCTTCAATTTTACCACTCTTTTTTATTTGCTTTAAATTCTCAGCCTCACTTTTACCCACTAACTTTCACCACACTTTCCAGTTTAACTTTTCTACTTTAATTACACTTAATTTCTACTCCTCTCTTTTCATCTTCACTAATTCTCTCCACTCTTTCTCTTAACCAACTTTTTCACTTTAAGTGCATCTTCTATTGAGACCACTCCTTAAATCTCTTTAGTTACACATCTTATATAAGCCATTCTTTTTTTCTAACACTCATACACACCACTAGATATTTATCCATTTCATTTATCATTTTTAATTTAATTATCCTATTTCCCCTAATTAAATAATTCATTTAAATTAAGCTTAGTTTAAGGTTTTAATTAATGATAACCTTAGTATTTAAATGCACACACATGAATAAAGTAATTAATTAAATCATAATTGAATTTTGTAATAAGCAATGTTTAATCTATAGGTTAATTTAATTAAATACCAATTGTTTTAACCCTTGAATCATACTAAAACCCTAGAAAACCTACTTAAAACCCATCAAAACCCCATTAAAACCCTTTGGAAATTAATTGAAAACCTAGTTAAACCCTATCATTAACCAAAAAATAATGCACCTAACTTAAATACATATAAATAAACGTAAACCTAGGGTTTTAAACCCATGATTCAATACTTCTATGGCCTAAACACACATTATTTAAGCAGTTTAGGGTAAACCATAATATGAACTTTTGTTTTCTTCATCCATTTGAACTTGCAAACACTTTACAAGAGTTTAGTTCCAAGAAAAAAAACATTGTAATAATGAGAAATTAGAATTAACCAATAATCATATTTTAATTTCCCTGGTTGTCAACGAAAAGGTTGAAAACTTTCTGACATTCGCCCCGACCAAACCTGCACATCGTCCTCGATGGGCCAAACCTGCAGATCATATAAGACAATATCAAATTCTTTTGAAAATTATTCATGATTCAAATGCAAATAGTTTATTTAAAAATGCTTCTATCATTAGTACATCTTCTGATAGCAAAGAAAACTTAGAAAATTATGTACGCTTGAATTTCAACCTTTTCGATCAATGCATGAATTGGAAACAGGTTTTAGAAGGAAACTATAGAAGTCATTCAAATAGTGTTCGTACTAACTCTTCTATTAACTCTGTTCATAAGTAAAGCATATGTTATATAGGCTTTCTATCCTCATCTCTTATTCATTTTCCATTAAGATACAAAAAAACTAACTCCCCTCTAGCATACATCCGCCTTATATAGCCCGCTTTTCAATTCAGAAGTGATTTCTAGACCACAACTGATTTATTGAAATCATTTTTTTTTTTTGATATATATGCAGCAACCATTAATGTACTGCTTTCAATTTTTCTTCACAACTTTTTTTTGATGAAGGAGAAAGGCTTAACCCCTAATCAGAGCAAAGGATCTAGAGGTAAGCTAAAGCAGGAACTAGGATCTCTTTAGCTAAATGGGTCAGATTTAAGGAAGCTTACCTATATAAAACAAGTCTACTTCTACTAGGAGTTGCAAGTTAAGGGTTCCTTCAACTATTCATATGACAACCATAGGTCTCTAAGTCCTATCTTCTCTTCAAGCACATCCCTACTTCAGCGTAAATTCTACTTTTCATAATTCATTTTTATTCTTCTTCTTCGTTGTCCTCCAAGAAATCTTCGTCCAATTCAAATTTACTGCTTTCTCTTCTCCTAAAAAGCTTGATTCTTTTTCCTGCAATCAAATTCTTTAGCATAGAACCATCAATTTCATGTAATTTATATGTACCTGTTTCATAAACTGAAACAACAACGTAAGGTCCGAACCAACGTTTAGTTAGTTTCCGTCCTGCATCGTATTGAGTTTCAAACGTACTATCATATACAAGCACCCAGTCACCACTCTCTATTGGTTGCGGTCTTAGTCTATGTTTCTTATCAAAATACAATTTATTTTTCAACCTAGATGTTTTTAATTTTTTTATTGCTTCTTTAAGATTTTCATTTCTTGTTTTAATTGTTTAATTCTAAATGCTAATAAGTCCTCTCTTGAAATGTTATCTTTCCAACCTAAATTTATTCAATTAATTATCTGAGTATGAATGGGAAATAATGGTTTCTGACAGTACATGAGTTCAGCCGGCATAAAACCAGTTGTTCTCGTGTACGTCATGTGATCAGCCCAAAGAGCAAATGGGAGATATTTTGGCCATTGAACAATATCTCCGTGGCAAGCTTTAGAAATAGCTTTCACTATGGAAGGATGTCCTCGTTCAATTTTACCATTTGCTTCTGGGTTATAGGCTGTCGTAAGAGACAATCGAATTCCATAATGTGCAAAGAATTCTCTCGCTTCTCTCGCATCTAACTCTCCTCTATCCGCTACTACTTTTTCTATATATCCAAATCTGGATAAAACTTCTTCCAAAAGGAATACGCATACATTATAAGTAGTATTGGAACGAAGCGCTCTACCTTCGACGTGGTTTGTCAAATCCTCTCATGCAAGAACAATATATCTCATACCATCATTGCTTTTAGGCATGGTCACAAGGTCGACTACCCACTTGTAATGAATACAAGGTGGATAGGTCGGGTGAAGGGGATCTCTATGCTTGACAGAGGAGTGTAACTGGCACGTACTACAAGTGCTCACAAATTCTTTAACAGTTACATACATCCTCGGCCACTAGTAGCTTTCCCTAATCTTTTCATATGTAGCTACAAAGCCTTTATGACTAGCCCAAAGGCTTTCATGCATCTCATGCATAACTTGCACTTGAAAAACCTTCAAACCTAGTACTCTTTGAGGCATTTTGATCATCCCCCTTGCATGTCTCCAAATTAACCCATCTTTTAAGAAAAAGTTAAATGCTCTTTTTCTAATATTTCTAAATCTATTTGAAGACCATGAAGGTGATCTAACTAAAGTACTAAGATACTTTCCAATCTCTAGCCACTCTCCTTCGTATTCATCTGAATTAAATTTTTCATATACATAAACTTGGGAATCATAATTTATCGTATTAGTATCTACTTTGGCTTCATCATTCTCATCATATCTAGCTCTTGAGAGCATATCAGCAACAGAGTTAGACTTTCCTGAAATATGGATTAAAATTGGATTTATAAATTTAATATAAGAAATCCAGCGAAGCATTGCAATATCCCGTGAAGAACAGTTTGTGATCATTCCAATTAGCGGTAAACAATCTGTCTCCACAATCACATTTGCTCCTATGAAATAATCTTTATCTGACTTTAGAGCTGTGACTAAACCCCAAAGTTCTCTTTTAATTTGTGAGTAATGTCTTTGAGTCTTATGCAAAATTTTAGCTCCAAATCTCACAGCATATCTTCTACCCTCTTCATCGTCCTGACTTATGACCCAGCAGTGGTCAGCCATAGTAGATAAGTCTAACTTTACAGATAAATATGAAATATAAGTATATAACTCTCGTAATAGTACGTCTATTTCTTGATCCTGATACGACTCCATGGTAAAAGAAACAGAAATATAGAAAATATTCCTACTCTTTTGCCAACAAAAATAAAGAAAATTTTCCTACTGCTTTGCAAAAGAAAATTTTCCTACTATTTTGCAGACAAAAAGAAAATTTCCCTATGATTTGGCAATAAAGAAACTTTTTCTACAATTTTATAAATGGAAATAAAGAATCCTTTCCTGCTACTTTAGAAATAAAAATAAAGAAAACCTTTCCTACTATTTCGCAATAGAAAAAATAAAGAAGAATTTCCTATTGCTTTGCAAACAAAACAAAATTTTTCCTACAATTTTGCAATAAAGAAACTTTCCCTATTACTTTGTAAATAGAAATAAAGCAAGCTTTCCTACTATTTTGCAATTAAAGTATAAAAACTATTCCTACTTTTTTGCAAACAGAAATAAAGAAAATATACCTGATCAACCTTTGATGAAGAGGCTCTTTATGAATGTGATCTGTGCAAATTTTTTTTATATGCATGTGCAATCGTCTTTCACAAAAGTTGATGGATAAAGGTGACGTGACGAGGAACAATCAGCTTCAGCTACAAAGGATGTCGATACTTCTCCTTCAATCGCCAAATTGCCTATATATGCATATGCAAAACAGAACATAAATATACCTTTATACCTACGGTGTCATGTCGAACCTTCACGTCGGGTTCACCAAAATGTCGGCGCAAAATGGACGGCTGGTGGATCAAGCCAACCGTCAAAAAGTACGGCGCACGCCGGGTGCTTGGAGCAAGCTTAGGTGAGCCTTTCTCTAAGTTTAAGCTTCACCTAAGTTTGCTCCAAGCACCCGGCGTGCGCCGTACTTTTCAACGGTTGGCTTGATCCACCAGTCGTCCATTTCGCGCCGACAACGCACACACACACACGCACACACACACACACACACATATATATATATATATATATATATATATATATATATATATATATATATATATATATATATATATATATATATATATGAGAGGTTTACAATTTCTCTTTGACATTCAAAATTAAAAATTAGGGTTGAATGTATCAAGCGAAATGAATATATGAATACAACGAAACTTTCATGTGTAGAACTGTTTTTGTTAATGATGACATAACAACACTTAAGTTCATGTATTAAATTTTCTTCTTCAATAAGACTCGGCAATCTATTCAATCTACTCGTCACATTTAATACGTCATCACCATCATAATCATCATCACTTTCTTTTCATTCCGATGAGGATAATGATATTCATGGTTCCTTTTTTATTGGTGAAGGGTCTTGCAATGTGACTGATTTTTTGCAGTTTTACGATTTATCTCACCTTTAAAACATTAGAGAAGGTTTCCAAACAGAAACGAACGGTGTAGGAGCAAACAATGACCTTCCTATCTGATCAGCTCAAGAAAAGAAAGGGACAATGTTTATTCAAAGAAAAAGTATCTAACTACCCCTCCCCTCACATAAGTTTTTTTTTTTTTGTGTAATCCAAGTATTTATTAGGAGAATAAATTATCTTTACTTCTTCACTCCTTATCGGAACCAACCGTTTGCGTTGAAAATGAATAATGACTAATGAAAGTAACATATGTGAACACATTTATGCCATAGCGAAGTGATATCAACAAAAAAATTAATCTTCTAAGCGCTAAGCACATTCGACTTCATGTACTTTTCTTATTTTCCAAGCGAAAATACCAAGTTTTCATATTCAAGTAAAAGCATATTCCTCTTCCAAGTTAGAGTCAATAGATTGAACACTCAAAATCCGAAGGTAGAGTCAATATTTCCGGAATCTTCCAAGTTATTTCCGGAATCTTCATTATAATCTTTTCGGAGGATTCTTCCAACTACCCAAAAAAGCACCACTTGATTCTTAAAAGTTCTTCACCATTCTAGGCTTTCACAGAGGAAACATCTTCCATTTTTGTACATCATATAGATGGACCAAATAGACACTAGAATTGCGCTTTCGTGAAGTTAAGAGCATATTATTTCATGATGTGTTGACACAACATGAGTTGCGTACTTCACATGCATATGATTGATAGGACTTTCTTCTCCTCATCTTTGACTATGAATACTTGTTCAGAGTAGCATCCAATATATATCAACATTTTCCTTGTCGCCTTTACATGCCTTCATAGTGCACAAAACACATATGTCTTCAAAGGAAAACAAGGTGAGAATTGCCTCTTATGCCTTGGTCCTTGTGCACCTATATCTTTCCTCTAGCACAAGAAGGAAAGATCTGCCACTATCTTTTTCTTTTGTTAAAAAATTGTTCCCTTTTACTTTCACGTGTAGGTAAGTTGATCTGTTTTTGCTTCGTGTTCCTCATCAACGTCATATTTTGCAATATATTGATCATTCAAAATGACTCCAAGAGACCTCTAGTAAAGATCCCGCATAAGTTTTTCCTCATCGGTAGCCTGGTGAAGTATGCCATCAGCTTTTAATTTTTTTATCAGCGATCATACTATTAATCAGACAAATTACTCGAAGACAAAAAAAAAAACACAGAACTAAGTGTTGCACCCCCAGTTGCTGTTTCTTTGAATCATCAGCCCATCTCCATGAAAATTGATGAAGGAAAACCCTTCTATATGTCTGCCTCGTTAGCTGCACATACCAGGTTTTCCCTTCCATGCCCACGGCTACCCCAATACTTCCATGCCCACGGTTACACCGATGAGGGTCTCCTTTGCCTGCCTCCAAGGACCCAAATGTCCCCCCCCCCCCCCCCCCCCTTTACGGCCAATTTCCACCCTCCAAATATGTCCTAAATCTCTTCAACCATTCTTTCTCCATGCAAAAGTATCGACTAGTAAATGATGTTACATCAAATAAAATATGATTTAAATCCATTGAGCTTAAAGAAAAATGGCAAAGCCACGCTTGAAGATGAATGTAAAGTTTGACATAGAAAGCACTTAAGTAATTGACAATTAATTCATAACCTAACTCACACCTAGTGCTCTCCTTGTCGATCAAAAGGTCAATTCTTCCACATGAGAAACACATAAAGTGTGTGCTCCCTTTGAAGTCTTCTTTAAAGAGAGTTTCTTCAACGAATTCCGATTTATATTATAGCGGAAGCCATTTCTCTCCATTGGACAAGAGTTGAGGTTTTGATGACATGTATACCTCCTGAAGCACGCGCAATCACAAAGCCCATTTTTCTATTTAGGATCTATTCAATCTAAGTTTTCTGTTCAGAATCTATTCAATCTATTCAACAGAATCAATCTACTCTGTTCAAGATACTTCAGCATGACAAATAAATATTCCCATATAGTCGACAATGTTAAGTTTTGTCTTCTAGATCCTCCTTGTAAAATCAAAAGTCTTGTCACTTTCATATTCGAAAGCTTCGACTATGCAGCGTCATGAACCAAGCTCTCTCCTAGGTTCAGATTACCATGAGTTCCTTTGAGCCATTTTTCTTCTGAGGCTCTAAAGAACCTTTTTGAATTGAACAACTTGTACTGCTCACTCGAACGAGGTAGCATGGTACTTTCCCCATAATTCCTCCTCCCACTTTCTTCGTTCAATGACTTCCCACTTTCTTCGTTCAATGCTTCCCTCCCAGCTTCCCAGATCATCACAACATAGACTCTAGGTTCCGAAGCAAATTCTGAGCACCTACAAGAGAAATCCCCTTCCTCTTCACATCTGACAGAGAGTGGTAGACCCCCCCCCCCCCCAATTAGCAGCATCTTTTCCCCCCGAGAGCCCTTAGGGTTACGTGCCCATTTCCCTTTTGATTCCTTCCCCTTTCAAGCTTCTCGTGGATAATTCCCCCTCTTGAACTTCATAAAGATTGCTGTAGCGGCAAGCATAGTCTATGCTTCCCCCCTCCCCCCCACAATAGATATGATCCTCCTTCCAAATCTCGAGTGAGAGTTCCCGTCCAAGGAACTTGCAAGAGAAAGATTTTCCTTTCTATCTCTATGCTGAAACACATATCCTAAAAAAGAAATGGAAAAACTATGTCTTTGCATTCCCTCCTTATCTCTAACATGGGCATTCACCATCCTTTTTCTTTTCCTTAATGATGCCTATTTAAAAATGCTATCATTCACCTTCTTCAATGTGAGCAACCCCTTCTTGTTTGCTCTCCATCATCATCGACTCATATCAATTGATCCTCTATGTTTGATGGGATTGCTAGCTTAGGATTGAATCTCGACCACATCCACCCCCTTTGAACCTCTGGGGCCTCCGGACACATCAACACCAATCTTCACATCTGCACGAATTTATGAATTCCAATACAAATGAAGTGCATGGGTTATCAAACACATGTGCCTCTGCATGGTCTTGTAGTGGGCGCTACACATGCATACTTGGAATGCATCAAAACATAATGGTGCAATAAAAGGGGTAATTAGCATTTGATGTTGAGGCTTTTCATGTATTCTGAAATTTAGATTTTCTTCATATATATAGATTTTCTTCATCAATGATGGTGAAAATGACGAAGCAATCACTATCCACTAATAAATTTAATCTCAAATGCAATCACTTTTGTGCTCACTCAGAAATCCTCTCATTTTCACTTAAGGCTAAATGTACTTTTATTTATATTATAAAAAAATATATCTCATGTGCACCTAGGGGAATTGAAACATGTGCTCTTCTCAATTTAAATTATGCACACTTTATATGCCATGAACCTCAAAGATGGTGCAAGAGATCAAGGTTAAAGGACAAAGCTAATGAGAAAAAATTCTTGAACTCCATGTTTCATTTTCCTTCTCCATTGTTTTCGTTTGATCATTTCCTACATTCTCGCAGAAGTCTATCTTGAATAAAATATACACGAATAACTCAAAGATAGTCACCATTTGTATCATCCACTCAAACTTAGAATCTTCAATTGGCTCTAGATCAAGACGTACACTCATGAGATCATAAGAGGTATCAAGAACATCATACTTAATAGCATTAGTTGAACACTAGGTGCATCTATTCGAATTGGATTAAATTCAAAATTTTCATTTTGTTGAGATATCGAGCTCAACATGTGATGATCTAGGATGACACATATCATTTTTTTATTTCTCTGACATGTATAGTGGTCACGCTGGTATATGTCATGGACACTTCATTGAACTTTATTAGATTTATCTACCGAGAGTGATGGCACATTTTTTTCTTGCCAACTCACTCATTCGCCGACATTAAGTTTTTGCTTATGTATTGGTCTTTATATATTGCAGTAGTTGTATTCTTGTTTTTAGGTCATTCTTGTACATTCCCTTTTATGTAATAGAAGAAGAAGAAGAAGAAGAAGATCATTCTTCCTTGCCTCAATTTGAGTGTGTGCTTCTCTTTGATTGTGAGAGTGTGTGTGCATGAGCTCTCTTCCTTATCTCCTTCCTCGTGATATGGTAACAGAGCTAGTGTGACTCTAGAGAGCTCGTGGAGAAGGCCGATAGCGAAGAGTATGTGAAAAGGCATGGAGAAATCGCGATTCACAAACAACCTCAGATTGCTACGAAAATCGGCATGAAGGTAGAAGACCTCAAATTACTTTTAAGTGTTATCCCTTCAGGGTCACTCATTTTTGTCACATCAAAGTTTCAGAGCCATCTAGACCTCCGTTTTGAGCCAGCAAGGTGGGGCCCATAGAAAAACCAAGTCAATTTTGAAAACTATAAGTTATAGCGTGTTCGGCAACACTCATATATTCGAGATCTAGAATTTCAAGAGATTCCGTGTACTGTTGATACACAAAGAGTGTGTTTTTTTGACATTGAACTATCACGGCATAGTGCGACATTGTTCAAACAGAAGTGCTCCTTGTAGTGTTATGAATAGCTGCAAAAATGGCAAATGTAGATGGATTCAGTCAACTTATAAGTATTAAGCTAGACAAGAACAACTTCCATGCTCGAAGATTCCGAATGATAAATTTTCTAATGGGAAAAGGCTACTAGAAGTACATCAAAGGAGAGAAGGAAAACACTCTACAGTTACTAGAGAGGAATCAGAGTGCAGACGAATTAAGAGGATATGAAGAATAGTATCAAGGAGCATGAAAGGTAATGTATTGGCTATCTGTTAGCATACACCATAGCATGATTGGACACGTATAGGATGCCAAGACTCTGAAAGAGGCTTGGAACATTTTTTTCACATTTTATGAGACCAATACAAAGGCATGGAGATTGCAATTCAAGAACCCATTGCATACATTGGAGAAGAAGGGCATGTCAGTAAGTGATTACAACTTAAAAATCAAAAGCATATGTGAGTCACTTGCATCTATTAGCGTGAACATAGATGATAATGATAAGGTGGAAGTGTGTCTTAATGGTTTAGGAGCTGCATATAAGCAGTTCAGAACTTCTATACAGAGTAGGGAAAATATTCAAAATTTTGTTGATCTGGTATCTATGCTAATTATTGAAGAAAAGAATCTTTGTGAGGATTCAAACTCCCAAGGAAAACCTAGTTTTGAGCAGGTATTTTATGTGCGTAGAGGAAGAGGTAGAGATAGAGGTTTCGAAAGTGGAAGAGGAAACAATAACCAAGATGAAGGTCAACAACAGAATCATGCAGGAGGAAGAGGACAGTTTCGAGGCAGAGGGAGCCAAAAATGTGGCAAAAATTTCCAAAGAAATGATTCAGGTAATGACAATAAAGGATGCTAGAATTGTGGTAAACTTGGACACTTTGAACGTGATTCTACGTTGAAGAATCAAAATAATAGAAGGCAGCAGGACAACTATGCATCCATGGTTCAACATCACATGATGAATACAATGTCTAGTTATGTTTCAAAATCGAATGATAATGTGTGGTATGTTGATTCACGTGCTTCAAATCACATGACGAGTCATGCAGAATGGTTTAGTACTTTGCGAAAACTTCCAGTTCCCGGGTATGTTGAAACAAGTAGTAACACATCACACCCTATCAAGCATACTCGATACATAGCATTATCTATCACTACAAGAAATACGGGGCGTAGTGACACCATCGAATCGGAAAAAAAATGGGCACCGTCACTTATGTGACACTAGCGTTGCATAAGCAACAATAGTGTTTTCGAATTTTTTATTTTTAAATGGGATACGTCGCATAAGCGATGCTAAATGTTTGCGTCACAAATAGAGTCGCTAGCTAGTGACGGTATGTGCGATGTGGGAAAACTGGATAGCATCCTATATGTGTTGTCCTTTCTAGAGCGTCGCGTAAGCGACTCTCTGGAATGTTCAAGAAAAATTTCGATTTCTCCTGGCACATTTATGCCGAGATCTAGACGAGAGCAAGAGAACGAGAGAGAGAGAGAGAGAGAGAGAGAGAGAGAGAGAGAGAGAGAGAGAGAGAGAGAGAGAGAGAGAGAGAGAGAGAGAGAGAGAGAGACTAGGTATGTGCACACACACACACACTTACACACACATACAGATGCATACACACACATATATACACACATAGACACATACACACATACACTTATACACACACCCACATACACACACAAATACATGCACATATACACACATACACACATAATGTTGCATACACACACATATACATACATACACACACACATATACATGCACACACATATATATGCATACACACATATGCATACATAATGCACATGCAGACATACACATACATAATGCATACACATGCACACACATATACACATACACATACACACACATACACACATACACACACATACACACACATACACACACACATACACGCACATACACACACACACACATACACACACACATACACACATACACATACACACACACATACACACATATATGCATACACACACACATAGAGAGACATGCACACACATACACATACATGCATACATATGCATATGCATATGCATACATACATACATACTTACATGCATACACACACATATGCATACATAATGCACATGCATACATAGACATACATAATGCATATGCATACATAATGCACATGCATACATACACATACATAATGCATACACACACATATGCATACATAAAGCGTACACACACATACACAGGTATATGCATACATACATGCATACACATACACACACATAGACACATACACACACATAAACAGATACACACTCATAGAAACACACACATACACATAGATGTGCACACACATACACACACATATACACACACATATACACATAGACACAGACACACATAGTGATGCATTCACACACATACACATGCATACACACATACAGATGCATACACACATACAGATGCATACACACATAATGATGCATTCACACACATACACATGCATTCACACAGGGATACAAGTCTTAAATATGACCTTTCCCCCTGGTGTAGAGTACACATATTTAGGCCGTGTAGTTGTGCATGACAACAAGATAATGTAGTGTCCTGTTGGCAATAAATGGTTAACAGATTGCCATACGGGAATTGTCCCAAGTCTTTGCTATAAAAAAGGGACTGAAATTGCTCTTCAGTTCCTAACATGCCTTCAAAATGTTCTGCATGAATGGCTTTTCCAAACAGGGTTCAATGTTCGCTTGATAGACATGTACCTAACAGATGAAATCAGAACATATAAAGAACCTCTTGAAGAAGTTCATATTGCTGTAGATGATGGTAGATTGTCTTCTCAGAGAGTTCTCACTTTGGAAAGGCACAAGGAACTCATTCCAAGAACTTTTATCAATCCATGTCATAGTGATATCCTTGACTATGGTTACCAAGAAAATTTTCTTAGCTTAGTTGAAGAAATCAGTGCTAGAAGATCAGCATTTTGTGAATTTCAATGTGTTCTTGGGGAAATACCAACCATTGAAGAGAGGCATAGCTGTCCATCCAATTCCATGATGGCAATGATAAGGGCTAGAAGCAAAGGATCATTGTCAATCTTGATACGTGTGCATGCTTAGGTTTACAGTCTACACATGATTTAACTCAAATAGGATTTTCTCCTGTGAATAATTCACATAATTCGCTGCTAATACTCCCTTGTATATGCTTTCTGTCAATGGTTTCACACTGGCATCTCACCCCTACACGTGCCTACATGTAAGCAAAAACTCACTACACCTCAGACATTGACCTTATGTAATATCAGAGATTATTAAATCGAAGCAAAGAACCTGAGCTGGAAACTGTGTCTTCTGTTTCCCATCAGTCGAGGCATATGAATTGATGTTCATCTCTCCATAGCTATCTGCCTCAAAAATACCATTGAAATT
Organism: Ceratopteris richardii; assembly: GCA_020310875.1. NCBI lineage: Eukaryota > Viridiplantae > Streptophyta > Polypodiopsida > Polypodiales > Pteridaceae > Ceratopteris > Ceratopteris richardii. The sequence continues at coordinate 1,771,510 of CM035409.1, forward strand.
TTTATCAATGTAATTAAGTAAAAATAGTAGCATCCCTAGTCGGACATTCTTTACATAGCTGATATGAGAAGCTCGAAGGCCTGGACATGCACAAAAGCTAATGATCAAGCTACTGTTCGAGCCTGCAACCATCAACATCTTCTCCTTTGTCCCCTGACATGGACCCACATTGTAAGCCCACAACCTCTCTACTGACAGTCAACGAGTTTCTCATGAAAAGAGATATAAGCTTATTTGTCTGTACATGATTTAACTCAAATATGATTTTCTCCTATGAAAAATTCACATAATTTGTTGCTAATGCTCCCTTGTATATGCTTCTCCTTTGTTGATGGACCCACATTGTAAACCCACAACCTGTCTACTGACATTCAACGCGTTTCTCATGAAAAGAGATATAAGCTTATCTGTCTACACATGATTTAACTCAAATAAGAATTTCTCCTGTGAATAATTCACATAATTCGCTGCTAATGCTCCCTTGTATATGCTTCTCCTTTGTTGATGGACCCACGTTGTAAACCCACAACCTGTCTACTGACACTCAACGAGTTTCTCATGAAAAGAGATATAAACTTATCTGTCTGCACATGATTTAACTCAAATAGGATTTTCTCCTGTGAATAATTCACATAATTCAGTGCTAATGCTCCCTTGTATATTCTTCTCCTTTGTTGATGGACCCACATAGTAAACCCACAACCTGTGTACTGACACTCAATGAGTTTCTCATGAAAAGAGATATAAGCTTATCTGTCTGCACATGAATTAACTCAAATAGGATTTTCTCCTGTGAATAATTCACATAATTTGCTGCTAATGCTCCCTTGTATATGCTTTCTATCAATGGTGCACACTGACATCTCACCCTTACGCGTGCCTACATGTAAACAAAACCTCATTGCACCTCAGATAGTAACCTAATGTAATATCAGAGATTATTAAATCTAAGCAAAGAACCTGAGCTGGAAACTGTGCCTTCTGCTTCCCAGCAGTCTAGGCATATGGATTGATGTTCATCTCTCCATAGCTATCTACCTCAAAAATACCATGCAGCTTTTTATCAATGTAATTAAACAAAAATAGTGGCATCCCTAGTCGCACATTCTTTACATAGCTGATATGAGAAGCTCGAAGGCCTGGACATGCACAAAAGCAAATGATCAAGCTACTGTTCGAGCTTGCAACCGTCAACATCTTCTCCTTTGTCCCCTGACATGGACCCACGTTGTAAATCCACAACCTGTCTACTGACACTCAACAAGTTTCTCATGAAAAGAGATATAAGCTTATCTGTCTGCACATGGTTTAACTCAAATATGATTTTCTCTTGTGAATAATTCACATAATTCACTGCTAATGCTCCCTTGTTTATGCTTCTCCTTTGTTGATGGACCCACGTTGTAAACCCACAACTTTTCTACTGAGACTCAACGATTTTCTCATGAAAAGATCTATAAGCTTATCTGTCTGCACATGATTTAACTCAAATCGGATTTTCTCCTCTGAATAATTCACATAACTTGTTGCTAATGCTCCTTTGTATATGCTTCTCCTTTGTTGATGGACCCACGTTGTAAACCCACAACCTGTCTACTGACACTCAACGAGTTTCTCATGAAAAGAGATATAAGCTTATCTGTCTTCACATGATTTAACTCAAATAGGATTTTCTCCTATGAATAATTCACATAATTCGCTGCTAATGCTCCCTTGTATATGCTTCTCCTTTGTTGATGGACCCACATTGTAAACCCACAACCTGTATTGACACTCAATGAGTTTCCCATGAAAAGAGATATAAACTTATCTGTGTGCACATGATTTAAATCAAATAGGATTTTCTCCTGTGAATAATTCACATAATTCTTTGCTAATGCTCCCTTGTATATGCTTCTACTTTGTTGATGTACCCACGTTAAACCCACAACCTCTCTACTGACACTCAACGAGTTTCCCATGGAAAGAGATATAAACTTATCTGCCTGCTCATGATTTAACTCAAATAGGATTTTCTCCTATGAATAATTCACATAATTCACTGCTAATGCTCCCTTGTATATTCTTCTCCTTTGTTGATGGACCCACGTTGTAATCCCACAACCTGTCTACTGACACTCAACAAGTTTCTCATGAAAATAGATATAAGCTTATCTGTCCGCACATGAATTAACTCAAATAGGATTTTCTCCTGTGAATAATTCCCATAATTCGTTGCTAATGCTCCCTTGTATATTCTTCTCCTTTGTTGATGGACCCACGTTGTAATCCCACAACCTGTCTACTGACACTCAACAAGTTTCTCATGAAAATAGATATAAGCTTATCTGTCCGCACATGAATTAACTCAAATAGGATTTTCTCCTGTGAATAATTCCCATAATTCGTTGCTAGTGCTCCCTTGTATATGCTTTCTGTCAATGGTGCACACTGAGATCTCACCCGTATGCATGCCTACATGTAAACAAAACCTCATTTCGCCTCAAAGAGTGACCTAATGTAATATCAAAGACTATTAAATCTAAGCAAAGAACTTGAGCTGGAAACTGTGTCTTCTGCTTCCCATCAAACCAGGTAGGAGGGAGGGAGGGAGGGAGGGAGAGAGAGAGAGAGAGAGAGAGAGAGAGAGAGAGAGAGAGAGAGAGAGAGAAATAAGGGCACAGAAGGAGATGGTGTCCATATGACCAGGACGTGGAAAAACATACTATCAAAAGCAGAGTGGAATCTCAAAATGAGAAATGCAAACCATGATATGATGCATTATGGTTTAAAGGGAGAGACGTATATCTGTGATAGAAAGTAAGAGGATAGATAAAGTATACCAAACAGAAGCTGCGTGACACATTCATTGTAAGTCGCATGTTCATAGTGAAAAATCACAGCAGCAAGCTCCTCCGCCGAAAGGTTCAAGAACGGGAGCGGTTATGAAGGAGAACGGCTAGCCCAAGAGGAAGGAGAATCAAGGCCTTTGTATGTTTCAATCTAATGTCCAGCTCCCATGACAGAAGCACTCTACTGGCGATGAGATTTGTAAGAGTAATTTTAAAGTTTGTTGGAGAACGTTAATTATTACAAATTTATGTAATGAGATCATATGCCACGTGTGTATTAATTACCATAATACTTTCATAATAACATTTTTTATGAATGAAGGTATTCTGTGGGTAGAATATTGACACCCATGGATGAAGATATGATAGATATGAAAGATACTGACACCAGCATTCACGAGTTCACTCTCAAGGATGCAGCTGACAATGATGTGGATAGTAATATGTGGAGCATGCGCAAGAGCAAGGCTAATTGGTTCAGGATCTTGGGTGTTCTGTCTAATATGATCACCATTGGGAGGTGGTTTTCTGATATTTGCAGATGGAAGAACCTTATCACCACAGTTCTCATCCATTTCCTCTTCCTCTACATGTTCTTGATTGGAGCTTGGCATTACAAATTTCGCCCATGCCTACCACCCCATGTGGATCCTCGTCTCTCACACGAAGAGGCTGCCAAACCTGATGAGCTAGACAAGGAGCTCGACAATAGATCCCAAGGTGAATAAATGAAGAGAGTTCTTGTACCTTTTTCCATTGTGCATGTCGATGATTCCAAGGGTGAATTAATGAAGAGAGTTCTTGAATATCAAACATCATATTCATACTACCTAATGACACCCAATATGTTGTTTTTTTTTATTTGAATATTTTTAGAAATTGTCTTTGGAGTTCTCCAAATATCATATCACCTATATCCATGTAAGCAACTACTCATGAATTATGGTGGATGATTGAAATCTTAACCAATAATATCGCAATAAATATACGGATGCAAAGTTGCATGTATGTAGTGTTATTTTCTCCTTTCTTTCGTTCATGTTGTATTCTCAAGATGTAGATATATAGATGTTGGCAATCTTGAACTTCTGTAACATTTCAAGAACTAGAGTCAACAATTAGGAGAACAAGAGAGAGAGAGAGTCAACAAAGAGAGAGAGAGAGAGAGAGAGAGAGAGAGAGAGAATTCAAAGAGAGAAAGATGTAGAAAGAGAAACAGAGACCTGCATATACTTGCTTTAGCTCGTAAGCGTAGTGCAATTGCGAACGTTGGAGAGCTCTTCGATCAGATACGTGAAAATGCCGATCGAAGAGCCTCCAACATTTTAATTTTTTTCCATCAACAGACCGTTGTGTAAGGGATGCTACACGTAGAGTTGGTGTCACATAAGCGACCTCAAAAAAGCATCGCTTATGCGACGTCAAAAGTGTCGCTTAAGCGACACTTTTTTAAAACCGTCATGTTAGCGATGCGAGCATCGTAGACCCCATCGCAGCGCAAGTCGCAAAAATCATCGTTCGGCTCGTCGTTTAATCGACGGTCCGCACGCGACACTCATTATGATGCATTTTGCAATTTTATAGCGATGAAATTGTGTCGCCTTAACCCTCGCTATACGCCCATATTCCTTGTAGTGTATGGAGGATCAGAAGGTAAAACATCTTGCTGATGTGCTACATGTTCCAAATATAACAAAGAATTTGGTTTCTCTTGGACAATAGGTTAACCAAGGATTACAAGTAAGGTTCAATGCTAATGGCTTATATGTAGAAGAATACAAATAGGATGGAAGATTGATTGCCAAAGGAAACAAAGTGTCTATGATGTTCACCTTAAATGTGAAAATACCTAAAATGAATGTAGCCATGCTTGAAAAAGGTGTAGGAGTCATTGCTATATAGAGATCTCACACAGAAAAATTGTACATGCAAACTTGTAAAGGCTGAAATTGATGCAGTCAAAGGAGATTTTCCATGGACTACCAAATTTCAAGATTGTAGAGATGCAAAAGGTATGTCCAACATTTCCATTTGGAAAACAGTCAAGAGCATCATTTCCACATGACAAGCATGTTAGTGAGAACATTCTAGAAATAGTACATATAGATGTTTGGGGTCCTACAAAGACCACATATATGGGCAGTTGTAGGTTTTATGTTACTTTCATTGATGACCATACACGAAAAGTGTGGATATATTTCATGAAAGAGAAGAGCAAGGTGTTCACTCACTTCTTGATTTTTAAAGCTGTGGTGGAAAAGCAGAAAAGGAAGTATATTCAAACATTAAGATATGATGGAGGAGGTGAATACATGTCAAATGAGTTCAACAAGTTTCTAAAAAATCATGGAATTTGGAGTCAGTTTTCATGCAGGTACACATCAAAACAGAATCGTGTTGATGAACACAAAAATAGACATATTGCAGAACTAGCAAGAGCCTTGATGGATGAGAAGAATGTGCCTCATTGCTATTGGGCAGAAGCTATTCATACTGCTATGTACATCATGAACAGAACTTGGACTATTGTTGTACATCAAGTTAGACTTGAAGGGAAGTTTACAAGTAAAAAGTGAGACTTATCAGATCTGAAAGTTTTTGCTTGTATTGCATACATATGTATTCCAGATGAGCTGAGGATGAAGCTTGATCCAAAAGCAAAAAAATGTGTCTTCATTGGATACTCCCTTGAGCAAAAGGGATATAAATATTATAACCCACTCACACGATAGATGAAGGTGAGCAGAGATGTAGTATTTGATGAAATATGAAGCTTCTATGCAGATGCCAAAGAAGGACTGAACCTTGAACCAAATGACAAAGAAAATGCTAAAAAATCAAGTGCAGAATCTCAAGTTTTCAGTAGACTGGATGCATCACCAAGCAATAGTTCCAACTCAAATCCATGGAGTGGAAGATTATGTGGAAATTTTAGTCTAGAAAATTTATCAAATACATCCAAGAAAGGTAAAGAAAAGCTTTATGTTGGCCATAAAACATGTGCTGGTTTTGAAGATGTTGATGGAGATTCAAGCGGTTCAGAAAAGGGTCTTGATGAGGAACTTGGATTGCCCTCTCTCAAGACTCAAGGACTAAGAAAGACACATGCAGATGATACAAGGAGAAGTGAACCAAGACCAAGAAGATGTAGGAGGATGCGGAATTCAGTGCAATGATTGACATATGATAGTTACATGGCATTTCATTGTGCCTACATGACAAAGGTAATACAAAATGCTGAACCTTCTTGCTTTGAAGATGCAATTGGAAATGCAGATTGGGAAAAAGCTATGGATGAGGAGATGGCTCCACTTTATGGAAATGATACATGGAAGCTCGTTCCATTGCCACAAGGAAGGAAACCCATAGGCTACAAGTGGTTTTACAAGCTAAAGCACAATGTTGATGGTAGCATAAGCAGGTATAAAGCATGTTTGGTAGCAAAAGGATATGCACAAACTTATGGCATTGTTTATGAGGAGACATTCAGCCGTGTAGCTAAAATGTCTACTCTTAGAACACTTGTTGCATTAACTACAACAAAAGGATGGACTTTATATCATATGGATGTGAAGAATGCTTTTCTACATGGTGAGTTACAGGAAGAAGTATACATGGACCAGCCACAAGGATATGAAGACTCAAAGCATCCACAATATGTTTGCATGTTGCAAAAGGCTTTGTATGGGCTGAAGCAAGCTCCTCGTGCATGGCACGCAAGGATTTCTTATTACTTAATCACCATTGGGTTTTCTATGTGTGATGTAGATCATTCACTATATGCAAGGAAGGGTGATGATGGCATCACAATTTTGGCTATTTATGTTGATGAATTCATTGTAGGTGGTGATAATGAAAAAACCATTAAAGAGTAAAGCAACTTCTTATGCAAGAATTTGACATGAAAGATCTTGGTGTGCTCCGCTACTTCTTGGGCATTGAGTTTATACATACAAAAATAGGTATATGGATGTCACAAAGGAAATATGCCTTGAATATGCTACAAAAGTATGGTATGGATGATTGTAAGCTGATTTCTATGCCATTAGATCATAATTCGAAGTTGGATACTACATCATGTGAAGCATTGGAAAATGCTACTATGTACAGGAAAATTGTGGGAAGTCTTATATATCTAACAATTACAAGGCCTGATCTAAGCTATGTTGTTGAACTTGAAAGTTAGTTTATGTAGGTTCTGAGGAAGCCCCATTTGGATGCTCTAAGGTGCACTCTACATTATGTGAGTGCTACTTTGGATTATGCATTGTTTTATGAAGATGGTGTAGATTTGCAGGTTCATGGATACACCGATGGAGATTGGCCTAGTAGTATTCTAGATAGATGATCTACTAGTGGCTTTCTATTATCACTTGGAGATGCAACTATTACATGGAGCAATAAGAAGCAACCCACTGTTTCTTTGTCGAATATGGAGGCTGAGTATCGAGGTACTGCAATGGCAACATGTGAGGCTTCATGGCTAGAGATGCTACTTGCATATTTAGGTGTGGAAGTGCAAAAGCCTATCACCATCTATTGTGATAATCTTAGCAGCATACAACTTGTACGAAACCCTTTTTTTCATGCTAGAACAAAGCATATCCAGGTACATTATCATTTCATTAGAGAGAAGGTATTAGCAGGTGATATTGATCTAGTTTATGTGAGAATAGATGAGCAAATTATTGATATTTCACTAAAGCACTTGGAGCAAAGAAGCTAAAGAAGTTTCAGAAGATTCTTGGATTAGAGGACATGGTGTTGAGCTTGATGGGGAGTGTTGAGATATCATGCTCAACATGTTAGGATCTAGGATGACACATATCGTTTTTTTATTTCTCTGACATATATAGCGGGCACGCCGGTATATGTCAAGGACACTTCATTGAGCTTTATTAGATTTATCTACCGAGAGTGATGGCATATTTGTTTCTTGCCAGCTCACTCACTTGTGGACATTAGGTAATAGAAGAAGAAGAAGAAGAAGAAGATCATTCTTCCTTGCCTCAATCTGAGTGTGTGCTTCTCTTTGATTGTGAGAGTGTGTGTGTGAGCTCTCTTCCTAATCAATCCTCATGACACATTCAACATGCATTCAATTTGTAAAAATGATTCACCCAATTCATCCAGCTGTTCACACTCAAAGTCATGCAAATCGAAATTAGCATACATTAAGTCAATAATACATCTTGAGCTATAAGATTTCCATACATTCCCATTGGAAACAACTCCCCATAATCAATCAAACTCAAGCATTCATCATGCTCATCATCATTACACACTTGTTCACATGTATTCAACTCTTCATCATGCAAAAGATTTTGCTTGGGAGAAAATTCATCATTATTTTCATTCTCCTCTAAATCAACCTCATCTCTCTCATCCGCTCCTACTTTCACCAACTTCTTCAAAACTCAAGTTACTCAACTCTTTAAATCTTGGTTATGTTGATATATTTAGGTAGTGATGTGTGTGAACACACTAGGACCACCAGGGCACTTTTTTCCCTCTTTAGGAGTTTTTTTCCCCCGGCTTGTATATACGCCTATTGCCCTAATGGGATACTTATCTTTTTACATTCTCTAGTAATACATTCAGTATTGTGTGTTTATGCTCCAAGCTTCTTCTTCTTCCTTGTGTTGTTCGCATGCTTCCGTAGATGTCTAACTCCAATAATTGGTATCAGAGCAGGTCGTTGCTTCATCTAGGGCACCATCGACACTCCTTCGTTTGCCATCTCCGTTTGCAGTGCTTGTTTCAACCTCCAAACGCACTATCACAGTACTTGTGCACGCTCTTTTGTCTTTTTGTGCCAAAGGTATATACCAGTTTTTATTTGCCAGTTTAAGCGTCTCGAAGTCTGCTACAGGTCTAGTAGAACTCGTCTGGGCAGTTCTGATCAACTTTTTGAGATACATTCAATTTTTTGCATCAAGGTATTTTAGTCACCAGCCATGGCTGAAAGCAGTGATGTATTTCGTATGTTGGCTATTGAGGATAAGTTGCATGGTACCAACTACCCATTGTGGGCTTATATGATGCGACATGTATTGGTTGCAAAAGGATTGTGGAACATTGTGCAGGGTGTTGAAAGACGTTCTGCTACACCTCTGACTACAGGTACTGCAAATACACGTGCTGGTGCTGATGAAGATGGTGTCGAAGATGATATTCCGCAGATTCTTGTTCGTGCTTCTATTTCTGCTGCACCTACTACAGAGTAGATTCGCTGGGATGGCAGAGATGCCCTGGCACATGCATTGATAGCTTTTTCTATCAAACGTGCCATTATTCCTCATATTCGCTCTTGCAGAATAGCTAAGGATGCTTGGGATACACTTACCACATTGTACCAAGCTAGGAATGAGGCTCGTGTTGCTTACCTCCAAAAACAGTTGGAGAGTGAGCACATGAATGAAGGTGATTCTATGGACAGTTTCCTGATGAAGATCAAGGACTTGAAGGAACAGTTGATTTTTGCTAATGAGCTTATACCAGATAGCTCACTTGTGTAGACCGTTCTAAATGGTCTTCTTGATTCACATCAGAGTTTTGCTTCTACTCTTCGGTTGATGATGAAAGGCAATCCAATTGCGTCATCATTTGAGGAGTTAGTCTCTGTTCTATTGCAGGAAGATTATTCTAGGGAAAACAGGTCCATTCTGCGAGTTGCAGATCAAGCTTTCCTGGCTAGTCAGAAGGGCAAAGGAAAATGGAGCTCCTCAACTAGTAAGCAGAAATCTCCTAATTTTGCATATTCGAAGAAGGAAGATAAAGATGAGTAGAAATCAGAAAAGCAAAAATTGTTTTGTAAGTATTGTAAAGGGAATGATCATATCATAAAGAACTGTCCAAAACTGGCTGCTAAAGAGGCGAAGAAGAAAGAGGCTGGAATGGTTGCTACAGAGGCCTCTACACCAAAAACAGAGTCTGCAAATCTTGTGCAGGAAGAAGAATGGGCGTTTACTACTATCTCCAGTTTTGATCCATCTTCTCATGATCAGTGCATGTCTGCAATAGACTCAGATGTTTGGTATTTTGACAGTGGGGCAACCAAACATATTACCTCGCAGCACAGTTTCTTCTCTTCACTCGAGCCCGCCCCTACAGGGAATATTGTTACATGTGCCAACAACTCCTCTTATCGTGTTATGGGAGTTGGTAAGATCATATTGACTACTGCTGATGGTAGTTCTTTCACTTTGTCAGATGCTTTATTTGTGCTAGGGATAAAAAGAATCTGTTATCAGTTTTTGCATTAGCCAAGATTGGCTTGGTTGTGAAATTTGTTGATGACAGGTGTACAGTTCATGATCTGTCAAATGGCGATGTGATTATTGCTTCTGGCATTTTATGTCGCGGGTTGTATAAGATCATAGACTATGAAAGATCTCTAAATGATTTGGCATGTGCAGTAAATGATTCTCAAGCTATGTCAGATGCAAAGCTTTGGCATGCATGCTTTGGTCATTTGAGTTTTGCTACTTTGCTACGCCTACAGAAATCTAAAATGGTGTCCTCTTTGCCCAAACTAGAGGCACCTGGAAAACATGTTTGTGAAGGCTGTTTTTTGGGCAAAATGTAGCGTTTCTCCTTTCCAAAAGATGGTTCAGTTTGAGCTACACAAAAATTGCAGCTTGTACATAGTGATGTCTGTGGTCCTATGCAGACACCCTCTTTTGGAAATTACCTTTACTTTGTGACTTTCATTGATGATTTTTCGAGGCATGCATGGGTATATCCACTCAAAGTAAAGTCTGAAGTGTTCATGTGCTTTAAACAATTTTTGGTTTTTGCTGAAAATCTCTCAGCATGTAAAATGGGCACCCTCCATTCTGATCGAGGGGGGGAATATATATCTTTTGAGTTTAATGCATTTCTGGCTGAATGTGGGATAAAACACCTGTGTATAGTGCCGTATACACCTCAACAAAATGGAGTTGCTAAACGAAAGAACAAGTCACTCATCGAGATGGCAAGGTGCATGGTCAAGAGTCAGGCTTTACCACATAGTTTCTGGCTTGAGGCTATCATGTGTGCAACATATGTACTGAACAGGTGTCCCACTAAAGCACTGCAATCTATCACTCCATATGAGGCTTGGCATGACCGCAAGCCATTTGTTGCTCATCTGCATGTTTTTGGTTATTTGGCATATGCACTAGTGCTTGAACAACATCGTAGAAAATTGGATGATAAGGCAGTAAAATGTATTTTTGTAGGGTACAATTCTGAAAGTAAAGGCTATCGTCTGTATCATCCACATACTAAACGCATTCTGGTTAGTCGTGATGTTGTATTTGTGGAAGATGCTATTCAGCCACTGCTTTCATCTACTAAGGAGACATCTATTAGCTCCAAAGACATGTATGATACTTTGATGCCTCTTTTTACATGTGATAGTCTAGTGTTGGTCCTAATGAGGCAACTTCTTAGCCTTTGCAGGTTTCATATGATGATGCAGATCATTCCATTTCTGATGCAGATTTACATCATGCACTTGTTGATGAGAGAGCTGATATTGAGCAGGCAAAAACTATGCCAAAATGGCTGGTGCAAACTTTGTGTGACATCAAATTAGATGCACCTTTTTCATATCGTACTTGTTTAGGCTCTCATAGTGTCGCCTTTGCATCAGATTGCTATGCTATGGTTGCGTCTGGTCTCTGTGATGAGAATGAGTCTGTTTCTTTTGATGAAGCACACAATTCAGAAAATTGGATGGGTGCTATGCAATCTGAATATGATGCTATAATGAAGAATTGTACATGGTCTTTATGTGACTTGCCTCCTAGCAAGAAGGCCATTGGCACTAAGTGGGCATACAAGCTGAAGCGTAAACCTGATGGTACAGTTGATAGGTAAAAGGCTAGGCTTGTTGCAAAGGGTTATGCGCAGGAAGGAGGCATTGATTTTGATGAGACATTTGCACCTACATGTCGTATGACTACTGTTCGAAGCATTTGTGCACTTGCAGCCCATCATGGTTGGAATGTACATCAGTTGGACATTAAAACAACATTTCTGAATGGTGACTTGCATGAAGAAGTGTATGTTTTTCAGCCCCGTGGCTTTGTGCAGAAAGGGCATGAAAACCAGGTGTGCAAGTTAAAGAAGGCATTATATGGTTTAAAGCAAGCACCATGTGCTTGGTATGAGAAGACACATGCCTATCTGGTTGCACATGGTTTTGAGAACAGTCCAACTGAAAGCACTTTATATGTTAAGCGTGCTAATGATGTGCTTCTGATCATTGTTGTCTATGTTGATGACATGCTGCCCACTAGTCCTATTGAGAAGCATATTGCTGATTTCAAGGCTGATTTGCATGCCTCATTTGAGATGTCTGATTTGGGGCATTTGCATCACTATTTGGGCATTAAGTTTATGCAAGTTGATGGTGGAATGGCTTTGTGTCAAGCGAAATATATTGACACATTATTGCAGTGTTTTGGCCTTGAAGACTGTAAGCCTATTGCCACTCCTATGGAGATAGGTTTACGATTGAGTCTTCATGATGCTGGAGATGCATTTGATGTTTTTCTCTATCAGCACGCTGTTGGATGCTTGATTTACTTATGCATTACTTGGCCAAATATTCAGTTTGCTATCTCACAGATGAGCAAATTTATGCATTGCCCCTAAGTCAAGCATTGGCAAGCGCTTAAGCGCATCTTTCGCTACTTGAGTGGTACTTGGCTACTTGGGTTGTTTTATCCCAAGGGGGATCACTACCGCGAGATTTGCATGCTTTTTCTGACTCCGATTGGGCTGGTTGCTATGACACTCGTGTGTCCACTAGTAGATTTTGCTTCATGCTTGGTAGCTCATGTATATCTTGGTTGAGCAAGAAGCAGCCTATTGTGGCGACTTCGAGTTGTGAGGCTGAGTATAGGGCAACTTTCACAGCTACTGTTGACTGTGTGTGGCTCAGACGCCTTATGGCTGATTTGGGCGTTGGTCAATCTTCTGCCACCACCATCTTCACTGACAGTCAGAGTGCATTGGCAGTTACGAGGAACCCTGTGTTCCATGCTCACTCTAAGCACATTGAGGTGCATTATCACTATGTCAGGGAGAGGTTCTCTACTGGGGAGATCAGCTTGGCATATGTGCCCACGCAGGAGAACATTGCAGACCTTTTCACAAAGGCTCTACCTAGGCTTTCTTATACATGAGTGCTAGCTCCTTGTTGACCGCATCACTCCTCGGGGGGATTTGTTGATATATTTAGGTAGTGACGTGTGTGAACACACTAGGACCGTCGGGACACTTTTTTCCCTCTTTAGGAGGTTTTTTTCCCCCCACTTGTATATACGCCTATTGCCCCAATGGGCTACTTATCTTTGTACATTCTCTAGTAATACATTTAGTATTGTGTGTTTGTGCTCCAAGCTTCTTCTTCTTCCTTGTGTTGTTTGTGCTCTTCTATAGACGTCTAACTCCAACAGGTTATTATCATGTCTTGCTTATTTGTTTGTTTGATTATCATCCCTTAGAAGGAGGATTCTATCAGACTATGGGAAGGATCATGTTGTTCTCTTGGTGGGTTTTTTTTATTTCTGTTTTGTTGTATGTTTGATACTGGTTTGATTTTAATTTGTTTAGCTTTCACATGTTCCTTTGCTTCTCCCATCACTAGGGATCGTGCATATATAGCACTTGAAGATGTGGACATTTTAAAAGTATCTACAGGCTCTTTCCATCCGGTTATAACTTGAATCTCATTGCTTTCCGTCTTTAAAATCTCTTGATGCAATTTCCCTTGGTCTATGGATTTCATTACGTTGGACCATGATTCTCGATCACTATTATCGTCGATTATTGGACATGCATATGTAGATGTATGGGAAGTTGAAGCAACATTACCACAAGTGCCAAGGAAGAACACTTTCATGCCTCCTCAACCAAAATTTATGTTTATCTTTTCTCGAGTTTTCCATTCATAGATCATCTTTTCTTTTATGAACACTAAGATTTCACATGAGTATTTGTTGTGATCTAGGGAGTCACACCAAATACACCTCTTAATTTTAAGATTTTTAAGGGTTTTATTGATAGTTGTCTATGGGGACTAGGATTCTATCAATTGTTTAACACTCTGAATTGTGACATCACTAAGACTCTTAAACATTTCCTCCATGGTGTTAGGAGGCACAACATCCTTCCGAGTTAGTGGATTGGCTTGAGTATTTGAGTTAGTCTTATGTGATACCTGCATTTTCTCATCTTGTAAGTCCTCATGCCAATCTTGCATGAGTTTTGCCATGGTTCTATGCTTTTATATGAACCTTTTTTATTGCTCCTTGCACCTCACCCCAATCTTCTATGAGTCCAAATTCTATTTCCATGTCGCCTTGTCGAGATGAAATCCCTCAAGGAAGTGTACATCAAGAATTTTTTTAAAGTTCATTTCATTTTTTTTCTGTCTATGATATGACATTTTGACTATAAGAGAGTTATAAATTGTGCATGTTTTGATATTTGATATTTATGTGAAGAGAATCCATGCTTAATGGTAGCTCTTTTACATTGTTGGATGCTTTATTTGTGCCAAGGAACACGAAGGATCAGTTATCAGTTTTATCTTTAGCCAAGATCGGCTTGGTTGTGAAAATTGTATGACAAATGTACAAATCATGGTCTATCAAATGGCAATGCCATTATTGCTTCTGGCATTTTATGTCATGGGTTTTATAAGCTCATAGACTATACAAAATCTATGAATGATTCAACATGTATAATACATGATTCGCACGCTATGTCAGATGCAAAGCTTTGGCATGCACGCTTTGGTCATTTGAATTTGGCTAGTTTGTAATGCCTACATAAATGTGAATGGTGTCCTCTGTGCCTAAACTTAAGGCACCTAGTAAACATATCTATGAAGGGTATATTTGGAAAATATGGAGCACTCCTCATTCCAAACAGACAGTTTAGCTTGAGCTACTTAGAAATTGCAACTTGTTCATAATGATGTCTGTGGTCTTATGCACACACCCTCTTTTGGAAACTATCTTTTCTTCGTGATCTTCATTGATGATTTCTCCAGGCATGCATGGGTACATCCATTGAAAGAAAAATTCAAAGTGTTTATGTGCTTCAAATATTTATCGATTTTAACTGAAAATCTGTTAGCATGTAAAATGGGCACCCTACACTTAGATCAAGGGGGGAATATATGTCTTTTGATTTTAATGCATTTAAGGTTGAAGGTGGGATAGAACATCAATGTATGGTGTTGTATACGCCTCACCAGAATGGATATACTGAAATGAAGAGCATGTCACTCATGGCGATGGCGAGATGTATGGTTAAGAGTCACACTCTACCAGATAGTTTCTAGGTTGAGGTTGTTATGTGTGCAACATATGTACTTAATAAGTGACCCACTAGAGCATTGTATTTTATCACTCCATATGAGGCTTGGCATGATCACAAGTCATCTGTCCCTCATCTCCATGTCTTTGGTTTTCAGGAATATGCATTAGTGCTTGAACATCAATGCAAGAACTTGGATGATAAAGTAGCTAAGATGCACCTCTATCATATTGTACTTGTTCACAAATCTCATAATGATTCTTTTGCCTCAGATCGCTATGCTATGGCTACCTCTAGTCTCTGTGATGAGAATGAGCTTGTTTAGTCTGATGAAGCAGAAAATTCGAAAAATTGGATGGCTGCTATGCAATCAGAATATTATGATGCTATTATGAAACATGGTACTTGTTCTTTATGTGACTTGTCTCTTCGCAAGAAGGTGATTGGCACTAAGTGGATATACAAGATGAAGCATAAGCATGATGCAAACTGAGAGGTATAATTCTAGGCTTGCTGGAAAGGGTTATGCTTCCGAAAAAAGGCATTGATTTTGATGAGATGTTTGCACCTACATGCTGGATGACTATTGTTCATAGTATTTGTGCACTTGCAACTCATCATGGTTGGAACATAGATCAACAGAGCATTAAAACTAAATTTTTGAATGGTTACTTGCATGAGGAAGTGTATGCTTTTTATCCCCATGGTTTTATGAGAAAAGGGCCTAAAAACAGTGTGGAGGTTGAAAAAGGCATTATATGTTTTGAAACAAGCACCACGTGCTTGGTATGAAAAGATACATTCCTACTTGATTGCACATGGTTTTGAGAAAATTCCAACTAAAAGCACCTTATAGGTTAAGTGTGTAATTGATGTGCTTTTGATCATTGTTATCTATGTTGATGGCATGCCCCTCACTAGTTCTCATGAGAAGCATACTGCGGATTTTAAGACTGATTTGCATGCATCATTTGAGATCTCTAATTTTGGGCGTTTGCATCATTATTTGAGCATTCAATTTATGCAAGTTGATGGCACAATAGCTTTGTGTCAAACAAAATATACTGACACATTATTGTAGTGTTTTGGCCTTGAAAACTGTAAACCTAGTGCCGATTCTATGGAGACATGTTAATGATTGAGTCTTCATGAGGCTGGAGATGCATTTGATGTTGTCCTCTATAACCAAGCTATTGGATGCTTGATTTACTTATGCATTACTCAGCCCGATATTCAGTTTGTTTTCTCAGCGATGAGTAGGTCTATGCATTCCCACGTGTCAAGCATTGGCAAGCGCTTAAGCGCGTCTTTCACTACTTGTGTGTTACCAGAGTACTTGGATTGCTTTATCCAAAATGGGGATTACTACTACCAGATCTACATGCTTTCTCTCACTCTGACCAGGCTAGTTTTTATGACACTCGTGTGTCTACCAATGGTTTTTGCTTCATGCTTGGTAGTTCATGCATATCTTGGTTGAGCAAGAAGTAGCCTACTTTGGCCACTTCTAGTTGTGACGCTGAGTATAGGGTAGCTTTCACATCGACTATTGAGTGAGTGTGGCTCAGATGCCTTATGGCTAGTCTGGGTGTTGGTCAGTATTCTGCAACCACCATCTTCACTAATAGTGAGAGCGCATGGGCAGTTACAAGAAACCCTGTGTTCCACGCTTACACTAAGCACATTGGGGTGCACTATCATTATGTTAGGGAGAGGTTCTCTATTGGAGATATCACTTTGGCATATGTGCCTACACAGGAGAACATTGCAGATCTTTTCACAAAGGCTCAACCTAGGGAGAAGTTCTAAGCTTTTTAAAAAGCTTTGGGCTTACTTCCTTTTGTGGATTGACTCCATATAGCTTGGCACTTTCTTATACATAAGTGCTAGCTCCGTGTTCACTGCATCACTCCCAGGGGGATTTCTTGATATATATAAGTAGCAATGTATGTGAACATTCTAGGACTATATATAGGTAGTGATGTGTGTGAACTTTTTTCCCTCTTTAGGAGGTTTTAATTGTATATATGGCTATAAGCCTAACGGGTCAATTATCTTTGTACATTCTAGTATTAATACATTCATTATTGTGTGTTGTGCTCCAATATTCTTGTTCTTTCTTGTGCTATTTGCATGCTTTTGCAAACCTCAAACTCCAACAATTCCTAGTTTCAAGAAGAACCAATGATTCTAGCTTAATATGGTTCCTATTAAAAAAAGAGAATGAATGCTTGGGATAAGGAACTCTCATCTCTGTCTCATTCATGAATCCCCTTAGATTGAAGGAATATAATAGTACAATGGCCAAAAAATGGAAAGAACTCCTAGTTTCAAGAAGAATCTATATCCTAGAATCTACCTTAATAGGAAATGGTGTGGGAATTGAAGAGTATCAAATGGGATTTCAAGTTCAATTCCTTATGGAATCCACTCATTGAGAATAAATAAGTCGTTTTGATGTGCACAATTCTCCACGGGAAAGATGGACTAATGTTATACCCAAAACAAAGCAATCATAGACTTTATGATAGAGAAGATATGGGACGTGTTATTTTCGTGCCCAAGGCGTTTTTTTCTTTTGTAGGCCATGGGGAGACTCTTGTCTTATGAAATTAAAAAAACAAGAAATCAACCTTGGATTAGTAATCAATTGCATTTAGGAAAGAAGCCCTTTGGAAGATTTGAAAAGAAATATGCCTTACAATTGTGACACCTCTCTGAAAGAGTGGTAAATTCATAAGACACTCTGCATTTTAGGAAGAAGAATTTGTAATTGTAAGATGTCATCTCCATTCAGACATTGAAGCATCTTTGTTTTGCAAAACAACAAGATCCATAGGAAATAGGCCCACCATGAGGGATATGAAAAGCTTATAAAACTTCTTTATAACTTTGTATAATAGTTTTCAATTATTTTGACTATCGTATCATCTCTTAGGCCTAATGTTAGCTATAATGTTTAGGTCTCATTCATGTAATCAATGTTGTTTTGCCTTCAGGCCATCCTATCCCTACTTTGTGGGACTAAGGGGATTCCTTGCGAAAAATGCCCCATCATATGTAGTTGTTGAAAGAAAGAATATATCACTCATTAAGATGGTAAGGTGTATGGTCAAAATTTGGGCTCTACCACATAGCTTTTGGCTTGAGGTTGTTATATGTGCAACATATGTACTTAACAAGTGTCCCACCAAAGCAGTGTTATCTATCACTCCATGGTTGCAAGCCATTTGTCTCTCATCTACGTGTCTTTGGTTGTTTGGCATATGCATTAGTGCCTGGACAACAATGCACAAGATTGGATAATAAAGAAGTTAAATCTATTTTTGTTGGATAGAGTTCTAAATGCAAGGGCTATCATCTGTATTATCCAAAGACTAAATGCATTTTGTTTGTCATGATATTTTTTCTCTGGAAGATACAATTCAGCCATTACTTTCATGTACTAAGGAGACATTAGTTAGCTCCAAAGATGTGTATGAATCTTTGATGTCTCTTTTTACAGGAGGATATTCAAGTGCTGGTCCAAATGAGGCAATTTCTTAGCCTTTATAAGTTTCACATGACCATGCAAATCATTCCATTTTTTATGTACATTTTAATGATGCACTTTTTTATGAGAGTGTTGATATAGGGCAAGAAAAACTATTCCTAAATGGCTAGTACGCACTTCGCGAGATAGAAAATTGGATGCATCTGTATCATATCATACTTGTTCATGCTGCTTCTTTTGCATCAGATTTCTATGCTATGGTAGCCTCTAGTCTTTGTGGTGAGAATGATCCTATTACATTTGATGAAGCACGAAACTCAAAAAATTTGATGGTTGTCATGCAATAAAAATATGATGCCATTATGATTAATGGTACCTGCTCTTTATGTGGTTTACCTCCTAGAAAGAAATCCATTTTCACTTAGTGGGTATACAAGCTGACTCTTAAGCCTGATGCAATAGTTGGCATGTATAAGGCTATGCTTCTTGCCAAAAGGTTTAGCTTAAGAAAGAGGCATTGACTTTGATGAAACCTTCTCTCCCACATGCTGAATGACTATTGTTTCCCGCATATATGCATTTGCAGCCCATCATGGTTGGAATGTATATTAATTGGAGATTAAAAATATGTTTGTGAATGGTGATTTACATGAAGAAGTGTATGTTTTTCAGCCTCATGGTTTTATAGAGAATGGGCATGAGAACAAAGCATGTAGATTGAAAAAGGCATTATATGGTTTGAAGCAAGGACCACATGCTTATTATGAAAGGATACTTGTTTACTTAATTGTACATGGTTTTGGGAACAATCCAACTAAGAGTACCTTATATGTTTAAGTGTGCAAATGATGTGCTTCTGATCATCATTGTCTATGTTGATGACCTGCTATTCATTGGTCCTAATGATAAGCGTACTGCTGATTTTAAGGCTGATTCCCATGCCTCATTTGTGATGTCAGATTTGGGGCGTTTGCATCATTACTTGGGCATTCAGTTTATGAAAGTTGATGGTAGAGTAGATTTGTGTCAAAACAAATATATTGACACCTTATTGGAAATTTTTGGCTTTCAAGACTACAAACCTATTGCCACTCCTATGGAAACAGGCTAATTGTTGAGTCTTCATGATGTTGGAGATGCATTCAATGCTTTTCTCTTTTAGCAAGTTTTAAGATGCTTGATTTACTTATGCATGACTCGGCCTGATATTCAATTTTTTGCCTCACAAATTAGTACATTTATGCATTTTCTAGCCCTCAAGAATTGGCATGCAGTTAAGTGCACCTCTTTCTACTTGAGTGGTAGTCCGCTACTTGAATTCTTTTATACCAAGGGGTGATCACTACCATCAGATTTACATGCTTTGTCTAACTTTGGATGGGTTCATTTCTATGATGCTGATGTGTCCACCAATGACTTTTGCTTCATGTTTGGTAGCTCATGCATATCTTGGTTGAGCAAGAAGCAACCTACTATGGCCACTTCAAGTTGTGAGGATGAGTAAAGGGAAAGTTTCATAGTGATTGTTGAGTTTGTGTGGCTCAAATGTCTTATGGCTGATTTGGTTTAGTCTTTCACCCCCACCATCTTTAGTAATAGTCAGAGCACATTGGAACTTACGAGGAACCCTATGTTCTATGCTCACAATAAGCACATGGAGGTGCACTATCATTTTGTCATGGGGAGGTTCTCTACTAGAGACATCAATTTGGCATATGTGTCCACACAAGAGAACATTGCAAAACTTTTCACAAAGGCTGTACCTAGGGAGATGTTTGAAGCTTTCCGCAAAGCTTTTGGCTTACTTAGTTTTGTGGATTGATTCCGCATAGCTTGGCACTTTCTTATACATGAGTGTCAACTCCTTGTTCACTGTATCACTCCCAGAGGGATTTGTTGATATATTTTGGTAGTGATTTGTGTGAAGACACTTAGGATTGCTGGGGCACTTTATGTCATCTTTAGGAGTCTTTTCCCTTAGCTTATATATATATGTGTAGAACCCTAATGTTGTTCTGGAGCAAAGGATGTCTAAGGAAGGGAGAGCAGCACATGTTTGGATTAGGCCTTGCTGGGTGCATTGTCTCCCTCATCCGATGAGCAACATCTGAGCGCTGGGTGTCTCACCGCTGGTACGGTGGTCATCACGTATGTCATAGTCTCGCACCCTCGAAAGAGAAAAGGGAAAGCTTATGCATAGGGGAAGTAGTCGTCGCGGATGCAGAACAAAATATACAATGTTAAAAGAAAATGGTCCATCTCGATAATAATGGTCCAACAATTTATATTCAATGATCAAAATACAAAATCAATGATACAAGTAAGAATAAATGCCGGAAGAGTGCAGTCCAAACAATAGAAAATGGAAACTCTGCCATAGTGTGGATCAAGTTATATAGTATAGACTTCTCGCTACACTACAAGAACACGCTCACGAGCTTCACTTGTGGCCTTTGCAATCAGATCTTTCTCTTTATGATAGGTCTTTCCTTCACTTTTGGTCTTCAAACTTCATAAACACCAGGTCTTTGATCTTCCAAAGGATTTACTTCAACTATTCACGACAAGCACTTTATTCCTCTTTACTTCAAAAATTCGCAATCACTTCATATAGTATCTCCAAAAATCAACCGCAACCTGGAGAGGCAATCCATAAAAGAGATCCAGGGGGGCAATAATATCACTTCACTTCACTTTACTTCAAACTCTTCAACTTTAATTCATATAATAACTTGAAAAGATCAACCGAAACCTGGAGAGAACATTTGCGAGGAAGGACAAATAAGAATTAGATGTCTATTTATGGGTTCCCTGCCCCTAGGACTTTTCTCTAGAATCTTCTAACATCCCTTGTGAAACTTTCTATTTCTAGCTTCTTGCATGTTCATATGCTATTTTTGGAGAATCTTAACTTTATTTCTATTTTTGGATTTTTCTCTTTTATTTTTCCATTCTTCTTTTTGTAAATTTATTTCTTTTCTTTTTCTCTTTCTAGTTTTGGACTAAGTTTGGTTTCATATTTTATGTACAAAATTAATAAATTCAAAGGGTTAGACTTAGGATAAATGCCAAAAGTAAGGTTCCATCCTAGGGTTTTAGTGAGGAAAATTATTGAGTCCATAAAAGCCATAATGGTCAAAGTCAATTGTAGTCAAACTCAAATGTAGTCAAAGTCAAAAAGATGAAAGTCAAGATGGTCAAAATCAACAAGGTCAAGGTGAAAGTCAACATGGGAAAAGTGAAAGTGTTTGAAGTTGGGTGTCAAGGTGCACAAGTAGTGCACAATTAATTATTCATAAAGGGTAAATTGTAGAAAGTTGGTTGCAGGTTGCAAAGGTATTTCTGTAATTTCTCTAAGGTTCAAAGTGTTTTGAAAAGTATTTGAACGGTCCAGGTGAACCCTCTCTTAGGTCCATAAGTGAAGAGTTAAAAGGAAAAATGTGAAGGTATGTGAAGCGGCAGCGTACGCAAAAGTGAAAGTATGGCCCCCCAGTTAAAATTTTGGTTTTAGTCTAAAGTCACTACAGGACAAAACAAGGATTCGTTGACTGCCCACTTGTGGAGACAATCTTGGGACATCAAAGTGAGCACCAAGATACTCTTGCAGTTAGGAGCGTATGTGAATCCACACTCAAATCAAGGTAAGGACTATTTTGCACGGACCAAACAAGACTAAGTGAGCTGAGCATAGTCTAAGATAGGCAAGAGAGAGAAGTGCAAGAGATACATAGTGTGCAATGCAGAGAAGTGAAGTGCAAGGTGTGCATGAAGAGTGACTAAGGAAGTGTGCAGAGAAGTGCTAAGCTAGACACCCGAAGGATCCCAAGGTCCCATTGAAGCTGTGTGCGTGCCGACAGAAGGTGTCCATCCCTCCCCCTTATTGGAAGCTTGGTGCAAGGTGTGCACAAGTGCAGGCTTGGAGAAGGTGGAGGTCTAGTGCAGAGAAGGCCGACAAGAACAAGACCCTTGGGTATTTGGTATTTTTTGATTGAGCACTCTGTGGGATTTTGCACAAAAGCATTGGATTGTATTGTGCATCACCATTGTATTTGTCTTATTATAATCAATCGTCAGAGGCTTCTAGTGTGTATTTTGATTTAATAAAGATGGATCGGAAATTTAGGTCATAACTCTTGTAGATAATTGATGAAATGTCCACAATGAGTTTAGTGGCCAAGGCTGCTGTTATGCATAAAGATAAAATTGTAGGGGAAGAAGCCCTCACAGATTATAAGAGCCCTCGGCTAACAGTCTCTATCAAAAGTCATGAGCTTCAAGGAGTTATTGTAGATGGTGGTTCTGACATTAACTTGATGCATGAACATACCATGAAAAAGATTGGACTACACCCTTCAAGATCTACCAACTTCACTGTAACACTGGCAGACTAAAGCATAGTAAAGCCTATCCCTGTAGTCCCATTCAAGATACAAGGTACCATATTTAACATGGATTTTGTTGTTTTAAGGATGCCATAGGTAGAAGGAAGTTTCCCTCTGTTAATTGGGAGACCTCGGTTAAGGCATGCCAATGTGCTGCATGACTGGGGTAAGGACACAATGTTGGTGAAGCAAGAGGGGAAAGAGTTACAACAGATATTCTTAGAAGAAGGTCCAGACAACCAAAGATAGAACAACATGATGCAGACAATTGGTATTTGTATGGAAGAAGAATTGTTGGACAACCCAGAAGCAGATCTATTTGAAGGAGCAAATTTATATGAAGATGCAAACATGTTGGCTTGGCTCCATGCAAAAGACCCATCTTCTTGCCATGGAATTTTTCCAAACTCAAGTAGAGAGGAAGCATATGAAGAAAAAGAGGACATCATTCAGGTTACTGACTCGAGTGAGACAATCTTAGTCAAAGGCCATAGAAGAGAAAAGAAAAGAAAAGCCTTTAAGTGCAACAGTGATGAAGCTACTCCAAATCCTATATCAAGGGCTACTTTCTTATGGATACTAGTATGGATATCATCTCTTATGTCAATTTTCATGATAGTGAGTGCAGGGCTTCACAAGGATGTGGAAGGAGTACCTACAAGTCTTTGGAAACAGAGGGTTCCATTGGATGAAGAAGCTGGAATAGAAAAAATGAAATTTTGCAGATTAAGTTATAAAGTTGTTGAAACATAGATACAAGAGATGCATTATGGAGAAGATAATATTTTACTAAAGGATTTAGGGTGCCCCTATCAAATCGTTAGTACGCCCAAAATAAAGACAAAACAAATGAAGTGCAATACAATTGGAGATTATGGAGGAGTTTCTCTGAATCAACATATCAAGATCAAGGCTCAAGGCCTATCATCAAGCCAACTAATGATTTATGGATCACCTTGAACCTGCAAAATTTGTCTAGGTTGTACATAGCCCTCCCATGTCATTTTTGCTTACGTTTTAGTAGTTTTTATCCTTTTTGTCATGCTTGCTCTTTGAGTTTTTAGCAAATTTAGCAACCCTTTCATAGTGCTTGGCATAAGTACAATTTCTAAAATTTTTGGGAAATTTTAAAGCATTTTTTAGAGTTTTTCTAGCATTTTTCATCCTTATCAACTATCATTTTCTTGACAAATTGGAGGAATAAAGGAAGCTCTCTGTGGTTTTGAGTGAGGAAATTGGCCTAGAACTATAGGGAATTTTTTCAGAATTTTTTGGAGTTTTTTTGCAATCTTTTTGGATTTTTTCTGTATTTTTCTCCAACTTTTTGGATATTTCAAAAAAAGACGCCCCCCATGCATTTTATTTTTTCAAAAAAAAAAAAGGGGGGAGGAAGGAAAATTTCGAACGAAAAAAACTCTCTCTCTCTCTCTCTCTCTCTCTCTCTCTCTCTCTCTCTCTCTCCCTACCCTGCCCCCGCCCTCCGGCCCCCCCTCTCTCTCTCTCTATCTCTCTCTCTACCCCCCGCCCCCTCTCTCTCTCTATATCTCTATCTCTCTATCTCTTTTTTAATTTATTTATTAATTTCTTATTTTTATTTATTTCTTTTAATTTTCGTTTATTTTTATTTTTTATTTTTTTATTTTCATCTTTCTTAACCATGCGTGTTCAAGAGAAAAGGGAAAACTTCTCTATTTTATTTTAGAAAAAATATATATTTTTTTAACTTTCATGGTTCAACACTTTTGGCTCTGGATCATGCTTCGCGTGGCCATTTTTTTCAAAAGTGGGGTCATTTTCATGTATTCTAGCATCTCTGGATTCATTTTTTGCCTTAAATTTTCTAGAATCCAACCTTTTCTCTACCTTTTGGTAAAAAACCACGTGTTTTGCGCACATTTCTCACATGTTTTTTATTAACCACATAGTCCACATGGTCTATTCTCACTTTGTTTTACCTTATATTTCAGAATTTCCCATATGCACCCTCTGTAGCTCTATTGTTTTTGATCATTTTGGCCCTCTCCAGACCCCATAATGCTATATCCTCACCCTCCGTTTACCCTTCTTCCCAGCCCTATCCTTACACCTCCGTGCCCTATCCATATGAGCCCCCTCAACCCTCCCTTACCCCTCCTTTCTAGCCTCCCATTTCCCTCCTTTGCTTTTCCATGCAAAAATTCCACTTTTGGGTTCTTCTCTGGTGCTTGTTCTCTCCTCCTTCGGGTGGACTTGGTAGCTGCTCAGGTGTCGTTTTGAAGATTTTGTAGCCCAGGATTCATGGTTTCATCTCTGCTAAGAGTTTTGGCTGTCGCTCTCCGGGACGGAGAGCAGATTAGGGGGTGGGCAATTGTTGAGCCCATAAAAGTCATAATGGTCAAAGTCAACTATAATCAAATTCAACTATAGTCAAAGTCAAAACATTAAAGTCAAACTAATCAAAGTCGTTAAGGTGAAGCTCAAAGTCAACATGGAAAAGTCAAAGTGTTCGAAGTTGGGTGTCAAGGTGCACAGGTAGTGCACAATTAATTATTCACAAAGGGTAAATTGCAAAAAGTTGTAGAGGTATTTCTATAATTTCTCTAAGGTTCAAAGTGTTTTTAAAAGTATTTGGTAGGTCTAGGTGAACCCTCTCTTAGGTGCATAAGTGTAGAGTTAAAAGGCAAAATGTGAAGGTATGTAAAGCGGCAGCATACGCAAAAGTGAAAGTATGGCCCCCGAATTAAAATTTTTGTTTTACTCTAAAGTCACTATAGGACAAAACAAGGATTCGTTGGCTACCCACTTGTGGAGGCAATCTTGGGACATCAAAGTGAGCACCAAGATACTCTTGCAGTTCGAAGCGTACGTGAATGGACACTCAAGTCAAGGCAAGAACTATTCTGGAGGGACCAAACTAGACTAAGCAAGGTGAGCATAGTCTTAGCTAGGCAAGAGAGAGAAGTGCAAGAGAGATAGAGTGTGCGATGCAGACAAGTGAAGTGCAAGGTGTGCATGAAGAGTGACTAAGGAAGTGTGCAAAGAAGTGCTAAGCTAGACACCCCAAGGATCCCAAGGTCCCATTGAAGCTGTGCGCCGACAGAAGGTGTCCATCCCTCCCCCTTTACAGCCACAAAATCAGTGAAATGAACTTTGAAGAAATCTTGTGATACAGTTCCGTGAGGGATTTCATCCCGACATTTGCCCCCACTAAACTTGCACATCGTCTTGATGGGCCAACTTGCAAAATCCAACCATAGCGTATCAAGATGCTTTTGAAAACTCTTTTTAATTTTCATGTTTTTATTTTTCAAAAATTGAAACGTGATCTCATGCACTCCATGAAAATTTATGAATATTAGTACAAATTTTAGAAAATTATGTAGATGCAAGCTTCACAAATGTCGTACTATCTTTTTGCTTCCCCAATCACAGAAGTAATCACATAAATAAATTGTTGGCTTCGTAGATCTTCTCTTTGTTCAACTCCTTCAGATGCAGCAACTTATCCTAGGTACTAGCATATACTAAGCTTCTACTTACTGAGTTTGTAGAATATGTCCTCATTCCCCTATTTATCCCCTACTTTTTCTTTTCTTTTTCTCTTTCCTTTTCTTTTACTTTTTCATTTCTCTTTTTCTCTTTCTTTTTCTTTTTTTTTTTAATTTTTTCACTTCATCTCAGCTCAACGGTTATTCTTTTTATCATTATTTTAAAAAATCCCCCTATATCGAAATCAGGTGCGACTCATGGACTTGTCCACTCGGCCAAGTTTACCCCACATTTCTGTTAACCCGACATAGCAGAGGACATACACAATGCAAGCCCTACATGAAACAGATGTCAGCTCATGGCTCTAGCCACCCGAGCATAGTGACTCCACTTGCCTACTGACCCATGCAAGTGCATGACAATAGATATGTCAGGCCAAAACTAGGGTCAGCTCCTGGCCTTGATCACCCGACCAAGGTGGTTCCACTCGCCTACTAGCCCATCGTAGCGCTCTAACAACATGCACACAGATATACAGCTGGGTTGAGTGCGAAGGCTTTCTATAAATCATGATCTATCTGGAGGTAAGATCTCGTAAGAAATTAATAGTAGGATCCAAAGCATCCCACTCACTAAGCGTTCAAATCTATCAGCAAATACACGCACTTAGTTTAAGTATGCCATCACATTCCCAAGATTTTACTTCCAAAAAGTCTCTAGTCCACTAACTACTTCTATTTATATCATTTCTAATCATTCATGCTTCATGCAAAACCATAATAGATGTTTGCTATCTCGTTTCCTACTTGATTTTCCTAAACTTATACAGATCTTTAACATACACAGAAATACAATGCATATGCTCTTTCAAAAAGGAAACAGATTTGGTAGGTATTCATCTCCTCTTCCATTTTCTTCTTCTCTTGCTTCTTTTTTCCCATCCCTACTGCTATTGGTGACGCACATAGAGAGAGAGAGAGAGAGTTTATTCTTTTGGTACTTCTTCCTTCCCTCCTCTCAGTGACTCCTCGCTGTGTACACAGATAGCGAACACACACAATGAGAGAGAGAGAGAAAGAAAGAAAGAGAGAGAGAGAGAGAGAGAGAGAGAGAGAGAGAGAGAGAGAGAGAGAGAGATGTGTCCATCTTCTTGGTTGCATATGGGCAATGCATGTGCTACACACACACACACAGAGAGAGAGAGGGAGAGAGAGAGGGAGAGAGAGAGAGAGAGAGATAGAGAGAGAGAGAGAGAGAGAGAGAGAGAGAGAGAGAGAGAGAGATGTGTCCATCTTCTTGGCTGCATATGGGCAATGCATGCGCTACACACACACACACACACACACACAGAGAGGGGGAGAGAAAGAGAGAGAGAGAGAGAGAGAGAGAGAGAGAGAGAGAGAGAGAGAGAGAGAGAGAGAGAGAGAGAGAGAGGAGTATGAGCTTGCAGTTGCTATTTACACATCGTGCAAAAAGTGGCAAAAAAGGAAAAGAGAGAGACAAAGAGAGAGAGAGAGAGAGAGAGAGAGAGAGAGAGAGAGAGAGAGAGAGAGAGAGAGAGAGAGAGAGAGAGAGAGAGAGAGAGAGAGGGAGGGAGGGAGGGAGGGAGGGAGGGAAAGAGGAAGGGAGGGAGGGAAAGAGGGAGGGAGGGAGGGAAAGAGGGAGGGAGGGAGGGAGGGAGGGAGGGAGGGAGGGAGGGAGGGAGGGAGGGAGGGAGGGAGGGAGGGAGGGAGGGAGGGAGGGAGGGAGGGAGGGAGGGAGAGAGAGAGAGAGAGAGAGAGAGAGAGAGAGAGAGAGAGAGAGAGAGGGTGGGAAGGAGGGTGGGAGGGAGGGTGGGAGGGAGGGTGGGAGGGAGGGAGGGAGGGAGGGAGGGAGGGAGGGAGGGAGGGAGGGAGGGAGGGAGGGAGAGAGAGAGAGAGAGAGAGAGAGAGAGAGAGAGAGAGAGGGACAGAGAGAGAGTACTTATATAAATTATATAGTTTGGTAGCGTACTTAGAATATATGCATGTATGGATGTTAAAATAAGTATATAAACACATAAGTGCATGTATGAATGTGAGTGTGCATGTGTGCATGTGTATGCATGTGATGTTAATATGTATGCATGGTGATGTAGATGAGATGCATATGCATGTTAGTAGGTATGCATATATGAATTTGTGATAGCATAAGTATGTGATTATGTTAGTATGTGAAAGTGTATTAGCATGATTGAGCATATGTATGCATAATATTAGGAGTATGAATGCATAAGAATGCCTAAGTAGATTCATGTGTGAATGCATGTGCATGAGTACATCTAAGTGTCAATGCATGTGCATGAGTGCATCTAAGTGTGAATGCATGTGCATGAGTGCTTCAAAGTGTGAGAATAATGTATATGCATGCGTGTGCATGAATGCATATTTATGAATTTATTCTTGTGCATGAGAAATGCATTTATGCATATGACAATGAGTGTAATTAAGGTGCATGAATGCAAGAATATGATATGTAAATGCATATGCATAATAGATGCAGGTAATAATCCATGTGCATGCATATGAGAGGTAATGTATGTGTGGATGACAATGAGTTTAGATGCATGTGCAATGCATGTATGCATAAGAAGTTATGAATGTATGCATGATAACAATGTCCGATGCATGTGCATATATAAAAGAAAGAGTGATAGCATATGCATGAATATAGAGTTAAAGAATACATGAGAAGGGGTTCATGATGATAAGTAAGAGAATGCATAATATATGCATTATATAGATATATAGATATGTGCTATTATGCATAAATGAATGTGTATTAACATGGATATATGAGTTTATAAAACTATGTGTTAGCATAGATGAATGAGAGTTAATATGGGTTTATGAAAGTGAGTTAGCATATGTTAGTATGCATGTAAGTATATGTTAGCATGAACATATGAATGTGTATTAGCATATTTGAGAATGTAAATATGCATGAGCATGAATGGAGTGATGCATGTATGTATAAGAGAGATGAGAGCATGCATGTGTGTATGAATACATGTGTATGAGCATGTGCTTAAATGTGCCTAAATGCATGGAAAGCATGAATGTAAGTGCGTATGCATATTGGATGTATGAGAATGTAGGAGCATGTTACATGAATATATGTTGTATGATTTATAAAGAGTACTTATGTTTTTTCGCTAATGATTTTTTGGCAGAGAAGCATTGGCAAATATTGACGGGAATTAAGAAATTCACGATTACTTACAAGGTTTTGATCAGAAGATTGGATCTTCTTATATGCTGCTTCTTCTACCTTTTCTAAATCACATATTAAGCTTAAATCTTATATTAGAATTTTCCATCAGAGTCTTTGTTTAGGGCTTACTATAGTTCTGGATCAGAATAATAGTTTTATCACTCAAACTTCATGTGGCATTATCAAGAAACATATTTAGACTATTATTTAATCAATTGGCAACTTTTTATTATTTTTTATATCTACAGGTAATGAATCTTCGCATGAGTTTGTAAGTCCCGAGTCTAGGAATGAGATTGTGCATAGTGAGTCTGTTATCTAGGTTTCTAGCTACTCAATCTTATGGTCTTGGATCAAAATACGTTATTAACATGATCCTAGAAAGTTTATTAGGATTAAACCATTAGCATTTAGATAAATATTTCCCTTAGGATAAGCTTAGAAATGTTATTAGGACATAGTTAAAAGCTTTCCACTTCATTTAAACACATCTTAGCTCCTACAATACACTACAAACACCCTGTGTGTAGTCACATTGTGAGGTCATAGGAAGTTCAATTTTGATTGGCTGTTGGTCTCCATTCACATCCCTGGGCATTTGGTGAACCTAACGTGAACTATGATAGACGTGTGCTTAGGATTCTTAGGTGTAGTTTCAACACTAATTAAAAACAATTAATCTTTATATTTTGCTTGTTTGCAAGTGAGTGAAAGAAGCAGCAACGACAAGTGGAGACTTTGCAATCGCGGTCCTCTTTTCCCTAGTTGTTGAAGGCTATTCCCTAGGGAGCTGAGTGCCTCAATAGGAAGAGGGGAAATCAAGGTGAAGGAGCCTCAGCGTTTCTCCACCCTCCTCCCCCCCCCCCCCCCCCCCTCGATCGACAAGAAGAAAAGTTTGTATTAAGTTCATAATTTTAGAAGATTAAACTTCTCCTACAACAAACCTAAAGGTAACATTTATTAAGATTCAATTACATTTGCACAAACTTTTACTCATCACTTGCACTTATAAACACAAGGATTGTTTTCATCTCACATTGCATTAGAAAAGATTCATTTCACTTACATTAGCAATTTATTAAAACAATATAAACAAACCACTTTTTAGCATTGCAATAGGAATGATAGCAACTGCATGTCAAATCCTAGGTTAGTTTTTACAAAACAAAGGAAAAATTTATAATTGCATTAAAATTTACTTTATTACTACACAAAAAGACTTTTGTTCAGTTCCTTACTTATTCACTTTCTTCACTGAGTTATTTCTTGTTATTTTCTAGTTTTCCTATTTTTTAGTCCTACATAAATTTAAAAAATAAATAAATTATGAAAATTTATATAAAAATATATAAAAATTCAATTTCCATTAAATTAAACTTTGGGGTTGAAAGACTCAAGGGTTAGCAATATCAATTTAGACTAGAGCAATTAAGCCCAAAGTAAAGAAAATGAACATTTTAGATATATTGAAAAACAAAAATATAATTAGAAAAGCCTAGGGTTAAGTAAAGTCAATATTCCTAACTGTATCATCTAGTGATAGTGTTATAAAGTTTAGAGAGAGATTAGAGCCCACTATTAGAGACTTATTACTCCATTCTAGGCAATTTCAAGAACGCAAGATGAAGCAAATGTTTAAAAATATGATGATAGAAAAACAAGGGACATAGAATCTACAAGAAATCCTATGAGAAAAGGGGCAATTTATTGGGCTGAATGTGATTGAGTACCTAGATGTTTTGAAGAGCAAGCACAAATCCAGGGACTGGTTGACAACGTACTAGTAAAGTACTTTGGGGAGGTAGTCATTGGATCCATACTTGAAAGCATCCATGTACATGCTAGCAAACCTTGGGATGAGTTTAGTAAAGAACTGCACAAAATGTTTTATCTTGAGGATTTTAGTCAACACAGGTGAGAAGGATTTTTGAGATGGGTGAATTCCCCTAAGACTAATGAATCTCTAACACATCTTGATAGTGACTTCATGAGATGATTTGCCAAGCTTCTTGAGGAGGATAGAAATGCATTAAATTTGGACCTGATTCTTTACTTCCTCAAGATATTAAGTCCAGAAGATAGAATTGAAATAGAGCAAAGAATAGAAGAGCAATGCAGAAGGTATGGTTTGAATGATGATTAGGAAAAAGTAAAATGTGAAATAGGAGATGTAGCTCAAATGAAACAATGACAATCTATTCTCTATGCAAACCCCTATTCTACTCAGCCTAGGGATTTACCTATATCAAGGCACACTAATATGCCAATGCCCACAATTGTAGCTATGGATAATATTGTAATGGCCCCTAAGGCTCCAATCGAATTTCAAATAGATATTTTGTGTTAAAAAATGGAGAACGTAATGAAGATGCAGAAATTTCTTTCCAAAGAGGTTGCTCAATTAAACAATAAAGTATATTCCATGAATTTGCATGAGCCTTGAGCTTCTAGTAGTGGCTTGGGCCAAGCTACTATGCCTACACCCATACAACCTACTCTACCATAATTTATTTCCCCTCACCTAGTTTATCAGCAGGTTCCTCCTACTCAGTCCACTATTCAGAGAAATATTGAGAAAAGAGGGACTCGTGGTAAAAGGAGTGTTTGCTGTGATAGTCAAGAACATGCAACATATGCTTGTGATGAGTTAAAGAATGCAAAAGATAACAAGTTGGTAGTCATCCCGACAACATGTCACTTCCCTTTCTACATTCACTTGGTAATCCATTCAGTGTTGTGTGTTGTGCTCCAAGGGTCTTCTTCTTTCTTGTGCTATTTGCCTACTTCCATAGACCTCAAACTCCAATAGGCAATCTATGCTAGAATCTCAACACCATGTGGAAAGGAATTTACTTAGAAGATGTGATTGAGGAAATTCAATTATATGATCTCAAGTAGGAAAATGCATGAGTTCACATGGTTTCTATTGATTTTTTCTCTCTTTCTATATTCTCTGCTCCTATATCCCTTGGATAGGATTTGTCTAACTTTTGCCTAAGGAAGCCTTCCTTTAAATCATGTATATCTTCATAATAGGTAAATATATTATGCTCAAGCTTAAATTATAAGGGACAAGAAGTCATGATCAAAGTGAAGCTCTGTATTTTAACAACTAGTCGAAAATAGTGGTTCTCTTTGTATAGGCAGCCAAATTGAGTAACTTTTTGTCACTTTTGAAAGCTTAAAACTATTCATACCTATTTTCTATATCCTTTATCTCCACTAGTTGTTGGGATAGATGGATGGCCACTCCAAGAAATGAGTAGGTACTGCCAAATGCTACTTAGTACTAGCCCCTTTTAGCTTCAGAGATGATATGAGGACCCTCTTAGCTTTCCAATGAAACTATATAAGTGCCTATGTACTTTGGAAATGATGTATGAAAAGATTGAATATAAACAGACTACTTCCAAATAGAAGGATTAATGAAAACGTTCTATTTTTTTATCATACACCTATTGCTTGTTATGCTCAGTGCTACCAGTACAATACCTTTTAGAAGTATCTAATTAGCTTATTAAGCTGATGATTCCAAGTGGAATCACTTGAAATGACGCACTATACACATAGCAGTTTCCTCAATGAATTTACTAATTGGGTCTGACCAGTGAGTGCTTCGATGCCGTTTTCTCCAAATTGACTAAATTGATTTCCTTCACAATTTGTCAGCATATAGATAAATCTGAGCTGATTCCAACAAGCTACAGATTATTGAAAATGGTGGAGAACTGAGTGAGATATGAGCAGCACAAGTTGACAGCTAGGAATGGCTATAACAGAGAGATTATAGATGAACAATGTAGATGTAATGTATTAATGAACAATGTTGTACAAGATCATAGGTTTGATAGTTAAAGCATTGTCGGAAAGATTTGCATCTTCCAGTTGATATCCGGGAAAATTAAAACAACTTTATTGGTGAATTCTAGCCTTTTATATCACTGTTGATCAGTTGTTTTAATTAACTACTTTTGAAGTGTTTATAGGTGCGAATGATGAAGAAGAACATATGTTCATATTAGGGAATACCCTAATTACACATTTAGTGAGTTTTTTATATTCATTCAAGCAAGATACATGGGTATAAAACCCTAGGGTTTCATAAGTTCATAAGATTTTAAGTCACTAGGGTTAATCAAAAGGGTTTAAAACAATTCCAATGGGTTAATGTTAGGGTTAATGATAGGTTTCCAAGGGGTTTTAGGGGGGTTTAGTATGTTTCAAGGATTAAAACACTTGGTATATAATTAAATTACCCTATAGATTAAACATTGTTGATTATAAAATTAATGTATGGTTTAATTAGTTAATTCAATGGTGTGTGTAACTTTAAATACCAAGGTTTTTAATTGATTAAAACTTTAATCTAAGTTTAATTAATTAAATTATTTAATTAAGAAATTTAGGGTAATTGAGTTAAAATGAAAAATGAAGTGGATAAATAATTAGTGGTGTATGTCAGTAGTATTTAAACTGGGGTGTGAATTAAGTGTGTAACTAAAGTAGCTAAAGTAAGTAGTTAAAAGTGTGTAGCTATGTGTGTAAGTTAAAAAGGTGGATTAGATAATTTCTGCAATTAAACTAGAAAAAGTGAATGGTAGAAAGGATGGTGTGTGAGTGAGGGTATTTAAAGAGAGGTTGAGAGAGAAACATCATTTAAAGTATGCTGGATAAGTGTGGGTGAAAGAGTGGATGAGAACTTAAAGTAAACATCAAAAGAGTGGTAAAAAGGAAGATTTGTGTGTGAATATATATGAGTATGTTGTGCTAGTTTCTCCTAATGTTTTTTTTCAGGTAGTCATTTTCCTACCTCTTTTTCTCCTTCTTGTTGCTCTAAACACGCAGAAAATATAATGTTTTCTCTTTTTGATGTCTTTGCATAGTTAGAGAGAGAAGGGAATATGCTCTTGGCGATTTGAGTCACACGTACAGAGGTTGAGGAGAGATGGATTGTTGAGTTCTTTCATTGTCTCTCATTTAAGAACTGTTCATGTGCTAACAAGTGTAGATGAGGGAGAAGTAGCTTATTTGGTTTTGAACTATGAGGGAAATCTAGTACACGACAGAGCGCTACACAACACGTATGAGAAAGAGAATGCATTGAATTTAAAAGGCTCATGGCTGCAGAAAATGACGCGCGAGCTGTTGGCCGACGACAGAGAGAGTCACCAGAACATTAGAGTGAACGGGAGGTTAGTATTTATTAGCAATTTAGCATGGGAATGTATTAGCATAAATACCATTAGAGTGCATGTAAATGTTTTCATATATGCATAAACATATGCATGAGGATGAAAATGTTTTATGTATATGTCTTGTAACTTTATGATTTCTTGTAACTTTACTTACAGCTAATGTTTTTTTTTCATACAAATATTGAAGAATTGAAGAGCAGTTGAAGTAAAGTGATCCATGAAGTGACAGCTTGAGGACATTCCATTTACCTTATATTTTCATTTAGCCATTTACCCATTTGATTAGAGATTTATCCTACCATTTAAACCTTACATTTGTATTAGAGGAATTGATTTAAGTCATTAGCTTTTACAACTCATTTGTTCAAGCATATTTAGCATTAATATCATATTCTATTGATTTGTTTGATGTCTTCGAAGCTATCCCATGAGTCTGAAAATAGTAGTTTTGAAAACATTGAAACTAGAAGTGAGTCTATAGAAGTAGTAACAGAAGAAGTCATTAAAGATCAAATTACTACAGAATCCTTAACTTCTTACGACCTTTGTTTAAATAGATTCTTAACTCTATTTTCCTTTGTATCTCCTGAATCACAAAATAGTGAAAACTTATTTCCGCCATCTCCAAATAGACGTACTGATCCGAAGCCAATTGAAACGAAAGTAGAGGAGGTAATTAAAGATCAGATAACTAAACAATCATTGACTTTACCATCCTATAAAGAAGCTATTACTAGATTTAGGGCAGCGTGTCCTTATGGTCCTTAGGTGCATAAAATATTAAAGTATTTCTTATAAGTTGAATATAGTTTCCATTTAAATAGGTAATTTAAATTATTTATCATTAAAACCCTTGTTTTTCATAAGCCTGAGTCTGCTACAGACACCCTGCATGTGCCGATCAATTTTGGCGGATGACTTGATCCACCATCCGAGCATCTCTCACGACCCGACATTGGTGAACCTGACGTGAACCATTGGCTTCCGACTCAGACAGATATTTTCAATTTGCAATGCATATACATTCGTATGATCCTACATTTGGTGCAGCTACATCTTCATCCCTGGAAGCTGTGGCAATCTCGTGAACTTGCAATCTTCTCACTGTCGAGGGCTGGTCTGTTGATCTGAGCGCCTCCACGAAGATTGGCAAGTAGGCGAACATCCTCTTGCCACCCCTTTCATCAACAATTGAATTTCACAAAAGCACTCTTTTGAGTCTCATCTTCGAGCCATTGGTATAATTTATTTTACTCTCAAATTCTTCCATGCAAAATTTTGTCTAAGGGTAAATTTTTGGTATAGGTTAAAGGGATCTGTTTGTTTAAATCATAGATTTAATTGTAACATATTGGCATATTTAAAAACTTATCAAACTCGACTCTAACGAAATTTCAAAATTGATAGCTGAGCATAAGGGACGAGTAACACAAGAAGTTTAGGAAATTGTTAGGGTTTTTCAAGCTAGATCAAACCAAACTATAAAAATGGATGAACTATTTCAAAATATGATGCATGAGATGCAGGGTCAAAAACTAGTTGAAACGTTATTAAAAGATAAAGGGAAATTCACTGGTATGAATGTTACAAATTATTTGGACACATTTGAGGAATTAGCCAAGCTACATGGCTTGCTTGATACAAAATGGAAATCCTATCTTGGTTGACTTGCTATAGGTACGGTTAAGGCTATTATGGAATTACATGACAATAAGGAATGGGATGAGTTTCGAAAGGAGTTACATAAGGAATTTTACTTAGAGGACTATAGTCAACATAGTAGAGAGGGATTTATGAAATGGATTAGTTCTCCTAAACCTCACATTTCTTTAACTCAACTCCATGGCGAATTTATGAAAAGATTCTCTCCATTACTTGAGCAAGATAGGGTTGCCCTTACCCCAGATATCGTTTTATATTTTCTTAAAATCTTGACTCCAGATATAAGGGTAGAGGTTGAGCGTAGACTTGAAGAACCAAGAAAGAAATATGGGCTTAATTATGACTGGGGTGTAGTAAAAACAATGGTTGAGGCGGTTGCTCACATGAAGCAACGTAAAACACTCCTTTATGATTCGATGTCTCAACCATCTTCCAGTTTCCGTTCTGTTCAGGCAACTAGGGATACACATATAGATTCAAAAGTAGAGCCTACAACATCCACATCTAGAGTACCAACCGAGTTACAATTTGAGATTTTGATTAGCAAGTTGGACAATATGATGCATATGCACGAGAATATGTCTAAAGAGGTATTCGCTTTGCAGAATGTGGTGTATGCTTTAAACTTACAACATAAACCTGCAATGCAAGCTCATCAGAATATATATCCTCAACCAGTAAGTGCTCCTAATCCACCATTAGTACCTCTTAATCCTCCAATATTACCTCCTAATCCACCTTTAGTACCTCATAATCCTCCAAATATACCCCAACCAATTCCTCAAGCATTTAACCAAAGGAATTTCAATGAAAGGAGAAACTACAATGTGAGGAGATGTATCTAGTATGATTCCATAGAGCATCTTACTTATATATGCGAAGCTTTGAAAGATGCGAAAGAAAAAAAGACTTGTAATTGACATTGACAAGCGATTATGCGACTATAGAACACATTTATCCTTAGCTGCAAATTGGGGAAAAGCAGGGATGCAAAAGCTGTATGAAAGCCTTCGTGAGTCTAAGAAAATATCTTCTGCTGTTAAACTAGAATACGTAGATAGTGCCTTTGATTTTGAGCAAACAAGAGAAATGAGGAACTAGTCAATTGAAGTTTTAATAAAGGCTAGAGATTACATTATGAAGAAAACTACATGGAACTCTCCTGTTGATCAATTCTCAATATATTCGAATATTGCAAATGTTGAAGAGAAGAGAAAAAGGGATGATGAGCAAGAAACAAATGAATCAGGTAGACGAATGACTAGAAGTAAGATGAGAGATGAGCGGAAGCCTAAGAAAGTTCAGTTTGAACAAGGTGAAAGTTCTAAAACAAATGAACAACGAAGAAAAGAAATTAGGGAGGGTAAACAACCTGTGATTAATGAGCCAATTCAAGCATCAGAAAAAGTAGAGGAAATTCCGAGAATTGAAAAACAAACTGAAAAGAAACCAGAGAAGAAACCGAAACGAGTTCCAAAAGCTATTCTTATTTTAGAACTAGAACAAAAAAGTGATTCAAAGGAAATATTGTATGATATTTAGGATTGTGGAACATTGTGCAGGGTGCTGAAAGACGTCCTGTTACACCTATAACAACACGTACTGCAAATATAGGTGCTAGAGCTGATGAAGATGGTGTTGAAGATGATATTCCACAGATTTCTGTTTCTGCTGCTGTTTCTGTTGCACCTACTACAGAGCAGATTTGTTGGGATGGCAGAGATGCCCAGACACATGCATTGATAGCTTTGTCTATCAAACATGCCATTATTCCTCATATTTTCTCTTGTAGAACAACTAGGGATGCTTGGGATACTTATCTTTGTACATTCTCTAGTAATACATTCAGTATTGTGTGTTTGTGCTCGTAGCTTCTTCTTCTTCCTTGTGTTGTTTGCGTGCTTCTGTACACGTCTAACTCCAACATTTGGAGCTATCCCATGAGTCTAAACATAGTAGTTTTGAAAACATTGAAACTAGAAGTGAGTCTATAGAAGTAGTAACAGAAGAAGTCGTTAAAGATCAAATTACTACAGAATCCTTAACTTCGAAGGACCCTTCTTTAAATAGATTCTTAACTCTATTTTCCTCTATATCTCCTGAATCACTAGTAGTGAAAACTTATTTGCACCATCTCCAAATAGATGTACTCATCCTAAGCCAATTGAAACCGAAGTAGAGAGATGTAATTAAAGATCAGATAACTGAAGAATCATTGACTTTACCATCCTATCAAGAAGCTATTGCTAGATTTAGGGCAGCGTGTCCTTATGGTCCTTAGGTGCATAAAATATCAAAGTATTTCGTATAAGTTGAATTTAGTTTCCATTTAAATAGGTAATTTAAATTGTTTATCATTAAAACCCTTGTTTTTCATAAGCTTGAGTCTGCTACAGACACCCTGTGTGTGCCGATCGATTTTGGCAGATGACTTGATCCACCATCCGAGCATCTCTCACGACCCGATAGCGTAATGATGGAGAGTAGTGTAGGCTGCAATATAGACCTCACACTCTTACACAATGGCAATGGAGAGCTCAGGAATAGAGACTTCTAACCGTAACTTTTTCAAGTCACCTTATATAAGTGTTACATTCAAATTTGAATTTCAATTCAACTTTTGGTTCTCTCTAAAAGTAATCCTTCAATCTAGGAAATAATCCCTCAATGAAGTAGATGCTTTTCTAACTAAGAAGTCCATGACTTTTTGGTAGGTGATTACAAATATTCTTTGAAGTAAAATAAATGACTTTTACAAATAAAAATTTAGGCTTTTTCTTCATCTTCAAACTTCGTGAATGACCTGCAGTCCAATCATTGATTTAAACCTGCAAAACTTGTACCATCTAATGCTTTAGTCAAAAAGTCTACACATTGCATATTAGTTGATACATATGCAAACTGAATATCATTGCTCAATAGCTTCTCTCTCACATAATGATAGTGGACCTCTATATGCTTGGTCCTAGCATGATAAATAGGATTTGCTGCAAGGTGTAATGAACTTGTATTATCTCCAAAAATCATTGGAGACGTAGTATGCAAACCCAATTCTCTATACAACAATGTGATCCATATGGCCTGTTGAGTAGCATTGGCCAATCCTCTATACTCTGCCTCTATAGAAGATAAAGCAATAGTAGGTTTCTTCTTTCAAGACCATGATATAGGCTTATCATCTTCAAAGGATAGGTATCCTAAAGTACTCCTCCTATCATCTTTTCATCTTGCCCAATCTGCATCTGAATATATCTTGATGTCCAAGTCTGATGTATAAGGGAAATAAATCCCATGATGTTGAGTACCCTTAAGGTACTTCAAGATCCTTTTGGTAGCCTCCAAGTGAGGTGCCCTAGGCTTGTGCATAAACTGACTTAGAACACTTACTCCATAACCAATGTCAATCCTTGTCAAGGTAGCATAGTTCAAGCTTCCCACTATGCCTTGGTAACCTGCAATGTTCTCAAGTACATCAGCTTCATGAGCACTTGGTTTTAGGTTTACCTCCATTGGAGTACTTGCAACTTTGGCATCATTTATACATGGTTTTGAAGTCATGTTCATAATGAGAAGAGAATCTTCTTGCTCCTTTGTGTAGTTGGTGTAATCTTTTCTGGATTAGTATCCTCCTTGGTAGTTGTTATTGTACTTGTTGTTATATCCTTGGTGATGATTGAATCTTCCTCTTGATTGTGTATATCCACCTCTTTGATATCCTCTACCTCTCTGATTCTTGAAGTTCCTGAAACACTCATCTATAGTATGATTTGATAATCCACAAATATTGCATGGTGAGGAGTTATAAGATCTCCCCCTACCTTGCTTACCTCCTCTACCCCTTCCTCTTCAGGTTCTACCTCTCCTTGTGTAGTTGTCTTGGGAGGTAGTTCCTTCATCTTCAACCTTTTTGTTCATCCCTTTCTCTGCGGATTTACTTTTATCAGTCTATAGGGCATAAGAGCTATTACCTCTTAATGAATCTACACTTTTCATGAGGTTGGCTTCATGGGTAAATAGTTTCCCCATGTGTGTGGTAAGGTCTGGAATCTACATGTCTATGTACAAGTCCACGGCAGTTGTGAAGCTCTCCCATTTGTCATCAGCTTTAATAAGATTGATTACTTGTCTTACAATCTCCTCTTCTTCAATTTCTTCTCCTATGTTTGCCAATTGATCTACTACATCTTTCACTTTGGTCACATACTCTGAGGTACTTTGCTTAGGTTGCGTTCTTTGAGTGGTGAACTCAATCCACAGTTGGTTCTTCCTAGCCTTTGTGTTGGAAGAGAAATAAGAAGACAATGTTTACCAAGTCTCTTAGGATGTCTTACAGTTCCTAATATGTGGAAGAAGAAAATAAGAGATTGAGTTAAGTAAGTAAGACCTTGCTAATGCATCCTTGGCACACCATGTCTTGAGTCTTTCATGCTCCTCTCTTGTAGGTTGTCCTCTGCTCCTGAATATGGGCATCTCCTCATCTCCTGAGATGTATCCATAGAGGCTCCTTCCTTGTAAGTATGTCTTCATCCTTAGAGACCATGCCTGATAGTTGTTCCTATCCAATTTATCAATGAAAGAATGAAAAACATCTCCCATTTTACCTTAACTTTGCTTTGATACCACTGTTGGGATAGATGGATGGATACTCCAAGAAAAGAGTACGTACTGCCAAATCGTGCATAGTACGAGCCCCTTGTAGCTTTAGAGATGATATCTGGACCCTCCTAGCTTTCCAATGAGACTATATAAGTGCCTATGTACTTTTGAAATGATTTATGAAAAGATTGAATCAAAACAGATTACTTCCAAATAGAAGGATTAACGAAAACCTGTTGCTTGTTATCATACACCTGTTGCTTGTTATGCTCACTGCTACCAGTACAATAAGAATTGGAAACTATCCTTTT
Organism: Ceratopteris richardii; assembly: GCA_020310875.1. Lineage (NCBI taxonomy): Eukaryota > Viridiplantae > Streptophyta > Polypodiopsida > Polypodiales > Pteridaceae > Ceratopteris > Ceratopteris richardii. The sequence continues at coordinate 1,813,003 of CM035409.1, forward strand.
AGAGGTATCTAATTATCTTAGTAAGCTAATGATTTTGAGTGGTATCACTTGAAATGATGCACTATACACAGAGCAATCAATTTAATAAATGAATCATTACCCCCGATTTTTTAGGACTTCTATAGAGTTTGGCTAATGAGTGGTTCGATGTGCGTTTCTCCAAATTGGCTGAATGGATTTCCTTCAAACTTTGTCCAAATGTAGATAACTTGGACCTAATTCCAAAAAGCTATAGATTATTGAAACTGATGGAGAATTAAGTGAGATATGAGCATCACAATTTGACTGTTAGGAATGGCTATAACAGAGAGATCATAGATGAACAATATAGATGTAATGTATTAATGAGTAATGTTGTACAATATCATAGGCTTGATAATGAAAGCCTAATGATGGAGAGTAGTGTAGGCTACAATGTAGACCTCACACTCTTACACAATGGCAATGGAGAGCTCAGGAATAAAGACTTCTAACCGTGAATTTTTCAACTCACTTTATATAAGTGTTACATTCAACTTCTAGGAAATATTCCCTCAATAAGTAGATGCTTTTCTAACTAACAAGCCCACGATTTTTTGGTAGGTGATTACAAATATTCTCTCAAGTCAAATAAATGACTTTTCTAACTAACAAGCCCATGATTTTTTGGTAGGTGATTACAAATATTCTCTCAAGTCAAATTTATCCTTTATGAATGTGTGGGCTTGGATTTTGCACCAACACTAGTGACATGTATTTCTTCTTTTTGTATATCTCATGTGAGGCTACTTGTGAAATTTTGTCAGTTTGCAAAGCTTAAAAGTATTCATACCTATTTTCTATATCCTTTATCTCACTAGTGACATGTATTTCTTCTTTTTGTATATCTCATGTGAGGCTACTTGTGCTTTAACGTTGATTTTGAGTCTTAACTCTAGTGTAGACCAATCTTCAAGTTAGGACGTTTTCACATAACTCATTATTGTAGGTTTTAAAGAAGTTCTAGTATCCTAATTTCAAGTTATACTCGAGCGCTTTTGAGGATTCGTGTTTTTGAAAGTGCACTTGAAGACGTTTACTCTTCAATTCCTATTGATTTGAATACATAGATGGAGACTCTTTGTTGCTTTGTTATTCAAATCTGTTATGGAATGTGAAAGTATACTTTCTCTAGCACTTATAGAAACAAGAATCATGAACCAAGTTGAAGCGTATCTTGAGAAACAATAACTTGGAACTTTTCAAAACATGCAAGATAGAAGTATGAGAAATAGCCTAACTTGCCAGGTATCCTCTATTTGAGCACGGACTGTGTTCATGTTTTCATACCTCTCTTTCATGGTGCAAAACTATGCTAGATGAAATAGACTTTCAGACTGTATATAATTTATTTGAATAAGAGAGACACAGATCATGACAGACTCTTCTACAAAGAAAACAGACATACAGTATAAATTTTGGAAGTCGAAAATGATTATTGATAAAGAGAGAGAGAGAGAGAGAGAGAGAGAGAGAGAGAGACGACCATGGCGGATCTCCGATGGTTCTGTGCAACGAGAAGCAGAGAGAAATCACGAGAGAGAGAGAGAGAGAGACGTGTAAAGTGCTCTACGTAGATGGAGCGAGACAGGTCCAGCTGTGCTAATCTCCCCCGAGTACCTGCACACATAGGGTAGAGAGAGAGAGAGAATCAATCGTTCCCTTCTCCTTCACTTCGATGACCAACTGCGCAGGAGAGAGAGAGAGAGAGAGAGAGAGAGAGAGAGAGAGAGAGAACAGGCACGCGTATTGTTGGTGCTGACAATTCCGGCTACTCACGTGAACTGGTAGAGATCTGGATGGCAAACATGAGAGAGAGAGAGAGAGAGAGAGAGAGAGAGAGAGAGAGAGAGAGAGAACAGGCACCCGTATTGTTGGTACTGACAATTCCGGCTACTCACGTGAACTGGTAGAGATCTGGATGGCAAACATGAGGAGAGAGAGAGAGAGAGAGAGAGAGAGAGAGAGAGAGAGAGAGAGAGAGAGAGAGAACAGGCACCCGTATTGTTGGTGCTGACAATTCCGGCTACTCACGTGAACTGGTAGAGATCTGGATGGCAAACATGAGGCGAGAGAGAGAGAGAGAGAGAGCGAGAGAGAGAGATGGCTACATACGCTATACACGTAGAGAAAACATATGCTCCTATGGCGGTCAGAAGGATTGGATGGAGAGAGAGAGAGAGAGAGAGAGAGAGAGAGAGAGAGAGAGAGAGAGAGAGAGATTTGAAGTAGATTAGACTTTGGAGGTACCTCATCAACCTGGCAGTACAGAAACCAGAAGAACTTAAGTTCACCTTATGCCGGCATCTATGTTGCATTAGCGTGTTTTCCTCATATCTTAATAGAAAGTGTAACAGCATGAGTATTCGACACGGAGGTTTTGATGAAGCATCCAACATGTCATTCTGATTACTGGAGGTGCCGAATGCATTGGTAATTACACTGTTTGCTGCTTCTCGAGGCTGCTTATAAGATTTACATCATTAAAAGCCTTGATAATGCTGTTGAAGACGCTGTAGAGAGGGTTGCAGTCAGTGTTTAAATTTGATGCCCAAAATGGGCATCAAAGGGGGTTTTGGGCATCAAAGGATGCCCACTTTTTAGGTTTGGGCATTCTGAGGGATGCCCATGTTCAAGACCAGGGCATCCCCAATTATATATATATATATATATATATATATATATATATATATATATATATATATATATATATATATAGAGAGAGAGAGAGAGAGAGAGAGAGTATGCGGATACCAAAGTTGAGTAGTTGTATCTATTCTACAAATGTTCTTATCCTTTGATGGTGGGATTTGAATTTGGGCATGTGACACACTAGGCTTTATTTCCATATACATTTTGGCCCTTAGCATTGATGATTTTTACAAAAAATAGACCATAAGTGTATTCTTTTCTAATTTTCTAGAGCACATTTCTAATGAATAATTTCTATTCTAGTATAGAATTCGGCCCAAACGCTTCAGAATTAAACTTGCCTTTTCACACATTGAGCAACATTGATAACTCATTGTTGTAGCACTTGGAAGCCGCATAGTCCATGTCTTTACCATTCTCTAATGCACACCTATTGGTTAGTAAGTTGGATAAAAACTACATGATTGCCATTTTGGTTATTCATATTACTGAGTGATTACTTTTGATAAATATTGTAGCATGTGTCTCCCCATGCTCCTATGCTCCTAAGTGTTAGCTTTTGGATACATTGATTTTTCCTCCCAATGACCATGAATATTAACTAGTGAGTTGTGGTTCAGCACAAAGCATAGAGCAATGCATAATTTATTTATTTATCATGCAATGGTTCGAAAACTTTGAAGGTTGCCTAGTGTATTTCCTCTCCAATTGTGAATGACATGCATTGAGCAAATAGTAGCTAAATATTACAGTTTTAAGTGCTTGAAATTGGAAATTCTAAATTCTAAAGAGGATTATATTTTATTATCAATTCCTTGTTGAATAATATCATAATCCATGGCACACATCAGTTAGTATTTGCCAAAAATGGAGTCAATTTCCCATATTGATGTTGATATGATTTATAATCTAAGTTATAGATTTTTCCTATGTGTGATATGATGAGAATGGATGATTAGTTCTATGAAGCTAGCATCTTTCTTAAACACTCCCCATTTCGATTGAATCAAAGAGTGGGCAAAGTATGTTTAAAACATATATTTGGCATCAAAATACCACTAAAGTTGGGGCTTGAAGTGCCTCACAATTGCAAATTGAACTATTTTTAAAAGGCTGCAACCTTAAAAAACGAAAAAGTTTCTTTCTTTTTTTTCACAACATAAATGGTAGAAAATCGCTTGCATACAACCAAAACATGCTTAGTCAACCATCTTGTGTAATAAATCAAGATAGTCTTCTAATTTCTATCCCATACATTGGAAGCATTCTTTAAATAAGCATTCTTTTGAATGACATTTAAGGATGCCCACATTTATCCCCGGGGCATCTCTCAAATTTTGGTGATGCCCAGGGTCGGGCATCAAATTTAAGCATTGCTTGCAGTTCTTCCGGTAAAGATTCGACACAATTTATTCTTTTACAAGGGGAAAGTGTATCCAAACCACTTCGACAATGTTGAAATAACCTAGCTGGCACATTGAAGCTGCTTAATTTAATGGATGAATATGGCTTCAAAAGCTTGTTTTTTCTTCGTCTGTGATAGTATATGGACTGCCGATGTTTGTACCGCGTACTAAGGAGTTCCCTTTGTCACCGACAAATCCTTGTGAACGTACCAAGCTATTTTATTGAAAAGATGGGAAGGGATGTTCAAAAGTTTGATCCTGAGTAGACCGTAATGCTTCTAGGATACTTCAATCTTGTTGGAGCACACCCAAGTGGTGTTATTGATGAAGATCCAAAAAGAGAGGAGATAGAGATAGAGAGTAAATGAAATCATGCAAATTAAAATATCATGACTTGTGGTTCTTACAAATAAATACTTCAAGGTAAAAGTAATAGTAAACACTCTTGAAGAAATCCTAACCTTTTCCTATACTATAACTATGAGAACACCATTCGAAATTCAAGGGCAAAATCTCCCTCTAAATTTCAACTAGCATACTTTTACTTTTATCAAGTAGAAATGAGACTTGCAATCTTTTTTTTGCACGGAAACTTTCGTTGCATGCAAACATGAATAAAATATCTTTGCGTCCATAGTCAGAAATTTGGCAACTGACGATCATAAAAAGAATATAATTAACTCAAAGAAGTATTCATAAATGTTTTATCATGCACCGCAAAAAAAATTATAAATTTTTTTCCTTTTTTTTTCTCAAATATTATATGAAGTAAAGAGGAGTTTGAGGACCGAAGTAAAGAGAAGTTCTTGCTGCACAGACTCAAAGTAAAGTAATGTTCTTGTGATGAAGACTCGAAGTAAAGTGAAGTTGTTGCTGCAAAGACCGAACTGAAGAAAGAAAGAGAAGCTTGTGGGGTTCTTTTTGCACTGGAGCCGAGAAGACTATTTTGTATTGAGTGACCCACCTTGTGGCAGAGTACGTTGTATTAGTCATTTCATGTTCATGACACATACATCTATGATCCCACATGATCGAACGCTTTTTTGAATTTCTTTTTCAAGGCACGCACCTATGAAAACCAATCGTCGTACGAGCGTGAGGTGCTCATCATGTAGACATCGATTGCTGGATAGGGGATGATGCATACAAGGGGCCTGATCCAACCACGTGCCACTCTCCTGGTTGACTTCCTTCTTCCCACCATTGCCCAACCCAAGATGATGCAACAAATGTCTTAACTAGTCCATCGAGCATTTTAAATAACTTCTAGTTACAATGAAAGATGGAATATTGGTGGCAAGAGATGTGTATGATGTGATGCAACTCAAAATTTCTACAATGTTTTTGAAGCACTTCACAAAAATGAGTGATGTACTTGTTCACAGAAATTTACAAGAAACTATGTAAATTTAGCACACATCTTCCCTTTGCTCCAAATTAGGGGAAAAGTGGGATGAGAAGCCTATATGATAATTTATTAATTCAAAATACTAGTTCAACCATTGTTATGCTAGACATAAGGTCAACAAATGAACCCTCCATGGGCCTTTTGGGTTAAGGACTGATCAAGGATGGACCAATGAGAAGAGGGTGGTGCAAGCAAGGGCCTTGCTTAGAAAGGAATCTAATAGCTTATTCAAAATATAAACATGATAACACACGAAGGATCTCTCCAATTCAAAGTACATGATGTGATTAAATAACTTTGAAAAGATTTCCTAAATGAAAGGATACTCTTTTCGTAGAAAATAGGTTTCATCACACATAAGTATCATAAGTGATTGATTGAGAGTAATAAGAGAGCTTAAAATTTAAATTTGAATTCATGAATACTCATGCTTGGATTCCTACTTCATAGTCATCCAATTCTTATTAATTTACATCGTTCATATGCTCCTAAAATTGGAGATTGATTTTCAAGCCTCCTCCTCAAGCTTTAGCCTTCAAGTCTCCATACTAGCCCCATCAATCCAATTCCTCTTTTGACTTTTTGTTAGCTTTGTTGAAACCAATGCATTGGTGAACATGTTACCACACATATCCTTTGTAACCATGGGTTGGAATTGTATCTCCTTAGCAAACAACATCTCTATAATGTACTGGTAATGTACCTCTATATGTTTGCTCCTAGCATGGAACATAGGATTGTTATATAGGCACACAATAGTCATATTGTTGCACATGATTGTAAATCGATTGAACTTCAAATTTCATTCAATCATAAACTTCTTGAGTCTATTTTTGAGCTCACATGCAACTTATATTAGTGCTCTATATTTAGATTGTGTAGAAGATAAGCCAATTGTAGGTTGCTTCTTTGCGATCCATGAAAGGACCTTCTAACTAGGATCACTGCATATCCATTTGAACTCCTATTTTGTTTAGATTTCTTTTGATCCATCCAATCAATACTTGTGTATGCATTCAACTAAAAATGAACCGCAAAGGGATAGAAAATACAATCACATAAAGTACCCTTAAGATATTGGAGTAGTCTCGTGGCTAAACGTACACAAGGAAACCTAGGTGTGTGCATGAATGGAGGTAGCCCACCAATTGTATATGCTATGTTTGGCCTTCTAATAGTGGCATAATTCAAAGATCCCACTTTAGAATTCTATAAGGTATTATCCTTGACTTTATCACATTATCTTAAAGTCAACTTCTATTGAATTCCATTGGATTACTCAATGGTTTGCAACCTATAAGTCCATAGTTCTTCAATACATCAAATATGATTTTTCTTCGCATGATGGAGATGCCATTATCCGTATATATGACATTAATAGTTAGAAAATATCTCAAAACGTGAAATCCTTCCTAAGCCTCTATGTGATTTCCTTCATGCCTTGTTTATGAACACCTATAATAGTCAATTCATCAAAATACACACATAAGTAGATAGATGCTTCTCTTTTGGAGCATAGTGATGGATAGAGGGCATTACAAATGAGGTGGATAAATCTATCATCACACTCATGAGGGACCCATTTGGGTTTCAACTTGTTGTTTTTGAGGAGATAAATACAGTGGTGTCTAAACGGTGGAGATCTCTTATCTCGAGAGATTCTTTTACCTAGAAGAAACAAGGATATCTTGATCAACCATTCCTTAGGAGTTTGGCCAACATTGATAGCACATCGCTCCCTCCATATCTTCCAAAGAGTCTCACCCCTGATGGCATTCCACAGCTTCAATGAGCACCCGACCGCCTCACCCAACAACACATGTTGCCAATTGATTTGGTTCCTGAGTCACAATACCCGGGTCACGTGATGCTAGATAACACGGGACTTGGGGCAATCGAAGAACACGTGAGCTAAATCTTCAACGCATCGATAGCAATGCTTGCACCATGGCGGTACATCATAGATTTTCTTAGCCCTTGCATTGGACCAGATACCTTTATGCAAGATCTACCACATGAGAATGGACTTTTTTATCTCAATTAGGGGGTGCCAAATAGACATGAACTTTAGTTCCCATCGAAGTTCGGTCCAAGAAAGGCACCATCTCTTGTTTAGAGTGTGATGAACGTCTAAGTTCTCTTTGAAGATGGGGATTTTGGATAGTTTCCTCCCATTACTTCATTGAGGCCCTCCAGGCAAGGAAGATCCTGATCGTAGAGAAGGTGGGTAGTTGAGCGGTCCAAGCTAAACACCTACCTTGAAGAAGAGTCCATTCCTCTAGGGTAACTCTACATCTCGGGTCCAAGTCTTCAAACCCAATCCACTGGCTAGTCTCTTGTTTCTAGAGTTGTTTCCACTGTTTGAACCCCTTGTTCCATAACTGCTTTGGAGTTTGGAGGTTCCAAGACTCCACCCCCCTAATGCCGTCGATCGGGAACTAGATAAAGTCATTTTTTCTTATCACAGCCGCCCACTTCCAGTCCTCACTGATTCTAATGATTTTTTTGGCCTTGTTCCAATTCTTCCATAAAGAACACACGAGGCTAGAGCCTTTAGGGGACACCCTGTGAGGCGAGAACAAAAGTGTGAGAATCCCTATGTCCTTCCAACCAGGATGGCCAACTAAGGTGAGGCCTTCCATGTTTTTGAAGATCAATTTAGCCCAAGAGTACTCACTATTGTTCCATGCCTTGATAAGCCACTTTACCCCCTAAGTCTTTTGGGCTAATGCAAGTTTCCCATTTGATTTTGGGAATCCCCCTCCTATTGGGGTTCCCAGTCCAAAGGAAGTTTTTGCAGATTCTTTCCACTTTTTCCAAGACTTTCTCCTTAGGTCTCCAACATGAGATAAAGTAAATAGTTGTAGAAAGCATAAATGTGTTAACAACTTTAGCACGCCCTGGCAAGTTGACGTGCATACCTTTCCAATGAATTAGTTTGCTATCCAGCTTGGATAGCACCTTGTTCCATCGTTGGTCCATTGGGATGTCGAATCCCATCGGAATGCCAACGAGACGGAAGACTTGACCCCTAGGGATAACTTGACACCCGTGATCTAACAACAATCAGGGTGTAGGTTTGCTGATTGCTCTAAAAGCAATTTTAGCATGGTTCATTTTTGAACCTGACGCCACACAAAAGGTGTCGAGGCACCACCAAAACATGAATGTTATGATTTATGTGGATGTATGTAGATGTTAAAATGTGTATGAGTGCGCATGAATGTTTGTGAGTGTGTTTCTATGCATGCGTGTGAATGTGAAAGCATGTATATGTGAAAATGCGCTTATGAGTGTCTTTTTGAGTTTATATACCTATTGATGTGGGTATATATGCATGAGCATCTAAATGTGTGTAACTATGAACGCATGTAGCTATGATTAGGCATGTACGTGTTATGTTTAGGGTAATATGTGTATTTATGTGTCATGAGAAGTGAGCATGCATGCCTACGTCCCTGAAATGTTTATGCATGTATATATGCATAGTAAATTTGGTATGTGTCCATCTAGGATTGTACCTATCTCTAAATGCATGTGTATGCGTGTCTAAATATGTACATGTGTATCTATGTGTGTGCATAAATTAATGTGCCTATGAGTAATCACGTGTCTCACTATTAACCTATGTATGTGTATGGCTATTGATATATGTGTTCCTGTGATTTTTTGTGTGTATTGGTATTGTTTTTATATATGACTATGTATGTGTGCACTTATAATTATGTCTATTTTCGTGTGTGTATCTATGACTATGGGTATGTGTCAATGTGTTTATGGATGTATATGGATGTGTGAGTGAAACCATATGAATATATGTTCATATATGCTCAAGTGTCCAAATCAATGTCTACATGTTAAAATGTGTTTATGTGTGTGTGTGTGTGAAGTAAGGTATGTCATAAAATATAAAACAAAGTTTATAAGGAAATTAAAAGAAAAAACAAAAAAGGAAAATAATCATGTGCAATATACATGTATGTGAATTGTGATGCTTGAGATATGTTTACGTTGTGTTTTTTTTTTTTGTGTGCAAGTCTTGTATGCCTTGTCTTTGTGTATGTGTATATTTGTTTTTGTGTGTTTTTGTGTGTACATGGGGTGTGAGAGTGTGCACCATTGGGCATGTGTGTGTTGTTACGTGAAATTCAGTGTGAGCGAGTTGAGTGCATGCGCATTTTGTGTGGGTGTGTATATATTTATGTGTTTATTGTCTTGTCATCATTTGATGGGATTTGTTTCAGAGTGCCTTATGACTAAAGTTTACAATGGAAGAGAATCTGATTGAATTGAAGCAATGGACGAGGAGCATGGAAAATGTTTTCGCTATAGGATGTTTCTCTTTTAATGTTTCTACTGAGAATTTTTATAGTTGAGATAATGAAGATGAAATGTATTTGAGGAGCATATCTATTGTCAAGATAAAGGAGATAAGAAAGAGAGTTCTAACACACTCTCACACTTGAAGAGAGGAGCACACACTGATTGAGGAATGGAAGAATGATGTAAAGAGAATATACAAGAATGAACAAATACAACATTATAACCCACTACAATATGTAAAGAGAATTACATAAAGAAAACCCTTATGTCAACGGATGGGTGACCTTTCCAAAAATAAATGTGCAAGCATTCTGCATAGATAAATCTTGTTAAGCTCACTAAATATCACTCACATATATCGATGTAACCAATATACAGGTCAAAGCTCAACACTCTCCCTCAATCTCAACATCATGTCTTGTATTCTAAGCATCTTCTCAAATGTATTTAGCTTCTCTACCCCAAGTGCTTTAGTGAAAATATCAACAACCCACTCATTTATCCTCACGTAAACAAGATCAATGTCACTTTCATATACCTTTCCCTAATAAAGTGATGATAAACATTGACGTGGTTTTCTCTAGGATGAAAAATAGTATTTTATTCTCACTATGTGCTACTAAGATCATGACAATGGATGATGATAAGATTATGTAGTTCTACATGGATATCTGCAAGTAGCATCCCTATCCATGGAACCTCACATGCGGCCATTGCATGATCTCCTTAATCACCCTTGATACTCAATAAAGAAAATAGATTGCTTCTTACTACTCAAAAAACAACACTCGGAAGTGAAAATAGAAAACCACTACTAGATCTTGTATCTAAACCTACATAACTTGACTTTCAAATCCAAAAGTGTAGCTTAGATCAGAACTTTATCTTGTGAGATGTATCAAATTTCCCATAATTTTTTGTCTACATAGTGGCATTATCCAATGCCTCACCTCAAGTAGTATTCAACTTCAAATTCTAATCTCATGGCACAAAATTTAACACACCAAGATCTTTCATGTCAAATGCTTGTATAAGGATTTGATTTACCTCTTCAATGCTTGCTTCATTATCACCACCTAAAATCAAGTCATGAACATAAATAGCCACAACTATGATGCCACCACCAACCTTCCTTGGATATAATGAGTAATTTGCATCACACAAGAAAATCCAATCAAAGTTCAATAATTTTAAATCCTTGCATGCCAAGCAATAGGGGCTTTCTTAAGCCCATACAAATCCTTTTTCAATAAAAAAACATATTAAGGATGCTTTGAATCCTCTTATCCTTGTGGTTGGTACATATATAATTCTTCTTATAACTTGCCATGTAAGAAAGTATTCGTTACATCCATCTAATGCAAGATCCATCCTTTTGTTGTAGCCAAAGGTACAAGTGCTCTAATGTTTTATGTCCATAAGGTGGAGCCATCTCCTCATCCATAGCTTTCTCCTAGTATGTATTTCCTATTGCATCTTCTAAACAAGAAGATTCAATATCCTCTATTACCTTCATCATGTATGCACAATGATGAGCCATGTAGCTGTTATATGTTAATCCTTGTGCTCAATTCTATATCCTTCTAGATATTCTTGGCTGTGGGTGACATATTCGTGTTGTGTCGTTTTTTCATATGTTGGATTTTTCATAGAGAGAAATTCTGAGATACTTAGGTTTTGCATTTGAGTTTTCAACATTTCCTTTTTCATTTGATTCCACATTAAGTCTTTCTTTTGCACCAACATAATAGCTTTCCATTTCAGCAAATACCATATCACTCCTAAATTTCACCCAACACATGATTGGCTTGTATCATTTATATTTCTTCTTCTCAAGAGGGTACCAAATAAAGATACAATATTCTATTTCAGGATCTAGTTTAGTCCTAAACTCATCTTGAACATGTCCATATGCAATATAGCCAAATACTTTCATATGTGATAATTTTGACTCTTGACATGTAAACTTCTCTTCAAGTATAACTTGATGTATAAGAATATTTTGAATTCTATTCATGATTTACAAATAGTGTGAACAACGTCTACCTAATGTCCTGGATATTTTAAAAGTGAGATACCTCTTCGCTATTCATCTTCTATTTTTCTGACATATCCTTGAAATTTTGAAAGTAAGTAAATACATCACTCTTCTTCTTCATGAATTAAACCCACACTTTTTTTATATGGCCATGAACGAAACTGGCTCGAAACATGAAACCTCCGATAGATATGATCTTTGCAAGAGCCCAAACATTTTTATGTACTATATCTAGCACAATCTTACTAACATGATTGTACATGTGAACATGAAGTCCTTGACTAATCACTAAATTCACATGCTTCACATACCTTATGCATCCCTACAGTCTTGAAATTTGGTATTCCATTGATAATTGCCTTTCATGCATCATTCATTCTTTTAATCTTACTCTTCAATATATAGGCCATTAGAATTGAACTTGACTTGTAATCCATGATCAACCATTTTCTTGATAGAAACTAGGTTCTTTGTTATATTATGAACATGTATATGAGCAAGCTGTTTTATGTTTTCATCCTCCATGGATAGTTCTATATTTCTTGTATGCTCCATAGGATGTTTTGTATGATCATCATTTTCAAAAAATTGAAGAACTGGTGATTTCTGCAAACTACTAATGTGCATGGTTGGTCATATGCTTTTGAGCACCTGAATGAATATGCTAGAGACTACCATTAATTTCTCAAACATCAGTAGACATTTTATTCATCATGTGATGTTGGACCATGAATAAATTCTTCAAATCACTTTCATTTTAGATGTAGAATTGTTATGTTGCTTTCTATTATTTTGTTTCTTCAACCTGCAATCATGTTCAAAGTGACTAGGGATTTTTTGTGTCCACTTTGTCTCCCCTTACCTTGAAATTTTCGTGTACCTCTTACATTCATCTATTGTTGACCAAGGCCCTCATTATTGCATCCTCTTGCACTTTCAAAATCCTCTTCCAGAGGTCCTTCCTATGAAAGACTAGAATACTTGCACATAAGCGTCTTCTCCTTGGGAGATTGAGTCTTCACCAAGAATATTTTCGACAATTATTAGCATGGACATTAGATCAATAAAATTTGAAATATTCTCCCTACTACCAATAGAAGTTTTGAACTGCTTATATGAAACTCCTAATTGAGGAATGCGTGTGTGATAGTCTTCATACTGTAAGTTGAACCCGTAAATACCGTCTGTGATGCGGTTGTCTGACTCTGAGCATTGTCTTGATGAAGGATGAGTTACTGTACTGTTATAGTAGAACGCTAGCTTGAAGTAGTTCGGAACCAAGGTACCGATAAGTTTGATATAGACTAGTTGCTACGAGTAACTGAGCTAAGACTGTATCGATACTATCTAAGGACAATAGATAATAACTGTTTTGGGAACTAAGTAGAGGGCCTCTGTCTAACAGACCCCTACCACTCCCAAGAACCCACTTAGGTCGGTTAAATGCTCTTCTGATAGTTAGAACGAAGCGGTTTAACACTATACCACTTAACAGATACATATCAAGAGATGAGGAGATGCCTATTTTCGGAGGTAATGGACAACCTATAAGAGAGGAGCATGAAAGACTCAACTCATGGTGTGCCAAAGATGCATTAGCAATGTCATACTTACTTAACTCTACCTCTGAATTTATTCTTCCACACATAAGGATTTGTAAGACATCCAAAGAGATTGGGGATACATTATCTTCATATTTTTCTTCTAACACAAGGGCTAGGAAGAACCAATTGTGGATTCAGTTTACCACTCAAAGCAAGCAACCCAAACAAAGAATTTCAGAATATGTGACCAAAGTCAAGGATGTGGTTGACCAATTGGCAAGCATAGGAGAGGAGATTGAAGAAGAGCGGATAGTGAAGCAAGTAATCAATGACATCAAGGTAGATGACAAATGGGAAAGATTTACAACTTCCATGGATTTGTACATCGGCATGCAGATTCCAAATCTTACCACATTCATGGGGCAACTTTTTACCTATGAAGCCAAGCTCAAAAAAATGGAGATTCATCAAGAGGTAATAACTCTTCTGCCCGATACATAGATAAAGGCAAGTCTAAAGAGAAAGGGAAAAACAAAAAGATTGAGGATGAAGGTACTACTTCTCAAGCTAACTATGTAGGGAGAGGTAGGAACTCAAGAGGTAGGGGCAAAAAAGGTAAGCAAGGTAGGGGGAGACCTTTCAAATATTCCCCATGTAATATTTGTGGTTTAGCAAAGCACACCACAGATGAGTGTTACAGGAACTTCAAGAATCAAAGAGGTAGAGGTTTCCAAAGAGGTGGCTACACACAATCAAGAGGTAGGTTCAACCATCATCAAGGCTACAATAACAATTACAACAAAAAATACAATAATAAATACTACGTAGGCCACAAGTCAAGGAAAGACTACAACAATTACAAAGAGGATCAAGAGGATTCCCTTCTGAATATGAACATGACTTCAAAGAAAGGTATGCATTATGACCATCTCTTCTACATTGCCTCAAGTTGCTTAAATCATGTGGCAGGCACTGGAGCTCTTCTCTCTGATGAGGAACCTAAGGGAAAGCACGAATGGGAGAACCTTGAGAACCTAAGGGAACGTAATGGAGCTCTTCTCTCTAAATTTCCAAGGGAGAAAAGACAGGTAGGTTATTTACATTTGAACTTGAAGATACAAAGAATATTGCACTTTATAACTACAAAGATCAGACATTGTCAGAACTTGAGATTTGGCATAAAAGATACGGTCATATTGATGAGACAACCTTAAAGAAAATATGTAGAGATCAATGTGTGCTTGGAATACCTAATGTATCCAAGCAACACATGATCTATAAATGTGGTGCATGTGAGTTTGGTAAATCACACAGGTTACCCTTTTCAAAGCAAGGCTACATGCAGGAGGATTACTTGGAGCTTGTCCACACAGATGTGTGGGGACCAAGTAAGGACCCTTCAATTTTTGGATCAAGGTATTATGTATCTTTCATTGATGAGTTTAGTAGGTGGACTCTCTTATATTTTATGAAGCACAAAGATGAAGTGTTTATTTTCTTTAAGAAATATCTTGCACTTGTGGAAAACCAAACAGGAAGAAGTCTAAAAAGACATAGGTTAGATGGAGGAGGTGAGTACTTCTCAAATGAATTTAATGCATTCTTGCAAGATAGAGGAATCAAAAGGGAAATTTTAACAAGGTATACCCTTGAGGAAAATGGGGTGCAAGAGAGGAGACATAGTTTAATTTTTGAAATAGGTAGGTCAATGTTAAATGAGAAAAAGTTACCTAATTATTTCTAGGCAAAGAGTGTATCTCTTGCCGCTTATCTTGTTAACACGTTGCCATCCAAATCACTTAATGGGATGACCCATATGAAGCATGACATGGTGGAAGACCATCACTTGATCATTGTAGGATCTTTGGATGTGGTACTTATGTACATATCCCATCTCAAATTAGAGGTAAGCTAGACCCTAAGGGAGAAAAATGCATCTTCATAGGGTATGATTTAAATAAAAAAGGGTATGGGTTTATAATCCGTCCAACAATCAATTTATGGTTAGTAGATATGTTGTATTTGATGAGAATGATTCTTGGTTTGAAAGTGAATCCAGGAAAGTTAAGTTTCCATACAACTTGGAAGAGGAGTTTCCAATCCTCACCAAGGAGGAGACAAACCAGATTGAAGACATCAAATCAGATGATGAGGACATCATCAGCTAGGAAGAATTCAAGGCATGAAAATCAAAGGGCAAGATCAAGATGAAGAAGTTGGAGGACATACCTGAATCATCCAACCAAGCAATCAGAAGATTTCAAAGGGAGATCAACAAGCCAATCAGATATGGGTATGACAGTTCTTTAGTTACCAAGCATTCTATTTATTTTGCCAAAGATTTATCACTTGAAGAGCCATCATCGTATGAAGAGGATAAGATGAAGTCAGAATGGAAGGAAGGCATGGATGAAGAAATTGAAGCACTCAAGGAGAATGATACTTGGGAGCTAGTGCCAAAGAAGGATTCTATGAAGATAATTGGTTCTAGATGGATTTACAAAATCAAGATAAATTTAGATGGATCAATAAATAGGTACAAAGCTAGACTTTGTGGCTAAGGGTTCTGCACAAACCCAAGGAGTTGATTATGAAGAGACATTCTCACCTGTAGCCAAAAGGTCAACCATCAGAGTATTGGTAAATATGGCTACATCACGGAATTGGAATATGTACCAATTGGATGTAAAAAATGCTTTTCTTAATCATTGGATTTCAAAGGAGGTTTACATGGCTCAACCTCCTGGCTATGAGGACCCAAGCAAGGTAAATTATGTGTGCAAACTAAAGAAAGCTCTTTATGGATTAAAGGAGGCACCTAGGGCATGGAATCACAGGTTAACTACATACCTTCAAGATCAAGGATTCATCATGAGAAAAGCAGATACTTCTCTATTTGTCAAGAGAAGTAATTTAGAGGTGAAATACCTATGTGTGTATGTTGATGATATCATAATTCTAGGTAGTGATGCTAATGGCATCAAGCAGATCAAGAACCAAATGATGCATGAGTTCAAAATCAATGATCTAGCGTCACTAAAGTATTTTCTTGGACTTGAAGTCTATACAAATTTTGGAGTTTATATTACTCAAAGAAAGTATGTGCAGGACATGTTGAAGAATTTTCACTTAGAGAATGTCAAGATAGCAAGCACTCCTATGGAGGTAAATTAAAAATTAAGTGCTCATGAAGGTGATGTGCTTGAAAAAATTGCAGGATATCAAAGCATAGTAGGGAGCCTAAACTATGCTACATTGACAAGGATTGATGTTGCTGATGGAGTAAGTGTTTTAAGTCAATACATGCACAAACCTAGAGCACCTCACTTGGAAGCTGCCAAGAGAATTTCGAAGTACCTCAAGGGTACTCAAAATCAAGGATTATATTTCCATATACTTTAGGTTTGGACATCAAACTTTATTCAGATGCAGATTGGGCAGGTTGTAAGGATGACATGAGGAGTGAGGTTATCTCTGTTTTGCAAGTGTTAAACCCATTTCACGGTCTTCCAAGAACCAACCTACTATTGCTTTATCTTCAACAGAGTCTGAATATAGAGGATTAGCCAATGCTACTCAAGAAGCCATATGGATTAGATTGTTATATGCAGATTTGGGATTACATTCTAACTCACTAATGATTTTTGGTGACAATACTAGCTCTTTACATCTCATAGAAAATCCTATCTATCATGCTAGGAGCAAGCATATAGAAGTTCACTATCATTATGTGAGAGACAAGCTATTGAGCAAAGAGATTCAATTGGCATACGCATCAACTAATATGGAATGTGCACACTTATTGACGAAATCACTTGATGGTACTAAACTTTGGATGTTTAAAGCTATGATTGGATTGCAGGACATTTAGGAGGATTCAAGAAGAAGACTAAGCCAAGATGTTTGTCTTGAGGGGGAGCTATTGGTGCAAATGCCAAGCCTTCACATTTGGCTAGGCATTGGAAGACGTTATGTGCAACTCTTGAAGATTCACATGAACCATTGCTTATGATTTTTGACCATTAATCTCTTGTAAAAGTAATTTTACTTAGAGGAATATAATAAAGCCACTAAATTCATGGAGTTAGAGATAATGAAAATCACAACTCTAATCAGAGAGAATATCTCCTAGATTAAGGGATCAGTTTTTAGTGAGAGCCAAATTCGAATTCGAATTCAAATTTGAAGAAAGCATCAATAAAAGCACTTGAAGATCTCGTGGCCAAAATACTCGCTTTGAGAGCTTTTTATTTGATCATTAGTAGAGGTTTTGTAGCACACTTCATTGCTCACTCACCTCACAATCATTTGGCATTATTCCTTTGCCAATGATGTTGTAAAATCATGTTTCATAATACATATACATCATTAAGTATATTTGTTGATTTCTCTACCATTGTCACTCAAAATAGTGTACTTGTCTTGCTCATATCGCTGTGACTACTCCATCATTTTCAAAGTTCTATATCTCATTGGAACAAGCTAAAGGTCTATTACAACATATCAAAGTTTTCTTGAAGTGGTCGCTAGTCATTCTCTGCAGAGTTCCTAAAAAGTCAAAGGTAAGGTGTTACTTGCTAAATTCATTGCTCTATGCATAGTCAATCATTTTAAGTGATTCCACTTGGAATCATTAGATCTTAACGCTAATTAGATAGCCTCAGAAGTAATGATTCTAATTGCTATTGTGTGGGGAGCATTGAGCTTAAGAGACAGTAGGTGTGTGAATCAAAATAGCAAGTTTTTTATCACTTATGACTTGTGAAGCTATCTGTTTTGGATTAATCATTACATTCATCGACTCCAAAGTAAATTAGTACTTTATGTGTGTGGTACAAGGTAGGGATTAGTAGTGCCAACTCATTTCCTCAAGTGTCCATCCATCTTTCCCAACAAATGCTCTATTTTATGCATTGGAAGAGCACTTTATCTTAAATATGAATTGAAAATGCTTAAGTAAGAAAGTTGAAAATGGTGAAAGATGGCATTGTTTCTCATCACTTTGAAATATCATTCACTATTCAAATTAATTTTTTTTGGTGTACCTTTGTCTCCACGAGTTTGGGCAGTAGGTACATACACTTATATTCAAGATTGGTCTTCCCAAACATGCAAATTCTAGCTACATGCATTCCTTTTATAAGGTTTTCTCCTTAATTGAACTGCATGGATGTAGTGTTGGAGTTGGACATCTGCGGAAGCACGCAAACAACACAAGGAAGAAGAAGAAGCTTGGAGCTCAACACACAATAGTGAATGCATTACTAGAGAATGTACAAAGATAACTGGCCAATTTGGAAGAAAGTGCCCCGGTGGTCCTACTATGTTCACACACATTACTACCTAAATATATCAACAAATCCCCCCTGGGAGTGATGCGGTGAACAAGGAGCTGGCATTCATGTATAAGGAAGTGCCAAGCTATGTGGAAATCACTCCACAAAAGGAAGTAAGCCCAAAGCTTTGCGGAAAGCTTCAAACTTCTCCCTAGGGACAGCCTTCATGAAAAGGTCTGCAATGTTCTCCTGCGTGGGCACATATGCTAAGCTGATCTCCCCAGCAGAGAACCTCTCCCTGACATAGTGATAATGCACCTCAATGTGCTTAGTGCGAGCATGGAACATAGGGTTCCTCGCAACTGCCAATACGCTCTGACTGTCAATGAAGATGGTGGTGGCAGAAGTCTGACCAACACCCAAATTAGCCATACGGCATCTGAGCCACACACACTCAACTGTCACTGTGAAAGCTTCCCTATACTCAGCCTCACAACTCGAAGTGGCCACAGTAGGCTGCTTCTTGCTCAACCAAGATATACATGAGCTACCAAGCATGAAGCAAAAGCCACTAGTGGACACACGAGTGTCATAGCAACCATCGCAATGAGAGTCAGAAAAAGCATGCAAATCTGGCGGTAGTGATCCCCCTTGGGATAAAACAACCCAAGTAGCCTTGTACCACTCAAGTAGCAAAAGATGCGCTTAACCGCCTGCCAATGCTTGACTCTTGGGCAATGCATAAACCTGCTCATCTGTGAGACAGCAAACTGAATATCTGGCGGAGTAATGCACAAGTAAATCAAGCATCCAACAGCCCGTTGATAGAGAACAGCATCAAATGCATCTCTAGCATCATGAAGACTCAATCGTAAACCTATCTCCATAGGAGTGGCAATAGGCTTACGGTATTCAAGGCCAAAATGCTGCAATAATGTGTCAATATATTTTGTTTGACACAAAGCCATTCCACCATCAACTTGCATAAAGTGAATGCCCAAATAGTGATGCAAATGCCCCAAATCAGACATCTCAAATGAGGCATGCAAATCGGCCTTAAAATCAGCAATATGCTTCTCAAAAGGTCCAGTGAGCAGCATGTCGTCAACATAGAAAACAATAATCAGAAGCACATCATTAGCACGCTTAACATATAAGGTGCTTTCAGTTGGACTGTTCTCAAAACCATGTGCAATGAGATAGGCATGTATCTTCTCATACCAAGCACATGGTGCTTGTTTTAAACCATATAATGCATTCTTTAACCTGCACACTTGGTTTTCATGCCCTTTCTGCATAAAGCCACGAGGCTGAAAACCATACACTTATTCATGCAAGTCACCATTCAGAAATGTTGTTTTAATGTGCAACTAATGTACATTCCAACCATGATGGGCTGCAAGTGCACAAATACTCCGAACAGTAGTCATATGGCATGTAAGTGCAAAGGTCTCATCAAAATCAATGCCTCTTTCCTGCACATAACTCTTTGCAACAAGCCTAGCCTTATACTTGTGAACTGTACCATCAGGTTTACGCTTCAGCTTGTATACCCACTTAGTGCCAATGGCCTTCTTGCCAGGAGGCAAGTCACATAAAGGCCAAGTACCATTCTTCATTATTGCATCATATTCAGATTGCATAGCAGCCATCCAATTTTTTGAATTTTGTGCTTCATCAAACGAAACAGGCTCATTCTCATCATAGAGACTAGATGCAGCCATAGCATAGCAATCTGATGCAAAAAAGGCACTATGAGAGCCTGATCAAGTACGATATGACAGAGGTGCATCTAATTTACTGTCATGCAAACTCTACACCAGCCATTTTTGCATAGTTCTTGCCTACTCAATATCAGCTCTCTCATCAATAAGTGCATCATGTACATCTGCATCACAAATGGAATTATCTGCATCATCACATGAAACCTACCAAGGATGAGAAGTTACCTCATTGGGACCAGCACTAGACTGTCCACCTGAAAAAGAGGTAGCAAAGTATCATACATGTCTTTGGAGCTAATAGGTGTCTCCTTAGTACATGAAAGCAATGGCTGAATAGCATCTTCCACAAAAACAACATCATGGCTACCCAGAATGCATTTAGTTTGTGGATGATACTGATGATAGCCTTTACTTTCAGAATTGTACCCAACAAAAATACATTTTACTGCTTTATCATCCAATTTTCTACGATGTTGTTCAGGCACTAAAGCATATGCCAAACAACCAAAAACACGCTGATGAGCAACAGATGGCTTGTGGCCATGCCAAGCCTCATATGGAGTGATAGAGAGCAGCGCTTTAGTGGGACACTTGTTCAGTACATATGTTGCACACATGACAACCTCAAGCCAAAAACTATGTGGTAAAGCATGACTCTTGACCATACACCTCACCATCTCCATGCGTGACCTGTTCTTTTGTTCAGCAACTCCATTGTGTTGAGGTGTATACGGCACTGTGCACTGGTGTTTTATCCCACGTTCAGCCAGAAATGCATTAAAATCAGAAGACATATATTCCCCCCTCGATCAGAACAAAGGGTGCCCCTTTTACATGTTGATAGATTTTTAGCCAAGACCAAAAACTGTTTGAAGCACATGAACACTTCGGACTTTGCCTTCAATGGATATACCCATGCATGCCTGGAAAAATCATCAATGAAAGTCATGAAGTAAAGATAATTCCCAAAAGAAGGTGTCTGCATAGGACCACATACATCACTATGTACAAGCTGCAATTTCTGAGTAGCCCGAACTGAACCATCTTTTGGAAAGGATGAATGTTGCATTTTTCCCAAAATACAACCTTCACAAACATGTTTTCCAGGTGCCTCAAGTTTGGGCAAAGAGGACACCATTTCAGATTTTTGCAGGCGTAGCAAACTAGCAAAATTTAGATGACAAAAGTGTGCATGCCAAAGCTTTGTATCTGACATAGCCTGAGAATCATTTACTGCACATGCCAAATCATTTACTGATCTTTCATAGTCTATGAGCTTATACAGCCCATGACATAAAATGCCAGAAGCAATAATCACATCGCCATTTGACAGATCATGAACTGTACACTTGTCATCAACAAATTTCACAACCAAGCCAATCTTGGCTAATGAGGAAACTGATAATAGGTTCTTTTTGATCCTTGGCACAAATAAATCATCTGACAAAGTGAAAGAAGTACCACCATTAGTAGTCAAAATGATCTTACCAACTCCCATAACAGGATAAGAGGAGTTATTGGCACATGTAACAGTATTCCCTGTAGGGGCAGGCTCGAGTGAAGAGAAGAAACTGCGTTGTGAGGTAATATGTTTGGTTTTTCCACTGTTGAAATACCAAACATCTGAGTCTATTGCAAACATGCACTGATCATGAGAAGATGGGTCAAAACTGCAGACAGTAGTAAACGCCCATTCTTCTTCCTGTGCAAGATTAGCAGATCAGCTTTTGGTGTAGAGGCCTCTGCAACAACCATTCTAGCCACTTTCTTCTTTGCCTCTTTAGCACCCAGTTTCGAACAGTTCTTTATGATATGATCATTCCCTTTAGAGTACTTACAAAACAATTTCTGCTTTTCTGATTTTTTCTCATCTTTGTCTTGGTTCTTCGAATGTGCAGCATTTGCAAATTTCTGCTTACTAGTAAAAGAGCTCCATTTTCCTTTGCCCTTTTGACTAGCCAAGAAAGCTTGATCTGCAACATGCATAATGGACCTGTTCTACCTGGACTAATCTTCCTACAACGTAACAGAGACTAACTCCTCAAATGACTAGGCATTTGGATTGTCTTTCATCATTAACCGAAGAGTAGAAGCAAAACTCTGATATGAATCAGGAAGACCATTCAGAACAGTCTGCACAAGTGAGCTATCTGGTATAACCTCATCAGCAGAAATCAATTGTTCCTTCAAGTCTTTGATCTTTGTTAGGAAACTATCCATAGAATCACCTTCATTCATGTGCTCACTCTCCAACTGTTTTCGGAGGTAAGCAACATGAGCCTCATTCCTAGCTTGGTACAATGTGGTAAGTGTATCCCAAGCATCCTTATCTATTCTGCAAGAGCGAATGTAAGGAATAATGGCACGTTTGACAGACAAAGCTATCAATGCATGTGCCAGGGCATCTCTGCCATCCCAGCAAATCTGCTCTACAGTAGGTGCAGCAGAAACAATAGCACGAACAGGATTCTTGGGAATATCATCTTCCACACCGTCTTCATCAGCTCCAACACCTGTATTTGCAATACCTGTAGTCAGAGGTGTAACAGGACGTCTTTCAACACCCTACACAATGTTCCACAATCCTTTTGCAACCAATACATGTCGCATCATATAAGCCCATAATGGGTAGTTGGTACCATCCAACTTATCCTCTACAACCAACATACGGAATACATCACTGCTTTCAGCCATGGCCGGTGACTAAAATACCTTGATGCACAAAATTGACTGTATCTCAAGAAGTTGAACAGAACTACCCCAACGAATTCTACTAGACCTATAGCAGACTTCGAGACGTTTATACTGGTGAGCAGAAACTGGTATATACCTTTGGCACAAAAAGATGAAATAGCCTGCACAAGCACTGTGATAGTGGGTTCGGAGGTTGAAACGAGCTCAGATCGCAATTTCGGCACCATAAATCAAAGCTGTTTTGATCTCGAAAACATGTCGAGTATGCTCACCAAATTTCGTGCGATTCTAAGAGTGCAAACGGAGGAGTGTCGATGGCACCCTAGATGAAGCGATGCTTACTTTGATACCAATTGTTGGATTTAGACGTTTGCGGAAGCATGCGAGCAACACAAGGAAGAAGAAGAAGCTTGGAGCTCAACACACAATACTGAATGTATTACTAGAGAATGTACAAAGATAAGTAGCCCATTAGGGCAATAGGCGTATATACAAGCCGGGGGAAGAAAACCTCCTAAAGAGGGAAAAAAGTGCCCCGGCGGTCCTAGTGTGTTCACACACATCAGTACCTAAATATATCAACATGTAGTGTTACACAAGGGGACAAGAAACACCCACCTCAAATGTTAGCTTGTGCTCTCACAACCTACTTACCTCAAGCATTGTATTTTGGTGAGGAAACCAGTGCTCCGTAGGGAAAACACATGGGTGCGTGCATGTGCACATGTGCATGAACCTACATATCTTAGCAATTGATTTCATCATTAGTTCATGGCGATAGTTATATGTGTGGAAAACATTGTAGGCACATAAAAGGGAATAAGTCACTTTACTACAAAATTTAGGGAAAGCATAAAAGTAAAGCACTTCAAGAGGATAAGTATCCATTAGAATTGGAGTCATTCCAAGTTATTTTTAAATATCTTATAATGGTGGCCTCATTCCAAGGGGGTTAAGGGTTGTTCTTATAATAAAAATTCGACATGATAGAAGTCATGAAAATTGGATGGAAGCTACCTAAGGATAAGGATATGTGAAGCAAAGAAAAAAAGAAAAATCCATAAAAATAGATAGTATTAAGGTATGAAGAATAGCGAATCTCATAAACTATCCAATTAGGATCCAAACCACAAGTAGTGGTACTTAAATCTTACGGTTCATATAAACAAAAGGTGTATCAATCCTTCTAGATATTCTTTAGAGTAGGAGAATGGAAAGGAATTAGCATATGATTGAACTTGAATGGAGAGGGAGATCTTTAGAAAACCCATGCGGCATGTTCTTATGCTTTGTCGATTGATAAAGAGATTTGAAGATAAAGACAATGGCTTTATCACTATCTCCATATCAATATAAAATTATTAGGCTTTGAATAGGACTATCCAAATGCAATTGGAACTAGCACAAGATTTTCCAAGGTACGAAAGTCTATTTAAATATTGTTAGTAAACTAGTGAAATTCTAGTGAGATGAGACAAGATTTGTAGATTTCATAAACCAATCCTATGTCGGGTGGGATCTTGGGAAGAAGCTTTGCTAGTAAGAGATAAAATGGCCTATATGTAAATGAATTAAGATAAGAATAGTAACTTTCTTAAAGGGTCTTTAGATTGCACATCATACAAACCTTCTTGAGTGCTTTACTTTAAAGCATGAAAAGTTCATTCTTGGACAAGGATCTTGTTTGGCCTATATGCTGAAGTCAGTATAAAATTGACACAATATTCAGTTTCTAGAACAAGATCCTTAACTCATAGAAAAATGAATTAAAGAAAAGTCATTGCATGATGGTAAGTGTGCTCTAAATGGTGTGAAGCATCAAGTTGACATTAACATCAAAGTGGCTATGGTAGAATAGGAAACCATAATTAAAGTAGATGAAATCTTAAGCTCAAGTATAAGTCTTTGAAAAAGTGTCTCCTTTCTAGATAGGTATAAGATTCACCTAAGATTTTCCTTATTTTTTATATTGAACTTATGTTGAAATTATGAATGAACAATTCCTTCCTGCATTTTCTGAGGATTCATAAACCCAAATTGAACATACTAGTCCTCTACTTCGAAAAGAAATCAATGAATCTTGGTTAACAGTGGACAATAATGGAAATACCTAAATGAGATATTTTCTTCAATTAGTTTGTAAATTTAAATTGTATTCTAATGTCATAAAAATTGGCTTGAAATTAGCCATGCCATGTCCTAGCAGCATACTCAACGCATATTACATTTAGGAGAGTCATATACTCTTTTTTCTATAGGTATAATTTCCATGCCCAAAAAGAAGTGTAGTAGAACAAGATCTATCCTATCAATTATTGCATAACGTGTTGCTTTAATTTGTTAATAATGTCTTCATTATCACGAATTACAATGCAGTCATCAACATAAAAATCCACAATTATAGTGCCATCATCAACCTTCTTTGCACAGCATAATACTAGCATGTGAAGAATGAGGGGCTTGTTTAAGCCCACACAAAGTGTCTTTCAACCTGCAAGCATATTTAGGATGCTTTGAAAATCATATCCTTGTGGTTGGTTTATGTGTAAAGTATTTTAATCAAGATGCACCATGGTGAACTATGCTTCATAGGAGCTCCATGAGGATACCGTTTCAAAAGAAAACTAAGCTCTAGATGTCGCATATAGTACTCCACATAGGCACGTCAAATATGTAGAAAAAAAAACATAGTAAATAGAGAGCAAGAGTAGAGATTTCTTAGGTGTTACAAGTTATGGCCAAACTTATAGTCCCTCGCTGACCATGACACTATGTGTTTTACTAAGTAACATATAAAAAAGGTTTCGATGGCCATTTGGCATTTCACATGGACACTAATGCTAATAATCTCCCACTAAAAGCTAATATATCCAAAGTTACCTTGGCACAAAATAAAGAATGATAAATAATATGTGACCTTTAGTATACAAACTATACCTCCCACATGATGGGCATGCTAAAAGGTGTACAAGTAATTTTGTAAGATCATGAATCATGTAATCCTCGTCAAGTGACAATAGTGTCAACATTCATTCTATGGTAGAGCTTTATTAAGCATCTACAACATTATCTAGAGTATGAACCTTCTGAAGAATATTGTACTTACTGGATGAGCAATCTCTAATGAAGCGATGACTCACCTCAATGTGCTTGGTCTTTGCATGATGGATAGGATTCTTAGCCAAGGCAATCACAATCTGACTATCACTAAGCAAACAAGGTACATGCTGAAGTAGACCCATATCCCAAGGAAGATGAGAAGGCCACAATACCTCCTTACACACCTCACTTGTCGCAAATTATTTCACTTCTGTAGTGTAAAGAAATGTACATTCCTGAAGACTAGATTTCCAAGATATGTCACCTCCAAAAACAAAAATATATTGTGATGTAGACTTATGTTTTTCTACACAACCATCATAATCTAATTTGGGGCAATCATCATTGCTTAATCTCACATATGTGGGTAAAGGTGTACTCACTTTGAGACAAGCATATGAAACATTAAGTCCTAACAGGATTGATATGCATGCCAAGAATATGTTTGGCATTTCCCAAATCCATCATATGAAATGTCTCCCTCAATGCTTTTTTGAGAATTGATAAGTCATAAGAGAACTTTGGAGAAATCAATATATCATCAACATAAAGTATCAAATATTTCATGCCCCCATCTGATCATCTCTTTGTGTAGAGAAAGTTTATTGCTTCAAGAATAGCCTTGAAACTTCATAAAAGCATGAAAATCTCCGTACCATTGACTAGGGTACTATCTAAGTCTATATAGCCCCTTCTTAAGCTTACAAACTAGAATTTCTTTGCCAAGAACTACATACCCCTCTAGTGGATCCATAAAGATCTCATCTCTAAGATCTGCATGCCAAAAGGAGTTTTCACATCCATTTTGCAATGAATCCAAGAAACATCTCTAGGATAGTCATCTTGACCACTAGAGAGACAATTTCCTTAAAATCAACACCATGTTAGTGCTTAAAACCCTTTGCAAAAAGTTGTGGTTTATGCTTTGGAGAAGCACTATCTTATGGGAGTTTTAGCATATATACCCATTTACATAGTAAAGCTTTGCTATTCTTTGGCAAAGGTACTAAATCCCAATCATCATTCTTGTGAGTAGAATCCAAATCACTCTTCATGGCATGCTCCCACTTGACATGATCGTCTCTCTGCATAGCCTCTTTGTAGCAAGAAGGCTCACTAGCATCTTTGAGTATAAAAAAATCCAAAAATGGAAGATATCTATCAGGTGAGTGTGAGACACGTGTAGAGTGTCTCAGTGGTTGCTAAACAAAAACTTTTGTAGAGTGATCTGATTTCACATTCTCTTGAGCAGCTCTATGTGCAAAATTTATACTTTTGCAAGATGTAGCATAGAAACTAGTCTATCTTGAATAGATCGATTCATCCTTTTGGATAGAATATTTTTTTCTAGAATATAAGATGTATAATCTCCACAAAATCCACTTGACTAATGAAAAAGGCTTTGTTCATGTGCGCTATACTCGCCCCCTCTAAACATAAAGCCTTAAGATTAATTACTTTTTGAGTCTCAACTGAAGCAATCCATTTTCTAAAAGTAGATACCTCATCCTTTTTGTTTTTGATAGAATATACCCAAACTTTCTGAGTAGCATCATCAATGAAAGTGACAAATTAAAGAGAACCATCAAATGACCTTTTGGGCATAGGACCATACAAGTTTGTATAAATGAGATTAAAAGTAGAATTTAAGATTCATTGTGCATCTTATGCACATTCCTAGTTTGCTTTGCATATTGAAAATACTCACAAAATGAAATATCAGAGAAAGATGACACACGTAAGTAACCAGAATGAGAAATATTTTCCATTGCACTACGAGATATGTGGACCAATCAACATCCATGCCAAATACAAGACGTAGGCTACTCACTAAGATCCAATAAGAGTTCTTTCCACGATCCAAGTAAAGGTTGAAGTGAGCTAACTTTGCTTCCTTTTTCAATAACCATAATGGCCTATGATATGCAAAAGGACTATGCATAGAACACCTTGTAACCAAGGTCATGAAGTTGATCAACAAACATCAAACTACATGACACTTGAGGTACATGTCATACATTATGAATAGTCAATTTGAGCCATCAGTACACTGTAGAATCACATCTCCAATCCAGACAATGTCACACTAGTCATAGTCACTAAGTCTCACATTACCAACAGACTTTGCTAGATGAATAAAGAAGTATTATATATATCATTTCACATGGAAAGAACCATCAAAATCTAGCAGTAATGTGTAGGAAAGAGAATCAACCATAAGAGCCTCAATAGGCATAATACTATTAATTGTCAACACATCAACATCATCAGAAATATCATTTATTTCTTCAATCATCACAATCAAAGTGGAGGATGCAAGTAGCTATTTGACATGCCCAAAGTAAAATATGTGAACACATTTATTCCATAGCGAAGTGATATCAACAAAAAAATTAATCTTCTAAAATCAAAATCAAACCAATATGAACTGTACAACAAAACAGAAATAAACAAAACTCACCAAGAGAGCAACATGAGCCTTCCCATAATCTGATAGAATCCTCCTTCTAAGGGAGGATAATCAAACAAACAAATAAGCAACACATGATAATAACCAAGATTTAAAGATATCTATATGATGTCAAGTTTATCAAAAAGAGATTCAAAATGAAATACCTCATGATAATCCAGTGAGTCTATATGAAGATCAAACACAAGATGGTTCCTTAAATGATGAAACCAAGAAATATTTGAGGAATTATTTGATGCCATATGAAAGTGAAACATCTCGTCAAGCATATGATTCAAATATGAACTATGGCTAAATGACTAAATTATGTGAAGAGACTCCAACTGGGCATGATGCTAGGCCTATAAATACTCAAATTCAAGATCAAGATCATGAAATAGTTTTGAGTGATGCCATATTGGACGTATGCTCAGAGATACAAGACAATGATTTCACTCATGAGACAGAGGATAAGTTAATGACTGAATTTCATAGTAATGTTTTGTATGCTAGTAATGAAACATTTTATGAAGAAATGCAATCTGATGAGAATGGTATTTATGATGAGTTAAGTCGATATGTTGAAGAGTCTTATCATGAAGGAGCGAATAACATTCACTGAAATATATGAAAAATAGGAATTAAGTAGACTAACTAATGAATATCAACAAAAAAAGATTGAATCAAATGGTTGCATTGATAAAGCTCGAGTTGATTTAAACGTAAATATCTAGACGCTCACACATGATGAAGTATTTGAGAAAAAATCAATGACCAAAGAAATGTATGATGAGTGTGGGCCAAGCACATCCTCCAAAGAGAATGAGCAAGAAACAATCAAAATGGAAAAAGAATATGTGATGACATTTTGAATAGGAAAACTGATTTGACATCAAACTACAAGCACATGCCTATGAACGATTTCAAGAAGATAAGTATATGTGGAAAATATGATGTGTTTGACTTGCAAAGGCAGGAATCTAGTGATGTTGAGAACTTGAGTAACTTGAGTTTTGAAGAAGTTAGTGAAGCACGTGTCAAGGCTTTCCTCAAAGAGGAAGATGGGACACTGGTCACTGACTCTTCACGAGTTGAGGACATTATCACTAGTACTGCTTAGGAAGTAGGAGGGGATGAGGGAGATGAGGTTGATTTAGAGAAGAATGAAAATCATGATGAGTTTTCTCCCAAGCAAAACCTTCTGCATAATGAAGAGTTGAATATATGTGAACAAGTGTGTAATGATGATGAGCATGATGAATGCTTGAGTTTTATTGATTATGGGGAAATCTTTTCCATGGGAATGTATGAAAATCTTATAGCTCAAGATGTATTGTTGACTTACTGTATGCTCGTTTGGATTTGCATGACTTAGAGTGTGAACAGCTAGATGAATTGAATGAATCATTTTTACAAAGTGAATGTGTGTTGAATGTGTCATGAGGAAGGGGATGAAGAAGAGAGCTCACACACACACACTCTCACAATCAAAGAGAAGTACACAATTAGATTGAGGCAAGGAAGAATGATCTTTTTCTTCTTCAATTACCTAATGTCCACGAGTGAGTGAGCTGGCAAGAAACAAATGTGCCATAACTCTCGGTAGATAAATCTAATAAAGCTCAATGAAGTATCCTTGACATATACTGGCGTGACCACTATATATGTCAGAGTAATAAAAAAACGAGATGTGTCATCGTAGATCCTCACATGTTGAGCTTGAGATCTCAACACTCCCCTTCAAGCTCAACACCATGTCCTCTAATCCAAGCATCTTCTGAAACTTCCTTAGCTTCTCTGCTTCAAGTGCTTTAGTGAAAATATCAGCAATTTGCTCATCTATTCTCACATAAACAAGATCAATATCACCTACTAATACCTTCTCTCTAATGAAGTGATAATGTACCTCAATATGCTTTGTTCCAACATGAAAAAAAGGGTTAAGTGCTAGTTGTATGATGCTAAGATTATCACAATAGATGGTGATAGGCTTTTGCACTTCTACACCTAAATATGCAAGTAGCAACTCCAACCATGAATCCTCACATGGTGCCATTGCAGTACCTTGATACTCAGCCTCTATACTCGACAAAGAAATAGTGGGTTGCTTCTTGTTGCTCCATGTAATAGCTGCACCTCCAAGTGATAATAGAAAGCCGCTAGTAGATCATCTATCTAGAATACTACCAGGCCAATCTGCATCGGTGTATCCATGAACCTACAAATCTACACCACCTTCATAAAACAATGCACAATCCAAAGTAGCACTCACATAACGTAGAGTGCACCTTAGAGCATCCAAATGTGACTTCCTCGAAACCTGCATAAACTAACTTTCAAGTCCAATAGTATAGCATAGATGAGGCCTTGTAATTGTGAGATATATAAGACTTTCCATAATTTTCCTATACATAGTATAATTTTCCAATGGTTCACCTGATGTAGTATCCAACTTCAAATTCTGATCTAATGGCATAGAAATCGGCTTACAATCAGCCATACCATACTTCTGTAGCATATTCAAGGCATATTGCCTTTGCGACATCCATATAGCTATTTTTCTATGTATAAACTCAATGCCCAAGAAGTAGCGCAGCACACCAAGATCTTTCATGTCAAATTCCTGCATAAGAAGTTGCTTTACCTCTTTAAAGCTTTTCTCATTATCACCACCTACAATGAAGTCATCAACATAAATAGCCAGAATTGTGATGCCATCATCACCCTTCCTTGCATATAGTGAATGATCTACATCGCACATAGAAAACCCAATGGTGGTTAAGTAGTCACAAATCCTTGCATGCCAAGCACGAGGAGCTTGCTTCAGCCCATACAAAGCCTTTTGCAGCCTGCAAACATATTGTGGATGCTTTGAGTCTTCATATCGTTGTGGTTGGTCCACGTATACTTCTTCCTGTAACTCACCATGTAGAAAAGAATTCTTCACATCCATCTGATGCGAAGTCCATCCTCTTGTTGTAGCTAATGCAACAAGTGTTCTAAGAGTAGACATTTTAGATAAAGGGCTGAATGTTTCCTCATAATCAATGCCATAAGTTTGTGCATATCCTTTTGCTACCAAACATGCTTTATACCTGCTTATGCTACCATCAACATTGTGCTTTACCTTGTAAACCCACTTGTAGCCTATGGGGTTCTTTCCTTGTGGAAATGGAACTAGCTTCCATGTATCATTCCCATAAAGTGCAGCCATCTCCTCATCCATTTCTTTTTCCCAATCTGCATTTCCAATTGCATCTTCCAAAGAAGAAGCATCATCATTTTGTATTACCTTTGTCATGTAGGCACAATGACATGCCATGTAACTATCATATGTTAATCATTGCACTGAGTTCCGCATCCTTCCAGATCTTCTTGGTCTTGGGTCAGTTCTCCTTGTATCATTTGCATGTGTCTTTCTTACTCCTAGAGTCTTCACAGAGGGCAATCCTAGTTCCTCATCAAGACTCTTTTCTGAACCGCTTCAATCTCCATCAACATCTTCAAAATCAACACATGTTTTATGACCAGCAAAAAGCTTTTCTTTACCTTTCTTTGATGTATTTGATAAATTTGCTGGACTAAAATTTCCACATAATCTTCCTCTCCATGGATTTGAGTTGGAACTATTGCTTGGTGATGCATCCATTCCACTGAAAGCTTGAGATTTTGCACTTGATTTTTCAGCATTTTCTTTGTCATTTGGTTCAAGATCCAGTCCTTCTTTGGCATCTGCATTGAAGCTTGACATTTCATCAAATACTACATCTCTGCTCACCTTCACCTGTTGTGTGAGTGCGTTATAATATCTATATCCCTTTTGCTCAAGGGAGTATCCAATGAAGACACATTTTTCTGCTTTTGGATCAAGCTTCATCCTCAACTCATCTGGAACATGTACGTATGCAATACAACCAAAAACTTTCAGATGTGATAAATCTGGCTTTTTACCTGTAAACTTCCTTTCAGGTTTAACTTGGTGTACAACAGTAGTCCGAGTTATGTTCATGATGTATATAGCAGTACCAATAGCTTTTGCCGAATAACAATGAGGCATATTCTTCTGAGCCATTAAGGCTCTTGCTATTTCTGCAATATGTTTATATTTGTGTTCAGCAACACGATTCTGTTTTGATGTGTACCTGCATGAAAATTGATGCTGAATTCCATGATTTTTTAGAAAGTTGTTGAACTCATTTGACATGTATTCACCTTCTCCATAAGATCTTAATGTTCAAATATACTTCCTTGTCTGCTTTTCCATCATAGCTTTAAAAATTGAGAAGTGAGTGAACACCTCGCTCTTCTCTTTCATGAAATATACCCACACTTTTTGTGTATGGTCATTGATGAAAGTAACATAAAACCTACAACCACCCATAGATGTGGTCTTTGTAGGACCCCAAACATCTGCATGTTCTATTTCTAGTATGTTCTCACTAACATGCTTGTCATGTGGAAATGATGCTCTTGACTGTTTTCCAAATTGACATGTTGCACATACCATTTGCATATCTACTACCTTGAAATTTGGTAGTCCATGGACAATCTCCTTTGACTGCATCAATTTTAGCCTTTGCAAGTTTTCATGTACAATATGTTTGTGTGAGATCTCTATATCAGCAATGACTCCTACACCTTTTGCAAGCATGGCTGCATTCATTTTAGGAATTTTCACATTTAAGGTGAACATCCTACCCACTTTGTTTCCTTTGGCAATAAATCTTCCATCCCATTTGTATTCTTCTACATATAACCCATTAGCATTGAATCTGACTTGTAATCCTTGGTCAACCATTTGTTCAAGAGAAACTAGATTCTTTGTTATATTTGGAACATGTAGCACATCAACAAGATGTTTTACCTTCTAGTCCTCAATGTTGGATGTGATGGCTGGATACAATTAGAAGATCAAGTTGGTGCTGCAAATCCTGCTTCACACCTGCCCTCTTTTCTCTTCAGATATACTTAGGAGACTCCTCAAGCTTCCAAATGACACCAAGAAACTATATATGTGCTTTACAAATCAATTGTGTAATGATCAAATCAAAACAGATGATTTTGAACCTTCACAACTCCAAAAACTTTCTATTCTTGTAATGACACCTGCTCAGTCCTAAGCTCAGTGTGACCAGCACACTTGCAATTGGATTAATTCCTTCTAGGAGTATTAAATTGACTTAACAAGCTACCATTAGCAAGTTAAATCACTCCAATTAACAAACTATACACTGAGCATGATCTTTAGTAAAATCAGAGACACCCCCGACTTTTTAGGAACAACACAGAAATATACCAGTGACTGCTTCGACAGTGATTTCTCCCAATTGGCTGAATAGAATGACTTGAAATTTTGTAGTGTTGTAGAATGCTTTGAGCTGGTTCCAATGAGCCTTGAATCATCCAATTTGGTTCAGTAGATCTTGAGATATGCCTTTCTGAAGTTTACAGACTTTGAGGTAGATGACTCAGAGAAAAACAGAGTTAATGACTATGAGTATATGTATTGAATCTATCAAATGTACATTCCCATTGGCAAGATATGGAATGCCCAATGGTACTCAGAGGTGTAGGCTAAAGAGTAGCTCTCACACACTCACTGAATTGCTTGGATTTGCCTCGGGTAGAGTGTAACATCCCCGCGACTTTTACATTGTCTTTTATAGGAGTTTGAAGTGAGTTTGAATTTCAAATTCAAATGTAGGCTCCCTCAAATCTCTCATCTAAACATATGGAGATATTCTCTCCATTCATACCTTTCAAATTCCACGACTTTTGAAGGTAGGTGTGATTACAAGAAGTCATATTGACTTTTTACATAAAGTAAAATGTAACTAAGCATAGGCATGTGTTCCTATGGTCTTCCTTCAAATGAAGTATTCATGAATTAATCCAAGCTCTTGTACAACCTTCAAGATTGATATCCAATGCTCTTCAAGTCTTTATGTTGAGTCTTCAAAACACAAATCAAAGCCAAGTGTGAAGGCTTGTTTGCACCAACAGCTCCCCCTCAAGCCAAACACTTGCTTGAGTCTTCATCTTTAGCCTTCAATGATATCCTGTAGTCCAATCATGGATTTAAACCTGCATAGCTTGCTCCCATCCAGAGCTTTTGTAAGCAAATCTGCACATTGTATGTTAGTAGACACATATGATAATTGGATTTCCTTACTAAGTAATTTCTCCCTCACATAGTGGTAATGAACCTCTATGTGTTTTGTCCTAGCATGATACACAGGATTAGCTGCTAGGTGAAGTGAACTTGTGTTATCACCAAATATGATAGGTGGCCTTGTGTATAGGCCCAATTCTGAATATAGTAGCTTCAACCATATGGCTTCTTGAGTGGCATTGGCTAGCCCTCTGTATTCTGCCTCAGTAGATGATAGAGCCACTGTGGGTTGTTTCTTGGATGACCAAGAAATTGGTTTATCACCTGCAAAGCATATGTAACCAGATGTACTCCTCCTGTCATCCTTGCAACCTGCCCAATCTGCATCTGAGTATACTTTTATATCAATGTCTGATGAATATGGAAAGTACAAACCATGATTTTGTGTTCCCTTTAGGTACTTTACTATCTTCTTAGCTGCCTCCAAATGTGGTACTCTTGGCTTATGCATAAATTGGCTAAGTACACTAACACCATATGATATATCAATTCTGGTTAAGGTAGCATAATTAAGACTACCTACCAAACTTTGGTAACCTGTAATATCCTTGAGTTCTTCTCCTTCATGTGCACTGAGTTTGTGGTTGACTTCCATAGGAATGTTTGAGACTTTAGTTTCCTGCAAATTAAACTTCTTGACCATGTCCTGAATGTTCTTTTTCTGAGTAATAAAGATACCTGAATTTGTGTAGACCAATTCAAGTCCTAGGAAGTACTTCAATAATCCAAGATCATTGATCTTGAATTCCTTCATCATTTGACCTTTAATGTGTCTAATTCCTTGAACATCATTTCCTGTAATAATGATGTCATCAACATAGACACACAAGTATATTACCTCTGAATTGTTCTTCTTTATAAACAATGAAGTATCTGCTTTACTCATCACAAATCCTTGATCCAAGAGATAGGTTGTCAACCTGTAATTCCATGCTCTAGGTGCCTGCTTCAATCCATACAGAGCCTTCTTCAATTTACAAACATGATTTACCTTATTGGGATCCTCATAGCCAGGTGGTTGTGACATGTAGACCTCTTCAGATATCCATCCATTCAAGAATGCATTCTTCACATCCAATTGGTACATGTTCCAATTCTTGGATGCAGCTACACTCACCATAATTCTGATAGTTGGCATCTTGGCCACAGGGGAAAATGTCTCCTCATAATCAATGCCTTGGGTTTGTGCAAAACCCTTGGCTACCAACCTAGCTTTATACCTGTTTATTGTACCATCTGAGTTCCTCTTGAGTTTGTAGATCCATCTGGATCCTATCACTTTCATGGAGTCCTTCTTGGGTACCAAGTCCCAAGTATCACTCTCCTTGAGAGCCTCCATTTCTTCATCCATTGCTTCCTTCCATTCTGGTTTGGTAATAGCTTCCTCAAATGTACCTGGTTCTTCATTCAAGATATCCTTTGCAAGATATACAGAGTGCTTGGTTACAAGTGAAGTATCATACCCATACCTAATAGGTTTCTTTTTTTCTCTTGAAGATCTCCTCATAGCTTGAGTTGAGGATTCTGGATTGTCTTCAAGTTGCTTCATCTTCATCTTCCCTTTGGATTTCCAAGCCTTGAATTCTTCAATGTTGATGGTGTCTTCATCATCTGAACTAGTGTCCTCCTTCTGAGTTGGTTCTTGCCTGATAAGCTTTGGAAAATCTTCTTCCATATCATAAGGTAGGCTAACTTTCCTGCACTCATTTTCATACCATGAATCATTTTCATCAAAGATGACATCTCTGCTTACCTTGAAGCCTTTGTTTGAGGGGTTATAGAACCTGTATCCTTTCTGATTCAAATCATAACCAATGAAAATACACTTTTCAGCCTTAGGGTCTAGCTTTCCCCTTACCTATGAGGGAATATGCACATATGCAACACACCCAAAAATCTTGCAATGATCCAGAGATGGTCTCTTACCATGCCAAGCCTCATAGGGTGTCATTCCATCAAGTGTCTTTGATGGCAACCTGTTGATTAAGTATGTAGCAGTAGATACACTCTCTGCCCAAAGATAATTTGGTAGTTTTTTTTCATTAAGCATAGACCTAGCTGTCTCTACAATGAGTCTATTCCTCCTTTCAGCTACCCCATTTTGCTCAGGTGAGTACCTTGTGGTAATCTCCCTCTTGATGCCTCTTTCCTGCAAAAAATCTTCAAACTCATTGGAGAAGTATTCTCCACCACCATCTGACCTTAGTCTCTTCAAATGTCTACCTGTTTGATTCTCAACTAATGCAAGATACCTTTTGAAACAATTAAATACTTCATCTTTATGTTTCATGAAGTACAAGACAGTCCATCTGCTATAGTCATCAATAAAGGACACATAGTACCTTGATCCAGATATGGATGGCTCCTTGCTTGGTCGCCAAACATCTGTATGCACCAATTCCAAGTAGTCTTCATGCATAAAGCCTTTTTTGGTATATGGCAATCTGTGTGACTTACCAAATTGACAAGCCCCACACTTGTATATCATGTGTTGCTTGGATACATTGGGTATCCCAAGCACACATTGATCCCTACTCATTTGCTTTATTGTCCTCTCTCCAATGTGACCTAATCTCTTGTGCCACATCTCCAATTCTGATAGAGTTTGGTCCTTGTAGTTGTATAATGCAATATTCTTAGTATCCTCAAGTTCAAAGGTAAATAATCTACCTGATTTCTCTCCCTTGGCTATCCTTCTGAATCCATGTCTTGGATCCTCCACATATGCACCATGTTGAGTGAACCTGACCTGTAGACCTTTTTCAACAATCTGACCTACACTCATCAGATTCTTGGTGATTGTTGGAACATACAATACTCTGCTTAGTAAATTCTGATTACCATCACTTGTTTTGACATTGCCTACTTTAACCACTGAATGTTTAGTGTCATC
Organism: Ceratopteris richardii; assembly: GCA_020310875.1. NCBI lineage: Eukaryota > Viridiplantae > Streptophyta > Polypodiopsida > Polypodiales > Pteridaceae > Ceratopteris > Ceratopteris richardii. The sequence goes on from CM035409.1 coordinate 1,850,699, forward strand.
ACCTGTCTGCACTTGGTGCTTACCTTTAGGTTCTTCCAAATCAGAGAGTAAGGCAACATTTCCAGCTACATGGTTAGAGCAACCTGAATCAATATAGAACAAATGATCATCATTGATACCTGATTTAGATGTCATGTTCATAATCAACAAGGAATCATCTTGATCCTCTGCATAATTGTTGTAATCCTTTCTGTTCCTGTATCCACCTTGATAATTGCTATTGTGATTGTAGCTATTGTTGTAGTTATTGTTGTAGTTATTGTTGTAGCCATGGTAGCCTTGAGATTGATTGAATCTGCCTCTGCCTTGAGAGTATCCTCCTCTTTGGTGACCTCTTCCTCTTTGGTTCTTGTAGTTTTTGTAGCATTCATCTGTAGTATGATTAGACAAGCCACAAATATTGCATGGAGATTGATTATAGGGTCTCCCCCTACCTGACTTACCTCCTCTGCCCCTACCTCTAGATGATCTACTTCTCCCTGCATAGTTTGCTTGGGAGGTGGATCCTTCTTCATCAACCTTCTTGCTTTTACCCTTGTCTTTAGACTTCTTATCAGTATATAGGGCAGAGGGATTGTTACCTTTTGATTGCTCTCCATTCTTTGTGATCTTTGCTTCATGTGTGAATAGTTGTCCAATCAGAGTTGTTAGATCAGGTGCTTGGATGTCCATGTACAAGTCCATTGCAGTGGTGAAGCTCTCCCACTTGTCATCTGCCTTTAGTCCATTGATCACTTGTCTGACTATTTGTTCTTCTTCAATTTCTTCTCCAACACTTGCAAGTTGATCTGCAATGTCTTTGACTTTGGTGACAAAATCTGAGACACATTGTTTTGATTGCTTCCTAAGAGTTGTAAACTCAATCCATAGCTGATTCTTTCTGGCCCTTGTGCTTGATGAGAAGTATGTTGACAAGGTTTCCCAAGTCTCTTGGGAAGTCTTACAGTTCCTTACATGAGGTAGAAGAAAATCAGAGATAGAGTTTAGAAGATATGACCTTGCCAAAGCATCTTTAGCACACCATTGGTTGAGTCTCTCATGTTCATCCTTTGTAGGTAGGCCTCTGGTTTTGAATGAGGGCAACTCCTCATCTCCTGATATGTATCCATACAAGCTTCTCCCTTGTAGATAGGTCTTCATTCTTAATGACCATGCCTGGTAGTTATTTCTATCCAATTTGTCAATGAAGGAAGGGAAACCATCACCCATGATTACCTTATTTGCTCTGATACCACTGTTGGATCTGATGGCTGGATACAAGTAGAAGATCAAGTTGGTGCTGCAAATCCTGCTTCACACCTGCCCTCCTTTCTCTTCAGATATACTTAGGAGACTCCTCAAGCTTCCAAATGACACCAAGAAACTATATATGTGCTTTACAAATCAATTGTGTAATGATCAAATCAAAACAGATGATTTTGAACCTTCACAACTCCAAAACTTTCTATTCTTGTAATGACACCTGCTCAGTCCTAAGCTCAGTGTGACCAGCACACTTGCAATTGGATTAATTCCTTCTAGGAGTATTAAATTGACTTAACAAGCTACCATTAGCAAGTTAAATCACTCCAATTAACAAACTATACACTGAGCATGATCTTTAGTAAAATCAGAGACACCCCCGACTTTTTAGGAACAACACAGAAATATACCAGTGACTGCTTCGACAGTGATTTCTCCCAATTGGCTGAATAGAATGCCTTGAAATTTTGTAGTCTTGTAGAATGCTTTGAGCTGGTTCCAATGAGCCTTGAATCATCCAATTTGGTTCAGTAGATCTTGAGATATGCCTTTCTGAAGTTGACAGACTTTGAGGTAGATGACTCAGAGAAAAACAGAGTTAATGACTATGAGTATATGTATTGAATCTATCAAATGTACATTCCCATTGGCAAGATATGGAATGCCCAATGGTACTCAGAGGTGTAGGCTAAAGAGTAGCTCTCACACACTCACTGAATTGCTTGGATTTGCCTCGGGTAGAGTGTAACATCCCCGCGACTTTTACATTGTCTTTTATAGGAGTTTGAAGTGAGTTTGAATTTCAAATTCAAATGTAGGCTCCCTCAAATCTCTCATCTAAACATATGGAGATATTCTCTCCATTCATACCTTTCAAATTCCACGAATTTTGAAGGTAGGTGTGATTACAAGAAGTCATATTGACTTTTTACATAAAGTAAAATGTAACTAAGCATAGGCATGTGTTCCTATGGTCTTCCTTCAAATGAAGTATTCATGAATTAATCCAAGCTCTTGTACAACCTTCAAGATTGATATCCAATGCTCTTCAAATCTTTATGTTGAGTCTTCAAAACACAAATCAGAGCCAAGTGTGAAGGCTTGTTTGCACCAACACTCAATAGACAATGCTATCTTTCCGGTATGCTCGATAGGGTGTGATGTGTTATTACTTGTTTCAACATACCCGGGAACTGGCAATTTTAGTACTAAACCATTCTGCATGACTTGTCATGTGATTTGAAGCACTTGAATCAACATACGATACATTATCATTCGATTTTGAAACATAACTAGACATTATATTCATCATTTGATGTTGTTTTGCTGCCTTCTATTATTTTGAGTCTTCAACCTACAATCACGTTCAAAGTGTCCAAGTTTATCATAATTCTAGCATCCTTTATTGTCATAACTTGAATCATTTCTTTGAAAATTTTTACGACAGTTTTGGCTCCCCCTACCTTGAAACTGTCCTCTTCCTCCTGCATGATTTTGTTGTTGACCTTGGTCTTGGTTACTATTTCCTCTTCCACTTCCGAAACCTCTATCTCTACCTCTTCCTCTACGCACATAGAATACTTGCTCACCAAGATTTTTTTCTTCAATAATCAACATAGATACTAGATCAACAAAATTTGGAATATTTTCCCTAGTGTCTATAGAAGTTCTGAACTGCTTATATGCAAGTCCTAAAACATGAAGACACACTTCCACCTTATCATCATCATCTACGTTCACACTAATATATGCAAGTGACTCACATATGCTTTTGATTTTCAGGGTGTAGTCACTTACCAACATGCCCTTCTTCTCCAATGTATGTAGTGCGTTCTTGAGTTCCAATCTCCATGCCTTTGTATTGGTCTCATACAATGTGAACAAACTATTCCAAGCCTCTTTCGGAGTCTTGGCATCCTATATGTGTCCAATCATGCTATCGTGTATGCTAACAGATAGCCAATACATTACCTTTCATGCTCCTTGATACTATTCTTCATATGCTCTTCATTGGTGTGTAGTCAGATTCCTCTCTAGTAACTGCAAAGCGTTTTCCTTCTCTTCTTCGATGTACTTCTAGTAGCCTTTTCCCATTAGGAAATTCATCATTCGGAATCTCCGAGCATGGAATTTGTTCTTATCTAGCTTATTACTTATAAGCTGACTCATTCCATCTAGGTTTGCCATTTTTGCAGCTATTCATAACACTGCAAAACACTACAAGGAGCACTTCTGTTTGAACATTGTCGCACTATGCCATGATAGTTCGATCTCAGAAAAACACACTTTTCGTGTATCAACAGTACCCGGAATCGTTTGAAATTGTGGATCTGCAATATGTGAGTGTTGTCGAGCACGCCGTAACTTATAGTTTCCGAAACTGACTTGGTTTTTCTATGGACTCCACCTTGTGGGCTCGAAAGGGAGGTCTAGATGGCTTTGAAACTTTGATCTAACAAAAAACAGTGACCCTAAAGGAATAACACTTGAAAATAATTTGAGGTCTTGTACCTGTTAAGTGATATAGTGTTAAACCGCTTCGTTCTAACTATCAGAAGAGCGTTTAACCGACCTAAGTGGGTTCTTGGGAGTGGTAGGGGTCTGTTAGACAGAGACCCTGTACTTAGTTCCCAAAACAACTATTATCTATTGTCCTTAGATAGTATCGATACAGTCTTAGCTCAGTTACTCGTAGCAACTAGTCTATATCAAACTTATCGGTACCTTGGTTCCGAACTACTTCAAGCTAGCGTTCTACTATAATAGTACAGTAACCCATCCTTCATCAAGACAATGCTCACAGTCAGACAACCGCATCACAGATGGTATTTACGGGTTCAACTTACAGTATGAAGACTATCACACACGAGAATTACCCTTAACCTTAGGTAATTTCTCATCGCACAAGTGCAGATCGAGATCAGCACTACTTCTGCACAATACTCTAAGGAAGATCACTACAGTCACACAGACTTAGCAGCTCAACAAGGAGAAGAACACTACGTCGTACAACTTAGTAGGACAATTCATCATAACGATCCACAGTAACTCTTCCAAACAACGATTCAATGTCTTACTGAATGGATTCCATTCACCGCTTAACCACGATTGATAGGTAATAACACCAAATACCATAGAGCACACAGAACTAGACGAGACACACTATAGTAACACTTAAGGTTCGCTGTGTAAACTCAATCAAGAAGAACAACACAGCTACGTACAGCGACCACGAACACTCAGAAACTAAACAACACACACTGACGCAACATTCAGACAAAACAACCAGACAAACAGTCTGGTGATGACACAAGAATTAGGCCAGAAACTCCTCGCGCTCTCCACGCTCTGGAGCACTTCTTTTCATTGCTTTATAAAGATTTACAAATATGTGCGTAACTACTTTTCACGCGTGTTGTTACAAAAATTTCCGTTACATCTGTCCCACTCCGGCGGCCGACTAACACTGGCACGCACCGTGGACTCGAACCCGCAAGTTTGTTTTACAAAATTACTGTTCATCGACTATACCTTCTAAGTACATGTTTCGGGCTAATCTAAATGTAAGGGCTATTTTTTTCTTAAGGGTTTCTAGTAGTTGTTTTAATGTATCTGGTTCTAATACCTATGCATCTACTCTAACAGAACTTATGGCTATTGCTTCCGTTAACAAAATTTCGGCCTGTGTTTGCAAAAAGGCCTCCTACACATAAAAATCATTTGATAATGCCGCATCTCTGGACGTCTTCATCTCTTCGAGTTGTTGCTACATCTTTTGTACTCTCTCTTTAATGTTCGCCAGCTGGTTTTCGCGCCTCTCTATCTCTTGAACTTGAAAATCTATGGTTTTGATGTATGATTCTTTCTCTCGTTTGAGATTTGCAGTAAGTTTCTATGTCTGGCCTTCCTTTGTGAGGTAGTGCTTGAGCATATTATTTACATCCTTCAGCGTATCGTTGGGTCTGTGCAATTCCTCTTCTGTTCTTTTCTGCTGCAATTGCTGTTCTTAAGTCTGCTGCACCAGCTCTTGTAATTGCTTCCTGGTTTCATGGAGTAAGTTGCCTAGTGCGATCCATGCATCTTCCTTGTCCTGGATATCTTGCTTCAATTTGATTATTTCTGCATCGGCAACTAGTAGCAATTCTTCCTTCTCTTTTGCTACTGCATGTGCTTCATCTCGCTGAGATGTTATCTATTCCTGTTCTTGGATTCTGGCCTGCTTGTAGCTGTTGTACTTGTTCATGAAGCGCATGATTTTCGGTCTTCACGGCCTGTAGTTCTTCTTGGAGGGGTGTGATGTCTGCCTCCATTACTTCCAATTTGTGCTGGAAGTCTTCGCGAACACCTTCTGTAATCTGTTTCAGTTGTTGCGGCAGTTGTCTTGATAATTCGATTAGCATTTGACCCATTGATTCTAATTGAGCAAATACTGGTGTGGAGGGTGGTGGGAGAGGGAGACGATGTTGGGAAGACGATGCAGTAAGTTGCTGTGAGGTTGGAGGGGAGTAGTTGGGGGATGAGTCGGAAGAAGCTGCGGGCTCGACGGGTGCGTTAGGTGGAGTAGGAAGGTGTGGGTTTAGTGGAGGTTTCAGTGGTGAAGTGGGAATTACGGTTTGAGTTGTTACTTGGTTTGTATTTTGTTGTTCCTGCTCCGAAAATGTGGACTCTACTGCCTTAAGTAGTCTGTCCAATGCGTCTTTAGCAGCTTGTTCTTGTTCTGTTTTTTGTTCTTCTTCAGACTGTTGATTTGATGCTTCTTCGGTCAATGTTGTTTCAACTTCCTTACGATTTTCTTGTTGCTAGTCCTAGGAAGATTGCGCAGAGGATTGATTTTGCAGGGAGGTTGTGGTGTCGTGAAATGTTTCTTCATGCTGTTTATCATCTTCCTTGTTGTCGTTCTTGTTTCCTTCGACAGAGCCTTGTGCTTCACTCTCAGAAGAGCTAATTCTGATCCTTTTCCTGCGGAAAAGCTGGTCGAGTTCTTCTTCATCTTCTTCTTCGTCATCCCAAAACTGTACTGATTCTTCGTGTCTCAAGACTAGACCTTGCGATGGTGGTTGCGCTGCGAGTATGGCCGGAAAGAGAAATGAGATGATGTGGGGTAGTCTGGATCTCGGCGTACCTCCTTTGTTTACTTGTTTTATGATAGTGACGCATTCCTTGTGGATTCGGTGGAAGAAAAAAGAGGCGAAATTTACTGGTTCGCGTGCGGCTAATTCTATGGCGGAGTAGAAAGGGCGGGATATTCCATATGTGCGTTTTTGGAGGTTGAGTATGGCTACTAAAAATTGAAGGGTTGATCGTTCGGGTTCCGATCGGCAGAGGATTGCATACTCGTTAGATGAATGTCTAGGAAAAAGTTCACTCATACGCGCAACTGTCAGGCTTGGGCCATTTTCTCGGCCTTGCGATGGGAGTCTAAAAGCTTCTGCAAAGTTTTGCAAGGTGATAAGTGTTCGGGAAGGTAAGGAAGTGATAGCCCATCGTTGCTCATTGGCGGGTGTGTTGGCTATGGTGGAGATGATGTTGGCGAAGAATGGATGGGACTCCACTGAATGCCAAGGCAGTTCAGCGAAGTTTGCCAATCCACGTATGCGCAGGTACTCTCCTACCTCGGTAGGGAGACGGTCACGGAGATCAGCATAATTTGCTAATGCTTCCATGGTGCGCACGAAGACAGAGCACAGAACGCAAATACACAGAACACAGAAAAACACAAAGCACAATCACATAAACACAATAGCGTTTTCAGCGAACCGAAAAAGGTTATGTAGTGGTGCTGTAGCAGAGAGTAATCAAAAGCAGTAATAATCACGCAGCAGGGGGATGATAATTCTTAACTTCGGTATGCATGCATGAAGAGCTGGATGGGTCACGGCAGCTTTAGTCATAAATATTGTTCAAAACGCGGCTATTTACAGACTTATATTATTAATTCGCAAAAGAAAGAAAAGAAAGAAAATAAAAGAAAAGAAAACGTCAATCCACGTGGCCCATCGCGAAACATTTCAGTGGGGCTTCGAGGCTTGTTGATATGGCCTCAACTTTGATCCGTTGATGACTTTCGGAAGAGGTTTTCCGGTCAACGTAGTCAACCAAAAAGTTGCTATGCTCACTTGTTCTAAAATCCGGTAAGGGCCATACCAGCGTAATTTGAATTTACCAGCAGAACGATTCGACTTTGCATTATAAAAAAGGACAAGTTGTCCTACCGTAAAAACTGGAGTCTTCAAGTGTCGATCATGCGTCTGAGCCTATCTTAGTTGTACTTCCTACATAGTTAAAAAGTTGTGCCATCGTTGCTCGTCTAACTCTCTGAGTGTGTCCACCCGAAATGACAGTGAATCTTTCGGTAGCAGTTTCTGAGCAATTGCTACTCGTAAACTTGGTATAACTATCTCCATTGGTGCTATTGCTTCTAATCCGTAGGCTAGTTTGAAGGGTGTCAATCCTGTTGTTACCTTGTATGTAGTTCGGTATGCCCATAACACTGCAGGTAGCAGTTGATCCCATCTTTCCGATGCTTCCATGATCAATTTTCGAAGCATATTCAGCAGAGATTTGTTTGTACTTTCGGCCAAACCATTAGCACGAGGATAATAAGGAGAACTAAATTTATGTGTGACCTAGAACGACTGTGTAAGTGCCTTCATTAAATTGTTTACAAAATGAGTGCCTTTATCTGAAACAAGTTCCAGTGGTAAACCAAAACGTGGAAAGACATCGGTTAGCAGACATTTTGCTACCGCAATTGCTGTAGCAGACCGTAAAGCCCAGGCTTCTGCCCATCTGGTTGCATAGTCTATATAGGTCAGTATGTAACGGTTGTTACTGAAGACTGCTGGAGGTGTAATCGGACCGATAAAATCTAGACCCCACTTCTGGAAAGGTTCCAATGGTAAGATGGGTTGCAAAGGAAAAAGATGACGTTGCAAGGGCTGTCCAGATCTTTGACAAGTATCACATTGTTTGACAAACTGTGATACATCTCTGTACATAGTAGGCCACCAGAGACCACTCTGCAGAATTTTCCGGTGTGTTAAGTCTGCTACAAAATGGCCACCGGAAGGAATCGAGTCAGCCAACGTAATAACTGAGTTATTAACTTCATGCGGTGGAATACATCGAAGTAAAATTCCGGTATGATCTACATAGTATAATTCTCCAGCAATTAACCAAAATTGGCGGCTAAAGATTGCAATTTTCCTGCATATTGCTGTAGAAGTCTGAGATGGAAGGCAGCCATCAGTGAGGAAGGTTAGGATCTGGTCATAATATGTAGATGGTGTGGGTGGGTCTGTAATTTCATCATTCATTGGTTCAGAGACATAAATAGCCGGGGTTGTGTCATCTATGCCCACCGGAGCTTCACCGGAATCTAAGCGGGAGAGGAAATCTGCTAAGGCATGTGAACTGCATGGCCTATGAATGACTTTGTAGTCAAACTTCTATAAAAGTAGAACCCATCGTGCTAATCGACCACCTAGTCGTTGTTGCCGAACTAGATAGACAAGCGCAGCATGATCTATATGAAAGGTAAATTTACGGCCCAACAAGTAATGTCTGAATTTCTTGACAGAATATACTAGCCCTAGACATTCTCTTTTTGTCATAGAGTAATTCTTCTCAGCAGGGGCTAATCTTTGACTTACATAATACACTGGTCTGAACCATTTACCAATTTGTTGCATCAACACACTTCCTATTGCTATATCTGAAGCATCAACAAATACATGAAATGGGTGATCCCAGTCCGGCGGCTGTAAGATAGGAGCTTGTGTTAATAAATTCTTTAAACAATCAAATGCTATCTGGCATTCCTGGGTCCACTCAAATTGTCGAGGAGTCTTGGTGATTAGCTTGTTCAGTGCTATTGCCAAATGAGCAAGCCACCGTAAGTGTTGTCCATGCCATCTTACTTGGCCCATGAAGCGCATAACTTCCTTCGGTGTAGTGGGCACCGGAGCTTCTAGTACTGCCGAAATTTTATCTGGATCCACCTGTATGCCTTGTGCAGATACAATGTGACCAAGTAGCTTGCCACATGAAACCGCAAACACAGATTTGTTTGGGTTCAAGCAGAGTCTGTATTCTTTGCATTTCTGAAAGCAGCACCGTAAATGGAACAGGTGTGCTATCATCTTACCGAAGATTGAAAAATTGTCAAGGTAAACTTGCATAAAAGAGGTGAGATAAGGAGAAAATATTTCCTGCATACATCTTTGAAATGTACTTGGGGCATTTCTTAATCCAAACCACATAACAGTACAAGCAAATACACCCCAGTTGGTAATAAATGTAGTTTTCGGTATATCCTGTTCAGCCATTCTAACTTGATTATATCCACTGTATCCGTCTAAGAATGAATACATTTCGTGGCCTGCTACTCTATCCAGCATGGTGTCCAGAAAAGGGATCGAGAAGGGATCAGGCACTGTCACTGCGTTTTGTTTTCGGTAATCTACACATATTCGTAATTGCTTATTCTTCTTAGGGACAATAACAATCGGTGAGATCCATTCAGCATGCTCTACTGGTACGATGAATCCGACTTTAAGTAGCCTATCAAGTTCTGCCTTCACTTGTGATGCATAGTTTGGATTCATCCGGTAGCTGGGTTGTTTGTTCGATTTGGCTTCCGGCTTCAACATAACTCTGTGCTGATAGATGCGCGGGTCCAAGCCCTTCATATCTTTGTAATCCCATGCAAAGACATCGGAGAATTCTCGGAGTAGTTGGATTAAGCCTGCTTGAAATGTTTGCGGTAGGTTTTGCTTTATCTTCACAGGATGCGGGTGATCTTCATCGCCTAAATTATAAGTGATCAACTGATCTACTGGGACATAAAATTGTCGAGGCTTCTCTGTGTCGTCTGCTAGCTTAAAAAGTTGTTGCAGTTGAGCATCATTTATATCAGCAGTATCTTCCTTCTTATCTTCTTCTGTTTCAGTCATTACCGTACACATTGCAGGGTTCCATTATCTACAACAGATTGTAGATCAACAGTTCCTAGGGAGATTAAGTCAATGTTATTTTTCAGAAACTCTTCTTCTTCATCATCTGGCAATCCATCTAACATATGGACTGGTTCTGCCAAATACGGTCTAGCATGCAACTCACAAGGTTGTATAGCATCTAATTCTACAATGTATTTACGATTTTTATCCTTGAACGTGAGCTCTTGTGTAGACCAATCCTGTATCACCTTAGCGTGCTTCAGCCAAGGTCAGTCGAAAAGAAGGTTGTAATCAAGAGTGGATTCCGGTAAATCTAGTATGACAAAGGTCATTTTAAATGTTGTACCTTGTAAAGTGATTGGTACATTTAGTACGAGTCCTATGGGATGGACTCTTGATTGGTCGGCCATTCTCACAAAAAATTGAACTGGTTCGATTTCGGTCCATCCTAACCTTTTACACAATGCCGCAGTAGCAATGTTGACTCCAGATCCTCCATCAATTAGTACCTGTGTGATTTTATGATTCTTATACCATACCGTAATTAAAGGAACTGAATGATTGATAGTACAATCGGGTTCCAATTGTACTGTTGCTGTCACCCGAATGTAGGAAGGCACAGGACTGAACTGATGTTGAAATTGCTATCGAACTCCCGGTACTAGTGCAAGTAATTCGCCCAAAGGAAGAGTGATGGATGCTTTCGATAAAATTTCCCAGGTCTTTTTTGTTGGATTGTTTCCATAGACTCTGAAGATGATGTGTCTGCTGAAGATGATGTGTTGGCTGCTGATGATGTCCCTGCTGCTGATGATGTGCCTACCGCTGATGATGTGCTTGCTGTTGACTTGGAATCCTGTTGTTGTGCTCCTGCTTCTGTTAACGGAGTCTGAGTTACCGGAATAGGTTCTGGGAAGATTGGAGGTTCTGCGGTGGTCCATTGACTAGCTTTGTTGTACATCCTTTGTTGTTCGCGTATACCTGGTTCAAATAATTCTGCTGCCGGCTATAGTTGTTTACCGGAGCGGGTCTGAATTACTGCAACGTGTGGTTCCACTGGTGTAACTTGGACCATATTAGCCATTGGATTTTGACGTTCTTTCTTCCTCTGATCATACTCAACTGCATCTTTACAAAATCTTCTAATGTGACCAAATTCACCATAGAAATGACAGCATGGTGGTGGTAGATTGGGATTTTCCGATGGCGGTCCGGTCTGCCAGCGGTTTGCATTATAATTGTTATTTCTCTGTCCTCTGTAGTTTCGATATCCTTGTTGCTGATTGTTCCTCAATTGCGGAGGCACATAATGATTGGCTGGTTGTCTTGGTTCTTGTATAATAGCATTCAGAGTTGCGGTTCCCTGCACTTTGGTGTTGTATGCGTAGTTTTCGGTGGTGTGTCCGGTAGTGTTATAGATAGCACAGAATAACTGATTAAGTGCACAAGTGGCACTCGTATGGCCTAAATTCTTGCATGTGATGCAGTATACTTGTCTGGTCACATCTTTTGCGATATTTCTGTTTGTTTTTAACCACTCCAGATCTTCTGTAAATCCTCCAACCTTGTTTTCTAGCTGCAGAGCCATTGCGATCACTGCATCTAGTGTCATCGCTCCTGCACAGCGTATGATCATAATCTGTTTAAGTTGTGGAGTCAAGCCATTGATGAACCACTGAGTGATAACGTCATCCGATAGGTTGGCATGTGCTGGCGGTAACTGCCTTAGATGCGTCCTGAATAGGGTAGCGTACTCTTGTACAGTTTGATTTACCTTCTATCTGTTGTTTTGCAGATAATCAAAGATTTTGGCTGGATTCTTCTTTAGCCTAAATCGTTGTAAAAAGGCATCTTGTACTGCTTCATAGGTGCCAAAGTGATTAATATCATATTTTGTAAGCCATCTAGCTGCTTCATTGACTAGTGTAGATTGGAAGACAATAGCTTTATATGCCTGATCCGGTGGATGGTTAAGAACTGCGTAGCTTATCTTGAAGGTGCGTACGTGAGCATCCGGATCATCTCCTGGGAATCCACCAAATTTAGTGTACGTTACTCCTGTCAGCGGCGGCCTGGGTAGACATAGCTGTTGTTGCTGCTGTTGTTGTTGTTGTTGGCCGTTCATGATGAATGTATTATGACTATCTTCTGTATCTCGGGGCTGAATATCTGAACTATCGGAATCTGTATCGTCAGATGGTGCACTTTCCGGTGCGATGATCTTGCTCAGTATGCTTCGAATCTCGGTTTCGAACAACTTTCCTTCCTTCTGGATGTCCAGTGTAGGGGAACTTACTTCAAAAAGTGGTGGCTGGGCTGAAGATTCACCAAAAAATGGTAACCCATCGCCGAAAAACTGTGATTCTGTTACCGAAATGTTACCGGACTGTACCGAATTTATGCCAGAATAAGGTGTTTTTTTGCCCTCGCCAATTTCTTTGGCTAATGTGTTTCTAATCGTAAACAAATTCGAATCTTTATCCAAGATTGTTAAACTAACTTCAGACTGCGCTCTGGTAGATTTTGGAGTTACTATATCTTCGACAGACTGTGCTGAAATAGTACCGGAATGTACCAGAGGCGTAACACGTTCCACCGGAATATGATCGGAATCAGTTCTAGCGTTCTTGACTCTCTTGACAGCTGGGTCAGACCTAGTTGTACTTCCACCTCCCAGAGTTGTCTTTAGTACATTAAGTACTCTAGACTGATGGTTCTTGGGATATGTTTCACCGGATCGAGTAACCGGCATGTATCATCTTTTGTACTAATCACGTAGTATTACTATCGATAAAATTTTATAGTCACGTTTCCACAGCAAGTTTGCAACAATCTAGTTCTGTTGCTACTTTTGACAAACGAACGATAATCTTGCTGTTCGATCCTGATAGCCGAATGACGATCTTGATGCCACTTTCCCACAGACGGCGCCAAGTGTTAAGTGGTATAGTGTTAAACCACTTTGTTCTAATTATCAGAAGAGCGTTTAACCGACCTAAGTGGGTTCTTGGGAGTGGTAGGGGTCTGTTAGACAAAGGCTCTGTACTTAGTTCCCAAAACAGCTATTATCTATTGTCCTTAGATAGTATCGATACAATCTTAGCTCAGTTACTCATAGCAACTAGTCTATATCAAACTTATCGGTACCTTGGTTCCGAACTACTTCAAGCTAGCGTTCTACTATAACAGTACAGTAACCCATCCTTCATCAAGACAATGCTCACAGTTAGACAACTGCATCACAGACAGTATTTACGGGTTCAACTTACAGTATGAAGACTATCACACACGGGAATTACCCTTAACCTTAGGTAATTTCTCATTGCACAAGTGCAGATCGAGATCAGCACTACTTCTACACAATACTCTAAGGAAGATCACTACAGTCACACAGACTTAGCAGTTCAACAAGGAGAAGAACACTACGTCGTACAACTTAGTAGGACAATTCATCATAACGATCCACAGTAACTCTTCCAGACAACGATTCAATGTCTTACTGAATGGATTCCATTCACCACTTAACCACGATTGACAGGTAATAACACCGAATACCACAGAGTACACAGAACTAGACAAGACACACTACAGTAACACTTAAGGTTCATTGCGTAAACTGAATCAAGAAGAACAACACAGCTACGTACAGTGACCAAGAGCACTCAGAAACTAAACAACACACAATGACGCAACATTCAGACAAAACAACCAGACAAACAGTCTGATGATGACACAAGAATTAGGCCAGAAACTCCTCGCGCTATCCACGCTCTGGAGCACTTCTTTTCATTGCTTTATAAAGATTTACAAATATGCGCGTAACTACTTTTCACGCTGTCGGGAAGTTGCGGACATAAGGCTGGTGGATCAGTCAGCCACTAAATCCCTCGGCACACGCAGGGTGTATGAGACAATCGTAGGCTTAAGAAAACTAAGAGTTCTAATGAATCAACAATATAAATTATCTAATTTTATGACTGAAACTAAAGTTTTCTTACCAAAGGTAAATAGTTTTACCTAGCTATGGACCGTAAGGATGGCTAGCCCTGTATCTTTCTATTGCTTCTATTTGATAAGGTGAAGCTAAGTTCTCACGGGTAATTTGATCTTTAATCATATCATTTTCTTCAGTTTCAAGTTGATCTGAGCTCGGTTTTCGAATTAATTGAGGTGGGAATAAATCTTCGTATTCCTCCGGTTCTGGCAAAACTATAGTAAATAACGGTAGTAGTCGAGAAACGAGACGATCGTATTCTATCCGACGTAAAGACTCGTTCACTATTTTATCTTTAATAATTTTAGGTTCTATAATTTCCTTATTGTATGAATTCTCAATTGGAGATGGTAACAATGTTTCTACAATTAAGTGATCTAATTTGTGCTTAAAATCAGACTCATTTTTAGAATTACTGGTAGCTCCTATTCCTTTCGACATACGAATGAAAAATTAAGATCTCAATAAAGTTGCAGAAAAACAATATGAAGAATGTCAATATCAAACTAATTCAGTCTATACAAAGGCATATATTCAGTGCTACTATAATCTTCTAATCCTATACAACTTAGTAAGTTTGAAATCGTGAAATCTAGTAAGCTTGTTTCTTTATCAGCACTCCTTGACACTTCGCAATGGTTTTAATTGGAAAATATGACTCTTCAATTTTTGCTGCTTCTCTTCACTTTACTTCAATTGCTTTTTAATCTTCAATGTTTCTGCAAGAAATCATTAGCAATATTAGTAATCTAACAACAAATTAATGAAAAATATAAAACCCATACTTTACATACATTAAAACATACACATGCTAACATACTTTCATGCACTTCTAAATTCATATAAACATGCAAATGTAGAATTAATATGAGCTAACATGCATACACACATTCATTAGCTCATTCATATGCATTCATACACATATATAATCATGCTAATACATATTAACTAACACACTTATCATTATATAATCATGTATATTAGTATCCTAGTGTGTCTCAAGTGCCTCTTATGAATACACATACATAGATGTAAATATCTTTATACATAAGCTAATCATCTAATAATAACTAAATAAAATATAAACAAAATACTAAATATGAAACTAAACACTTAATACAAATAATGCATTTAATCATTCATTAATTTAACTAACATCTAAATAAAGAAAATTAATATTTTCTCCCTATCTATCTCTCTCCTCCCTCTCTGGATGAAAGCCGTGCGTTCTGCCCTTGGCTTAAACATGGGGAGTCGGGAATCGGGATGGTAGACGTTCTTCTTCAGAAGAGAAGTCTGTAGTAGGCTTTTCTTTACCTCCGTGAAGAAGTCAGGTATTATCTGTAATAGAGATTATAGTGAAGAAGTTCACGCACAGATAAAAGTTCGTGCTGCTTTCATGCAATGACAAGCGCCCAAACTTTCTTTCAATTCATGCAAAGTGCATGCTTTTTTGGCTCACTTCAGGACCCACCTTTGATTTCCATTAAAACAGTTATCGGCCGTCTGATTTCCTTACGGAGGTGGTTAGGGAATATGTGTACTTCAACCTCCACCAGAGCACGCTTTATCATCTATCTTACCTCCGCCATACGCCCATCGCCCACTATCTCATAGCTAATGCATCACTAAGATGGGCGCCATCTTATCACTGTGAACAGTAGTAAACCCGATTAAAGATTTGCTATATAGTGAAGCAGGTGGGAAGACAGATGTCCATCTGTGTGGTGACTGTAAGATTATGCAACTTATGAGTTCAACCTCCGGAATGTCGATTCGGTTACATGCAATGGTATCTGTTCCTCTAGAATAATGCAAGGGCTCTCATGATAATGGCTTTATAATAGTCTGCGTGGTTTGTACTCTCCTTGAAAGTTCAGGGAGCCACGTTGAACGCAAAGTTTTGAGTCCACCGGCGCCTGTAAACTCTTCCACGAGACTGTTATAGTGCACAAGTTTGACAACCTGCTCGTTGAAACGCATGTGCCCACCAAGCCCGCAGTCGCCCATCCGTTCTCTTTGCCGATCAACGTTAACACGCGCAGCAAATGACAAGTATACCTCTAAGGCGGATGCGCTAGATCAGATGATCTCGGGCAGAAGACAAAAGACAGGTTGGATACTGATCTGCTATGGAACAAGGAACGAATATGACCTGATTCAGAGAATCCGCCAAACTACTGCTAATTGGATCTACAGAAACGCTGTTAGAGGGGAAGCCTCTCCGAGATCTGCCGCTCTGTGTCATACGCAGATCTAGACTCAGTCCGCTTTCTTTGTTCACTTTGACATGGTGGAGACTCGACAGAGAGAGCTCTTACGAGCAGACATGGACATCATATATCAGACAAAGTTTTTACAAGTCAACATAGTTCTACGCATATATCGAGACAGTGAGGTGATCTGCCTTTTCAAAGTAACGAGGTGGTTGCTGCCGCTTTGAGAAGCTGGCGAACGCGCAGCCATTGTAATGGCTATCCTCTTTATCAGTCAAGACATTCTATCACAACAGTTTGCGTGTGCAAACGCTTGTCTAAAAGATGGGCTTTCTCTTCATGTTCTCTCTCCACTTTCTCTCTTCAGTGCAAGTAGTCGGGTAATTCATAACAGCAAAGAAGAGGACATCTCTTACTCTCTCTATAATATCTCTATACACAACAGTCACCATTTCAATCTCCCTAACTAGAGTGAAAGAAAAATAAGATAAAGGGAGCATGAAGAAAATTACCTGCAAGAAATCATTAGGAAAAACTAGAGCTCATCATACATATAAATACATACACAAGTCCTTCCTAATCCACTCTTTTGGTTTCTACTTTACGTTTGCATCCACACTTTAATCCACACTTAATCACCACTCTTTTAATTAGCTTTATGCACACAACTTACTTTCACCTCTCTTTTCATCTACATTAATTCTCTCCACTCTTTCTCTTAACCAACTTTTTCACTTTAAGTGCATCTTCCTTTCAGACCACTCCTTAATTCACTTTAGTTACACACTTAGCTCACACCATTCTTTAAACACTTTTCATATATATCACTCATTAATTATCCACTTCATTTTCATTTTAATTCAATTACCCTAAATTTACTAATTAAATAATTTATTTAAATTAAACTTAGCTTACGGTTTTAATTAATTAGAACCTTAATATTTAAATGCACTTATATGCTTACAATCATTAATAATAGCATAGATTAATTTTTAAATAATAAATATGTAATTTTTATATATTAATGTTTTTAAATAACATTGATTTTAACCCTTTAAATATATTAAACCCTAGAAAACCTATTTGCAACCCATCAAATCCCTATTAAAACCCTTTAAAAATCATTGATAACCCATTAAAATCTTTCTAATTCCTTGTAAACCCTAACATGAACCCATTAAAATCTTTTGAGACCCTTCAGATGAACCTAATTGACATAAAATCATGTGAACTTAGACAACCCTAGGGTTAAATACCCATGAATCAAGCATGTATAATTATGAAATACTCATTAAATATGAAATTAGAGTAAACCCTAATATTAACATGTATTCTTTATCATTTCCTGTATCTGCAAACACTTCAAAAATGGTTAATTCCAATCAACATAATTGTTTAACAGTGATATACAAGATTAGAATTCACCAATTAAGTTAATTGTATTTTATCTGGTCATCAACTGGAAAGTTGAAAACTTTCCGACATTCGCCCTGGCCAAACCTGTGCATCCTCCGGATGCGCCAACCTGCAGATCATAGAAAGCAATATCAAATTCTTTTGAAAATTATTCATGACTCAAATTCAATTGTCTGTATATAAAAATGCTTCTATCATTAGTACATCTTCAAATAGCAAAGAAAACTTATAAAATTATGTCAACTTGAATTTAAACCTTTTTGTTCAATGCATGAATTGGAAACAGGTTTTAGAAGGAAACTATAGAAGTCATTCAAATAGTGTTCGTACTAACTCTTCTATTAACTCTGTTCATAAGTAAAGCATATGTTATATAGGCCTTCTATCCTCATCTCCTAGCCACTTGCCATTAAGATACAAAAAACTAACTCCCCTCTAGCATACATCCGCCTTATATAGCCCGCTTTTCAAATCAGAAGTGATTTTGAGATCACAACTGATTTATTTGATTTTTCTTTTATCTCATTTTTTTTTATCATAATTTTTCCTTTTTGTCATTTTTCCTCTTTTCATATGCAGCAACCATTAATGTACTGCTTTCAATTTTTCTTCGCAACTTTTTTTGATGAAGGGGAAAGGCTTAACCCCTAATCAGAGCAAAGGATCTAGAGGTAAGCTAAAGCAGGAACTAGGATCTCTTTAGCTAAATGGATCAGATTAAAGGAAGCTTACCTATATAAAACAAGTCTACTTCTACTAGGAGTTGCAAGTTAAGGGTTCCTTCAACTATTCATATGACAGCCATAGGTCTCTAATCCCTATCTTCTCTTCAAGCACATTCCTACTTCAGTGTAAATTCTACTTTTCATAATTTTATAAGAAGTTTCTTAACCTAGCTGAAGAATGTACATTGCTAATTATGATAATGCAGGGAAAAACAAAACTTAAAACATTAATCAGAGTTAGAATTGTTTCACCTGATCTATATTAATTCCATCTTTAGCATCCCCATTCATCCAAATATCGCTTTGATTGCTTAAATTTTAAACTGCATATACTATCTTCAATCTCCTGCGCTTCATCTTTATCATAAATTAGTCTTTAATTAATTGGTTCAAAAAAAAAAAAAACATCTTCAACTCCTGCTATCAAGTAACAACATATAACTTCACAAGAAAATTAGTTTAAATAAAATTTTTATTTTCATACATAGAAAAGAAAAAACAGATTTAATCAAAAAATTTAAACATTATTTTTATTAAAACATTCATTCTTCATTTTCTTCATCAGATAATAAATCATAAAATTCTTCATTTCTTTGTTTAAATATTTTAACTCTTTTACCTGCAATTAAATTTTTAAGCGGAGTTCCATCTAACTCTCTTAAGGCATACGTTCCATTTTCATAGATTTTGACCACCACATAAGGTCCAAACCAACGCTTTTTTAATTTTCTACGGGCATCATACTGTATATCGAATGTGCTATCATATATCAATACCCAATCATTAATTTGAATTGGTTTTGGTCTTAACTTATGCGATTTATCAAAATACTTTTTATTTTTAAGTCGAGAAGTTTTTAATTTAGCTATAGCTTCATCTAGTTTTTCATTCCCTTGCTCAAGCTGCTGAATCCTTAAAGCTAATAAGTCTGCAGTAGATAAATTATCTTTGCAAGGAAGCGTAGTCCAAGTAAGAATTTGGGTATTTACTGGAAAAATTGGCTTTTGGCAGTACATTAGCTCTGCCGGCATAAACCCCGTCGTTCTAGTACAGGTCATTCTATCAGCCCACAAAGCGAATGGCAAAAATTTCGGCCAATTCTTCAGTTCTCCTTTGCAAGCTTTAGAAATCACTTTTATGATAGGGGAATGCCCTCTTTCAATCTTTCCGTTAGCCTCAGGGTTATATGCAGTCGTAAGAGCTAAACGAATTCCATGCCTAGCAAAGAATTCCCTAGCCTCTTGCGCATCTAATTCGCCCCTATCGGCTACTATTTTTTCAATATACCCAAATCTTGAAATCACATCTTCTAGAAGAAATTTGCATACATTGAAAGTAGTTTTTGATCTTAGAGCTCGGCCTTCCACATGATTAGTAAGATCTTCACGAGCAAGAACTATGTATCTCATTCCATCGATACCCTTGGGCATGGTTACTAAGTCTACTACCCACTTATAGTGTATGCATGGTGGATACGTAGGATGTAGTGGATCCCTATGCTTAACCGATGAATAAACTTGACATACATCGCAAGAATCCACATATTTCTTTACATTAACATAAATACCTGGCCACTAGTAACACTCTCTAATTTTTTCGTAAGTGGCAACAAAACCTTTATGCCCGGCCCATAAAGTATCATGCATGCTCTTCATGACTTGCATATGAAGATTCTTAGTACCTAGTACTCTTTGTGGCATTTTGATCTTCCCCCTTGCATGTCTCCAAAGTAATCCTTTTTTTAAGAAAAAGTTAAATGCTCTTTTTCTAATATTTCTAAATCTATTTGAAGACCATGAAGGTGATCTAACTAAAGTAATAAGATACTTGCCAATCTCTAGCCACTCTCCTTCATATTCATCTGAATTAAATTTTTCATATACATAAACTTGGGAATCATAATTTATCATATTAGTATCTACTTTGGCTTCATCATTCTCATCATACCTAGCTCTTGAGAGCATATCAGCAACAGAGTTAGATTTTCCTGATATATGAATTAAAACTGGATTTATAAATTTAATATAAGAAATCCAACGAAGCATTGCAATATCCGGTGAAGAACAGTTTGTGATCATTCCAATTAGCGGTAAACAATCTGTCTCCACAATCACATTTGCTCCTATGAAATATTCTTTATCAGACTTTAGAGCTGTGACTAAACCCCAAAGTTCTCTTTTTATTTGAGGATAATTTCTTTGAGTATTATGTAAAATCTTAGCTCCAAATCTAATAGCATATCTTCTACCTTCCTCATCATCTTGACTTATGACACAGCCAATTCCAATAGGACTAGTATCAACAGTCAAAATAATAGGCTTATTATTCGTATAATTTACTCGTTTAAGGATTGGGGCTTCTTGTAACAACTTCTTTAATCTACGCATTGCTTGAGTATGTTTTTCTATCCATAAAAATTTTCTTTTCTTCCTTAATAAATCATAAAGACAGTCAGCTATATGTGCAAAATGTGGTATCCATATAACATAGAAGATACAAGCTCCTAAAAATCGACGAACTTCACTCACATTTTGACATATCTCCGAAATCTTACTAATGGCATCAATTTTCTGAGGGTATGGCTTCCGTCCATAATGGCCACAAAGATGACCTACAATGAGGACCTCATTAACACCAAAAGTAGATTTTTCTATAGATAACGTTAAGCCAACTTGAATAAATCGCTGAAAGATCTTTTGGCAATCAAGGATATGAGCCTTTACAAATCTATGACAACCATCTTCATCCAGAGTGCTATCTTTCTCTTCTTCCAAGCAACCTTTAATGGGAATGTCATCGATAAAGGGCATAGTAATGTGAGGAATAAAATCGTGCAAAACCAAATTCATTGCACTCATCATGTGTGCTACTGAATTGGTCGCACCTTGAGGTAATGTACACATCCTAACTAATCCCAAAGGTGTTTTCATGGTAGTAATGTCTCTACTTTCTAATGCCAATTGAAATTGATCATACCCAGAATAGAGATCACCCATTGAATATATAGAATTGCCTGAAAATGCTTCCGCAAATTCATCCACAATTGGACCTGTACCCACATTTCTAATAGTCACTTTATTAACTGGTTGAAGATCTTGGATAAACCGAAGTTTTCCACTCTTCTTGGGTACAGTAAACCAACGGTTTGAATAGGGAGCTGAAGAGGATTCTAAAATATGCATATGAATTTTTTCTTTAAGTAATATGATCAGCTCTGGAAGATGAGCTTTAGGTACAGGAATAGGGCGCAAATTCCAAGGAATATGGGGAATAGTGAAAATTATCATCGGTGCAACTATCCGAGGATCTGCACATCCTATCTCTGAAGGCTCAAGAGAAAATGCTCTTCCATGTTGCTCAATAATCTTCAAAAAATACTCTTTTTCTGCTGGAAGAAGGAAACCACTAGCATCTAATTTAATTTGATTTAAGGATTCTTTAGTAAATACATGGCCAATATTTGTCGGATTTCTGAGGATTGGCTCATGACTTACATTCTTTATAATATCATTACTAAATTTTGGTAGTGGTTGTGCTACGGGTTTAACCTTCTTACTAACAGTTTTATATTTGGTCTCCACTAAGGCATCATACTCATGATTAATACTAGAGGCATATTCCTGAATTAATGCATACATATCAAGTGAAGAGATAAGAATATGGGAATTAGACTTACTCTGATAACAAAGTTCTAATTCTTCTAATGTTGAAAAGCAATGTGTAGTTTCAATAATATATTCAATACTTTCATCCATTAATAGATCTCCTTTGTTTTTCAAATGTTTTTCGTATTTTTTTATAAGTTCTCTTGGAATTTGTTTAAAATGAAAAATATTTAACGTAGTAGATGGAAAATAAACAGTCATTTTATCCAAGTTCTGTACAAGATTTTGCGAGATTTCGAACCAAAGTCCACTGTCATCTCGCTCAACAGTGGCATTTACTCGAAATCCTGTTCAATGTGTCTTAAAGGAGTTTTTCTTAAAGATCTACGATTATGAGGATGATTTATACAAAGCGTCATGAATTGGACAGATTTAAGGCCATCACGAGAACGAATTCTTGCAAAAGCACTTCCATCATCCAATACTTTTGTCTCCATTCTTTGTTCACAAATGAATGGCTGCCCCAAAATAATTGGGTACGAGCAGTCATCATGAACGAAGAAATTATGTTCCTCTTTAACATCTCCAATAGTTATAGGAACATTTGCACAAGCTCCTAGTAAATAGCCAGAAGCATTATTGGCTGCCTTCATTTTCCATCCATGGTCCCTATCAATAGGCCATTTTCCCTCATTATAAATCTCCCTTGAGACTACATTGATTTCTGATCCTGAATCGATTAATGCTACTTGTGGTTTATTATTATTACCTATCTTAACCATAGTTTCAGTGGTACCCCTAGCCCAATGTTTTTGAGTATAATGGCTATTTGGGTCATCATTTCCTTTTTCCAAATGTCCAATAACAGGTCCTAAATAATTTCTACAATCAAAAGATTCTCTATACTCAGATTCATTTATTTGTACAACACTCACTTTCGGTTCATCCTGATCTTTTCTTTCCTCCATTTCTATATCTTCCGTTCTATACTCTATAGGTTCTCTTCGTCTTTTAATGATACTCATGAAATCTTCTTTCACATCTGTTCTTGAAAATGCTAACCATTCTTCTAATGTCATGGTTACCTCTGCTTTCATAATTTTCTCATCCATAACTTTCCGAATGTCTATTTGTTTCTCAATTTGAGAGATCAATCGAAAAGTCGGAGGTTTCTTTTTCGGTTTTTCTTCCTTACTTCCTTCATCTCGTATGGGTTGCGTTTCATTAGGTTTATCTTGACTTCTATCTTCACTTGTAGTTTTCTTTTCTAAATTTTCTCCTACTTTCTTTCCTTTACCCTTATTTTGAGGTTTCTTTTCTTGTTCCTGTTGTTTTGGTTCCTGACTAGGCTCCATCATAGGCGGTTCTTTAATTGTATCAGTCGTTTCACCCTCTTTTCTAGCCCTAGTTGTTCGTTTAGACTGTCCCTCTTCATCCCGTTTTCTTTTCTCGTCTATATTAATTTCGTGAGCATATACTGAGAACATATCTACTGGCTCATTCCAACATGTCTTTGATCTAATATCCGAGCTCGTAGCATATAAGTTCTCAACAGATAACTTGCCTCTACTAGCAGTATCATAAACCTGCTCCCAGAAATCACAATTAGAGTCTTCACTATCCAGCCTACAAGCATATGTATTTTGGCTTGTGGAGGCTTCAAAGAAGGTTTTCATTCCCCCTTTGCCATAGTTTGATGCCAAGGGCCTTTTTGTTACATAGTCACAGATCTTTCGATCTACTTCTGTGACCCAATTCTTATCCTTGGCCTCTTTGAATAAGTTACATGTCCAGTGTGGATGCTCCAAATCATCACACCAGAGACATCTACGTGCTTGGTTAAATGGTCTTCTAGCTGGCATCTGATTCCTAGGATTTTGTTCTAATTCTTTTGGTTTCTCTTGATCTCTCAATTTAAGCTCTTGCATACTCTTTATAGTAGCTATTTCAGTCGCCAAAGTCTCAACATGTTTGACAAGTGATTCTACTGATGTTTTTAATATTGTAAGTTCTGAGTCATCTTTTTTAGGGTTATAAGAAGTGGGATCATTATCTATCTTTCCTGGCATATCTCTTTCATATATTCTTCGAGTTTGCATCTGATTTCGCTCCTGCCTTTGGGCTAACCTATGGACAGCTGCTCTTACGTTATCCCAATTCCTAGTAAGTCCACTCGCAGTCGCTCCATCCTCAAGCATTGGTTCTAGCTCTCGTCTAAGAGATGGATCTAGCATGTTTAAAAAATTTCTTAATTTATCTGGTTCAAGAGCTGTTCTGTCTGCTTGAGGCATTTGGTTAAATTTGATATCAAATTCAGTTAATCCCTGAGTTATGTGTTGGTCTAACTTCGTAGTTCCTACCCATCGCATAAATGTGGCTCTATTATTCTTATTGTAATCTTCATGCGAAAATTCAGTAAGAAGCCGAGTCAAGTCATGTTGGGTTGGACTACTCGCAATTGGATTCTCTCTCTAGTGAACCCCATGAGCAATTCGTATAAATGTATCTTTTTTATTGTCTTCCGGTAATCCATATTGTTCTGTCAATTGTTCATAATATTTAAGATAAGCTGTTACATTTATTCCAGTAAATTCCCCCCTATCTGTTTTAATTGCATCTATAATCTTCCAAATTCGCTGCTCTTCAAAGTGATCAGCCATAGTGGATAAGTCTAACTTTATAGATAAATATGAAATATACGTATATAATTCTCGTAATAATCCATCTATATCTTGATCCTGATACGACTCCGTGGTAAAAGAAACAAAAATAGAGAAAATATTCCTACTTCTTTGCCAACAAAACTAAAGAAAATTTTCCTACTATTTTGCAAACAAAAAGAAAATTTCCCTATGCTTTGGCAATAAAGAAACTTTTTCTACAAAACTAAAGAAAACTTTCCTACTATTTTGCAATAAAAAAAACTTTTCTACTACTATGCAATAAAGAAAAATTTCCTATTGCTTTAGAAATAAAAATAAAGAAAACTTTCCTACTATTGTGCAATAAAGAAAATTTTCTTACTTCTTTGCAACTAGAAAGAAACTTTTCCTACTATTATGCAACAGAATAAAAATAAATATACCTGATCAACCAGCTTGATGAAGAGGTTCGTTGTGAATATGCTCAGTGCAAAATCTTTTCATGCATGTGCAATCGTCACTTTCATGAAAGTTGATGGATACAGGTGACGTGACGAGGAACAATCAGCTGCAGCTACAAAGGATGTCGATACTTCTTCTTCAATCGCCAAGTTGCCTATATATGCATATGCAAAACAGAAAGTAAATATACCTTTATACCTACGGTGTCTTGCCGAACCTTCACGTCGGGTTCACCAAATCTGTCGGGAAGTTGCGGACATAAGGCTGGTGGATCAGTCAGCCACTAAATCCCTCGGCACACGCAGGGTGTATGAGACAATCGTAGGCTTAAGAAAACTAAGAGTTCTAATGAATCAACAATATAAATTATCTAATTTTATGACTGAAACTAAAGTTTTCTTACCAAAGGTAAATAGTTTTACCTAGCTATGGACCGTAAGGATGGCTAGCCCTGTATCTTTCTATCGCTTCTATTTGATAAGGTGAAACTAAGTTCTCACGGGTAATTTGATCTTTAATCATATCATTTTCTTCAGTTTCATGTTGATCTGAGCTCGGTTTTCGAATTAATTGAGGTGGGAATAAATCTTCGTTTTCCTCCGGTTCTGGCAAAACTATAGTAAATAACGGTAGTAGTCGAGAAACGAGACGATCGTATTCTATCGGACGTAAAGACTCGTTCACTATTTTATCTTTAATAATTTCAGGTTCTATAATTTCGTTATTGTATGAATTCTCAATTGGAGATGGTAACAATGTTTCTACAATTAAGTGATCTAATTTGTGCTTAAAATCAGACTCATTTTTAGAATTACTGGTAGCTCCTATTCCTTTCGACATACGATTGAAAAATTAAGATCTCAATAAAGTTGCAGAAAAACAATATGAAGAATGTCAATATCAAACTAATTCAGTCTATACAAAGGCATATATTCAGTGCTACTATAATCTTCTAATCCTATACAACTTAGTAAGTTTGAAATCGTGAAATCTAGTAAGCTTGTTTCTTTATCAGCACTCCTTGACACTTCGCAATGGTTTTAATTGGAAAATATGACTCTTCAATTTTTGCTGCTTCTCTTCACTTTACTTCAATTGCTTTTTAATCTTCAATGTTTCTGCAAGAAATCATTAGCAATATTAGTAATCTAACAACAAATTAATAAAAAATATAAAACCCATACTTTACATACATTAAAACATACACATGCTAACATACTTTCATGCACTTCTAAATTCATATAAACATGCAAATGTAGAATTAATATGAGCTAACATGCATACACACATTCATTAGCTCATTCATATGCATTCATACACATATATAATCATGCTAATACATATTAACTAACACACTTATCATTATATAATCATGTATATTACTATCCTAGTGTGTCTCAAGTGCCTCTTATGAATACACATACATAGATGTAAATATCTTTATACATAAGCTAATCATCTAATAATAACTAAATAAAATATAAACAAAATACTAAATATGAAACTAAACACTTAATACAAATAATGCATTTAATCATTCATTAATTTAACTAACATCTAAATAAAGAAAATTAATATTTTCTCCCTATCTATCTCTCTCCTCCCTCTCTGGATGAAAGCCGTGTGTTCTGCCCTTGGCTTAAACATGGGGAGTCGGGAATCGGGATGGTAGACGTTCTTCTTCAGAAGAGAAGTCTGTAGTAGGCTTTTCTTTACCTCCGTGAAGAAGTCAGGTATTATCTGTAATAGAGATTATAGTGAAGAAGTTCATGCACAGATAAAAGTTCGTGCTGCTTTCATGCAATGACAAGCGCCACAAACTTTCTTTCAATTCATGCAAAGTGCATGCTTTTCTCGCTCACTTCAGGACCCACCTTTGATTTCCATTAAAACAGTTATCGGCCGTCTGATTTCCTTACGGAGGTGGTTAGGGAATATGTGTACTTCAACCTCCACCAGAGCACGCTGTCGGGAAGAAGGAGGTCGTGGCGGGAAGCCCGGCGCGTGGGGTTGGATCAGGCCCCGCTCTCGTGCGCCGTTCCCGCTGTCCTGCGAGCGGCGTCTGCGCGCTGGGCGCCTCGCCTGTGCTCTCCGGAGCGTGCGTGATCCTCGTAGGGTCCCTTGCCCCTCGGAAGTATCGAGACGTGGGACCGTGGGCGTCGGAAAGAGACGATCGGATACCGCAGTGATACACGGAATGCAGATCAAGCTCGACGATACAACGAAATATGAAACTGAAGTACTCCAATAAAAATTAATGATACAAACAGGCCGCTACAGTGCGGGCCGAGGGTACAATAAAACCGCTACAGTGCGGTGCGATGATACAATATGAAAGCCACCGCTACAGTGCGGGCTGGCTGATGTAAAATAGATCCCTGGCTACAATGCGAGAAATCGCCCACAGGATTTCGCTTCGGTCTTCGCAGTCCAAGCTTTTCTTCCAACTTTACTTCGGTCCGTTCTTTACTTCAAGTACCCTCCGCAATGGCCTTCCTTCTCTTTACTTCAGATAATCAGAAACCCGCATAAACCTGGAGGTGACAATCCACGAGCAAGATCCACGGGGTAGGGTAAAAATCATGTTAGTACCATTGAGGAAATGAAACACACTCATTATGCCTTGATTTCTTTACCTGAAAGTTCTTATTCTCATCTATGGAAAACAAATGTATTGGTTTGGAAAACATGAAGTAAAGTCCAACATGTTAATAGCTAAAGTTGAAATCAGAGTGAGTGCATAGATCATTCGGTTTCTTTCTTTATCAATATTGATTACGTCGTATGATTTAGCTCAGAATGATTCATTGTTGAAAGGACTCGAATGAAAGGATCTTATAATATTCCAGTATTCCATATATGAAAGCGCACATCTCATTCTAATTATTTATTGACCTCTCTCTCTTCACAGTTCTTTTAGTTCTTTCTCTGCAGCGCACGCACAACAAGAATTATCTCTCTCTTTCGATTAGATCTTGGTTCGGGTGCGCCGCCAATTGTCTATATGGGTCGTTCTCCCTCTCTGTCTCCCTGAATATTTGCGACTCCGAACGTTTCTAGCCCTTTCTCTCTCTCTCTCTCTCGCTCTCTCCCTACGATTTTGCGCTGCAGCAGCCCTGATTCTCTGCCACCCATCTCTCTCTCTCTCTCTCTCTTCAGATAGCGACGGACGTCCCAACAAATCTCTCTGTCTACGCAGCTCGCAACAGGCGGAGACCCTTCTTCCTTCCTATCCTGAATCACTACGGTCGTCCATTTCTGCCGGTGTCAACTAGCCAATCAATCTACAATCTCTCTGCCATCTAGATGCAACAAGTCTGTCTCGTGGCGATACAACAGAAGATCGACCGCTCTCTCTCATCAGCAAATTGGCGCACGCACATGTCTACGCATCTGTTGCCTTGAGACTCTCCCGGAGGTTCTACAGCTCAGAAGGCCGACAAGATCTCTCTCTCTCTCTCCGACCCAACATCTGCGCTGCAGCTTGCAATATCTCCGCTTATCCTCTCAATCACACGGTTCTGCCGTCAACAGCTGCATGCGCGGTCGTCAACATCCCTCTCTTCACCACGTATTCTCAAATTGCCTGCGCAGCACACAAGTAGCTACTCCACCGACACTCTCTACGTGGCAATACAGCGCCCGAGTACGCAGCTCTCTCTGTCTTCAATCTGCTACAACATTTTTTTGGATTGTTCTGCGTCAACCTATCTCTGTGCACTCTTTCTTCATCGGATTGTGTTCTTGCCTGCGCCCGAGAGCTATGACCATTTCCTCCGAAATCTCCTGCGTAGCGCCGACTCCTAGATGCTGCCACAATCTTGTCCAGCGTCGTCTTAGGAGCGCTGCCAGTTGCCTATTCGCTCTCTCTCTATGCTCTCTCTGAATCGAATCTCCTTTGCGACGCATCAATATCCCTTTGACTCTCTCTGTCCATGCACGCAAGAGCCGCCAGATCTCCTAACAGCAGCGCCGTCATATCCGCGTGGAGTAGCAGATGCCTTCAGAACCTCAAACCGTCTGACAAGCCTGTACTAATCATTACGAAGAAGCTTTCAAGCATCCCTATCCCCCCTCGTATGTGCGTCTCTGCCAGCGTGTGTTGCCCTCTCTGTGCGTGCATCTTCTACGAGTAGTCAACTCAGAATCTCTTCATATTCATCAACTTCAACTTTGGTGTCTACTTTCAATTGAATTAGCACATTGGTGCTCATGACACTAAGCTTCCTCCGACTTTAAATTTCTATGCGTATGCTTCAGAATCTATGCGCCATCGATTCTCTCTCTCTCTCAATGGACTATCGTAATGAATGAACTAGAACATGAATGAACACAAACGAACAAGGAGCATACCTGGAGGTGACAATCCACGAGCAAGATCCACGGGGTAGGGAAGAAACAAATGAATTAGCACTTATTTATAGGCCCCCCCCTTGGACTTGCTTCTAGAATGTTCTAACCTCCCCAATGATCTTTCTATTTTTGGTGGACTTTTAATTTTTCCCTAAACTAAGGTTTCCATTTCACACTGGATATTTACAGTTTAATTGATTTTTAGGGTTTGGCCTACAGAAACCGCCATTTCCAAGGGTCCAACCTAAAGTTTTTGATCGGGAAAAGTAAGGGTTTACTCACAATTATCTTAAACTCGCCAATTCATGGGTTTATTTACAGTTTCGGCCTAAACTCCAAGGGTTTCCAAGGGTTCAAGTCCGATTTTCAGGGGGGTAAACTCACATTTTCAGGGGGTTCTGAGGGTCAAAACTAGGGTTTTCGTGTTTCTAATGTCAGTTATTTTTACACACACGTCTAACATATATCTCAAACTTATTTCTGCATCACACAATCAATCAATTTGGCCAAAATATGTACAGAACATACCACTCTCTCGTGAAAACATCACACAATACTCAGAAAATAATGAACTTTTGAAAAAAAACAATGCACACTCCCTGCGGGATTTCATCCCGACATTCGCCCCCGCTAAACCTGCACATCGTCTCGATGGGCCAACCTGCAAGACTCAACAGAAGCGCATCAGGGTTCTTTTAAAATCTCTTTACACTTTTTATCTTTTTCTTCTCAAAACTCAAATCATGATCTCATGCAGTCATGCAACTTTTATAAAGACTAGTACGAATTTTAGAAAATTAGGTAGATTCAAGCTTCACAAACATCATATTATGTTTCTGCGTCTGCAATCTGACAAGTAATCACATGAATAAATCGTCGGCTTTCTAGATCTTTTGTTTGTTCAACTGGTTCAGATCCAACTGCTTATTCTAAGTACTAGCATATACATATGTTTCTACTAACTCAGTTTGTAGAATATACCTCGATTCCTACTATTTATCTCCTACTTGTCCAACTCTCCAATAGATCTTTTCTTTTTCTTTACCTTTCTTTTTCATTTTTATTTTTCTTTTTCTTTTCCTCTTCATCTCAGCTCAGCATTTCTTTTTATCTTTTATTTTTCACAAATCGGCCTATGTCGAAATCGGGTGCGACTCATGGACTTGTCCACCCGGCCAAGTTTGTTCCACCTGTCTGCCGACCCGGCATAGCGCACGACATACACAACGTCAGCCCTGCATGAAATCGACGTCAGCTCGTGGCTCTGACCATCCGGTCACAGTGACTCCACCCGCCTACCGACCCATACAGGCGCATGACAACAGATAGGTCAGGCCTACGACGAAACTAGCTACGGCTCGTGGCCTTGATCACCCGACCAAGGTGGTTCCACCCGCCTACTAGCCCATCGTAGCGCACCAACAACATACACGCACATATAAGCTGGCATGAGTATGAATGTTTCTTTATAAATCATGATCCATATGGAGGTAAGATCTCATAGGAAATAAATACTAGGATCCAAAGTTTCCCACTCACTAAGTGTTCAAATCAATCAGCATATACATGCACTCGGTCTAAGCATGTCATCACATTCCCAAACTTTCACTCCCAAAAGTCTCTAGTCCACTAACTGATCCTATTCATATAATTTCTAGCCGCTCATGCTTCATGCAAACCCATAATAGATCTTTGTTATCTTCATTCTACATGATTTTCACAAACTCATACATATCTTTATCACACACAGTAATGCAATGCAAATGCTCTGACAGAAAGAAAACACATCTCAAATCAGAAACGTTTCACCTGGTCATTTTTCTTCATTTTGATCCAGCTTTTCTTTATCTTCATGGTCTATCATTCTTCATCAGCATCAGCCTCAGTGTCATCAGTTCCCTCCAAAAGTTCTTGCTCAATCTCATAATCCGCTTCATTTCTTTTCTTGAATAATTTTATCCTCTTTCCTGCAATCAAAGATCTCAAAGGAGTAGTGTCTAACTCACGAAGTGCATATGTACCATTTTCAAACACAGACGTAACCACATACGGCCCAAACCATCGTTTGGTCAATTTCTTCCTAGCATCATATTGAGTATCGAATGTACTGTCGTACACCAACACCCAATCATCTATCTCAATCCTATGTGGTCTGAGTCGATGGGTTTTGTCAAAATAAATCTTATTCTTTAGCCTTGACTCCTTTAACTTTTGGACTGCTTCTTTCAACTTTTCATTTCCTTGTTCTAACTGCTTTATTCTCAATGATAATAACTCTTCTCTTGTCATATCATCATTCCATGGGAGCGTCAACCATGTCACTATCTGAGTCTGGATGGGGAAGACTGGCTTCTGACAATACATCAATTCAGCAGGCATGAATCCTGTGGACCGAGTGTAAGTCATCCTATCAGCCCATAACGCGAATGGAAGAAACCTAGGCCACTGCTTGATGTCATCGCTGCAAGCCTTAGAGATCGCCTTCACAATGGAAGGATGACCTCTCTCGATTTTCCCATTTGCCTCTGGATTATAGGCAGTGGTGAGAGACAATCGAATTCCATGACGATCAAAGAACTCTTTTGCCTCTCTCGCATCCAACTCTCCCCTGTCCGCAACCACTTTCTCAACGTATCCGAATCTCGAGATCACTTCTTCTAAAAGGAATTTGCATACATTATAAGTAGTCTTCGTTCGAAGAGCTCGACCTTCCACATGGTTGGTCAAGTCCTCTCTGGCCAGTACAATGTATCTCATCTTATCTATCCCTTTGGGCATGGTAACAAGGTCGACCACCCACTTGTAATGGATACAAGGAGGGTAGGTCGGATGTAACGGGTCTCTATGCCTAACTGATGAATGCACCTGGCATGTAGCACAAGTGCCTACAAAATCTCTCACACTGACATAAATCCCTGGCCACCAGTAAGCTTCCCTGATCTTCTCATATGTAGCATAAAATCCTTTGTGACCCGCCCATAAGGTCTCATGCATCTCTCTCATAACTTTTCTCTGAAGACTCCTCGAACTCAATACTCTCTGTGGACTCTTCACCTTGCCTTTAGCGTGTCGCCAAATAAGCCCATCCTTCAAGAAAAAGTTGTAAGACTTTTTCCTGATGGATCTATACTTATTTGTGGACCAACCGGGGGAAGGTTTCAGAGTACTCAGATATCTCCCTATATC
Source organism: Ceratopteris richardii (assembly GCA_020310875.1). Lineage (NCBI taxonomy): Eukaryota > Viridiplantae > Streptophyta > Polypodiopsida > Polypodiales > Pteridaceae > Ceratopteris > Ceratopteris richardii. The sequence continues at coordinate 1,883,497 of CM035409.1, forward strand.
TCTCCACTCACCATCATACTCATTCTCTCGGAACTGCTCATATACATACACCAATGGATCGTATCTTATCATATGTATATCCTTTTCTACCTCATCATCATCATCAGACTCATCATCAAATTTCGCTCTTGAAAGCATATCAGCCACTGTATTCGACTTCCCAGCTATGTGTACAAATGCAGGATTTATAAACTTTATATAAGAGATCCATCTAAGCATGGCAATGTCCGGAGATGAACAATTTGCAATCATGCCAATCAGTGGAAGACAGTCAGTCTCAACTATCACATTCGCCCCAATGAAATACTCTTTATCGCTCTTTAAAGCAGTCACCAATCCCCATAACTCTCTCTTAATCTGTGGATATTTTCTTTGGGTATCATGTAGGATCTTAGCACCAAAGCGCACTGCATATCTCTGCCCCTCATCATCATCTTGCCCTATGACCCAGCCTATGCCAATAGGACTGGTATCAACGGTCAAAATGATAGGTCTCTGATCTGAATAGTCAACACGCTTCAGAATTGGAGCTTCAATTAGCAGCTGCTTCAGTTTACGCATAGCTCTCGACTGTTTCTCTGTCCATACAAACTTCTTTCTCTTTCTCAGGAGATCATATAAGGGGTTCGCAACGTGAGCAAAGTGAGGAATCCATATCACATAGAATACACAGGCTCCTAGAAACCTTCTCACCTCACTGACATTACGACACACTTCAGAGATCCTGCTAATGGCCTCAACTTTCTGCGGGTACGGCTTGCGGCCATAATGTCCACACAGATGTCCTACAATGAGGACCTCATCAACGCCAAAAATAGATTTCTCTAAAGAAAGTGTTAGTCCCACATCTTCAAATCTCTCAAAGATCCTCTCACAATCAGCAATATGATCTCTCACAAACTTTCTACATCCTGAAGCATCTAAACTCACATCTTTCACTCTTTCCTCACATCCCTTTATTGGAACATCATCAATGAATGGCATAGTCACAGATGGTATAAAGTCTCGTAAAACCAGATTCATGGCATTCATCATGTGAGCCACAGAATTCGTCGCTCCCTGCGGCAAAGTACACATGCGTACAAGGCCCAGTGGAGTCCTCATGGTCGTAATGTCTCTACTCTCCATAGCCAACTGAAACTGGTCATAACCTGAATACAGATCACCCATAGAGTAGATGGAATGCCCAGCAAATGCTTCAGCAAACTCATCCACTATAGGTCCTGTCCCTACATTTCTAATTGTGACTTTATTCACAGGCTGCAGATCCTGAATGAAACGAAGCTTCCCATTTTTCTTCGGCACAGTAAACCACCTATTCGAATATGGAGCCGAGGAAGGTTCCAATATCCGCATGGAAATCTTTTCCTTTAGCAACCTCATTAGCTCAGGCTAAGTGAGCCTTTGGGACTGGTATAGGCCGGATATTCCATGGTATATGTGGCACTGTAAAGATAATCATGGGAGGTACTTGTTTCGGGTCTGCACAACCTATCTCATGTGGGAAAAGTGCAAACGCTTTTTCGTGTTTCTTGATGACTTCAATAAATTTTTGTTTTTCTTCTTCTCTCAGGAATGGTTTTTCTCCAAACTTGATCTCTTTAATAGTCTCATCAGTGAAATGATGCCCTATGAGCTCTCGTCGTCTCAGCATAGGGTCATCTGACACTCGCAGATACTTTTCATGACTATCTTCAGGCAATGGCTGAGCTATAGGCTTCACTTTCTTATCCACAGTCTTATACTTCGTATTTACATTTACTTCATGCTTTCTCATAAACTCCTTAATCATCTCATACTCTTGGATAGAACTGAGCATAAACATTTCTGATTTCTCATTTCTTTCAAATGCCTTCTCAAGCTCTTCCAGAGTAGTCGAACTTCTCTCCAACTGGATCACATCTTCAATCTTCTCATCAGGTAACATCATTCCTAAATCCTTATAGTATCTCTCATGAACTTTTCTGAATTTATTTGAAACGTTTTCTTTCTTTAAGCATAGCAACTTGAATGCAGATGAATAAACAGAAAAACTTTCAAATCTTTGTACAGAATCATGCGAGACATCAAACCAACTCCCACTGTTGTCTCGCTCAACAGTGGATCCTAACAGAAATTTTGATCAGCAGAAGCTCCATACTCTCCAACAGGCATACACTCATCATGGTCATGTGAATTAATAGGTTTCTTTCTTATATTCTTTCTATTCCTAGAGTGATTTGGACACACAATCATCACTTGCAAAGAATGTAGACCAGATCTAGAACGGATTCGTGCATAGGCAGATCCATCATCCATGGCCTTAGTCTCCATTCTTACCTCAGCTATAAAGGGCTGCCCAAGGATAGCCTCATATGAACAATGGTCCTGGACAAAGAAGTGAAATTCCTCAGAAATCCCACCTATGGTCACAGGCACAAAGGCGCATGCCCCAAGCAATGCTCCTGAACCATTATCCGCTGTCCTCATCCTCCATCCATGATCTTTGTCAATCGGCCACCTAAACTTATCATAGAGCTTCTTAGAAATCAAATTTATCTCTGACCCTGAGTCAATCAAGGCCAGAGCAAAACATGACTCCTCGTTGCTCCCTAACTTTATCTTCATCTCAGGAGTTCCTCTCGCCCAAAAGGTCCTGCTAAACTCACTTTCTGTCTTCCTCATTTCATCATCAGGTATGATAGGACCTAGAGAATTTTTATGACACCTGGCAACCTCATCATCATCATCATCAGATGTATCACTCAATGTAACTGCTTCATTTATTACTTGAATATCTTCAGATGCTTCTTCCATCTCTACATCTTCAGGTAATGGAAACCTCTTTCTCTTAACCAGCCTTATGAAACTGTCCTTGAACTCAGGCTTTGCTATGGAGAAGACCTGCTCCAAGGACATGGTCACTTGGCTTTTCAGTAAAATATCATTTAATATCTCTCTTGCATCATTTTTCCTTTCCAACTCAGAAATTAATACAGCCTTTGGAGTTCTCTTCTTTTTCTTCTTCTTTTCTTTGTCAGCCTCTTGAATACTTTCTTGAATTTGATCGGCCTTTTGAACAGGTTCTGGTTCTTTCTCTTTCTCTTTAGTCAGTTCTTGAATCTTAGTTGGCCCAGCTGGCCTCTTTCCCTCTCTTATCTCTTTTTTCTTTGCCTCTTCCTTTGAAACAACAGGCTCTTTGAATTGTACTTTCTTCTCATGCTCTTTAGCCTTTTCTTCGGCCTCTTGACTTTGCTTTCTAGTCACTCTTCTTTCAGGCTCAGTCTCTCCCTGACTCTCATCCCTTTTCCTCTTTTCCTCTACATTGGCTATATGGGAATAGACCGAGGATTCATCAACAGGAGACTTCCAGGCAGTCTTCTGCATAATCGCATCCCTAGCCCTCACTAAAGCCTCAATGGAATAATTTCTTTGGGGTCGAGGTCTAAGCACTTTTTCATCTTCCTCCTCAACAGGTTCTAATCGTGCAGCTGATGTACTTGCATTATTGCCAGATAAATCTTCATAAAACTTCTTCATTCCCCCCTTTCCCCAATTCACAGGTAGAGGAAGGCGGGTCCTGAAGTCACATAACTTCTTATCGATATCTATCACCAGTTGATGCTCTTTTGCTAGCTTAAGCTCTTCACAGGCATATGAAAAATGCTCTTGTGCATCACACCATACGCATCTCTTAGCCCCTCCAAACCCACCAGTCGCGCGTCTCTCAAAAGGTCCAGTGTTTCTTTGAAATGTGGTTTGCACTGGTGGTGTAGGTATCTGTTGGGCAACAGGCTGCACTAGAGGTGCAGGTTGTGGCATCACATAGCCGTGCATATTTGGAATGGGCATAGTGCCTCTCTGTAATGTATCTACATAACTCGTACTTGCCTGAGGAGGAGCGGGGTCCTGATATCCCATAGAATTAACTTTATTGTGAATACTCGCCATTTCTTTTGACATAGACGCTTGCATCGTAATAAGATTCTCTATCTGTCGACTGAGAATCTCAACCTGTAGCTCTATTGGTGATCGCGAAGTGGACGCAACATTAGCAAAAGCTGACATTGCAGGCACATTCGGAATTGCCGGAAGTGGAGCTTCCCTAGGCGGTTGTGGTGTTACCACTGCAGGTCTATCGTATAACACCGCCTGGCGTTGCCTCATTTGGGCAACCGCTTCTACCTCTCTCCTCACTACACCCCAATCTTCAGTCAATCCAAATCTCTTCCCAGGCTCTTCAATCCTCCTTTCGACCTCAGTCCTGTCTTCAAGACTTAAAATTCTAAGAAAAGATATAACTAAGTCAGGTTTCAAAGCATCTAAATCGGCCTGTGGAAGTTGTTCATATCTTCTCAGGAACTCATTCAAAAGTTGAGTGAGGGATGCAGTGGGCTTCGGAGAGCTTATCCACCGCAAGAACCCTTCTCTACTGTGTTGGGAAAAGTCTTCTAAATAAAACAGCTTATGTAATTCTTTTCTGAATTCGGCCCAAGGCTTTGCTATATGTGCAGTAATAGGGGCTAAAATGGACCCTGATACTACCCGTGTAAAGTAATGTATAAACACATCCTCGGGTAGACCATAAATCCGTGCCTGTTCCTCAAAAACATCTAGGTACTCGGTTACGTTCAAGCCTGTAAACTTCCCTTTTTCTCTCAATACCGCTTGGACTACGCGGGCCCCTTGTTTCTCTATTACCATTTCCTTGAATATATCCTCCATCTCTCTTCTCTGCTCTGTCCTAGAACGTAACACAAGGTCTAGCGTAAGTGGCTCAATTATTTCTCTAAGCTCTGAGTAGAGATCAGAGAAGAGGCTTGATGAGTCACGAGCCAGGAGTTAAAGGTCAGTCTAAGCTCTCTGATTTGCCTAGGCCAAAGTCTAATCAAACTGTCCTCTCTTCGATTCCCAAGATTTCAATGTATTTTCCCCCTTTTTGTGATAAGTTTTCTAATGTTTTGTCTAAGCTATGAAATCAGTAAATCCCTAATCTTAGCAAGAAAAAAAGTGCTCACACGTATGGACTAAACTAATGCAAAGCGTGGATGCTCAAACGCAGACAGCAAGACAGTCTTTCTGTTTCAACAATGTGTGTGAAACAATGCAAAATTCAAATAACTTGAAGTGCTAGTACCTGGAAATCTCTGTCCGATGCCGAGGTTCTTGTCTCTTTCCTCAAGGAGTAGGTGACGCGATGAGGATCACCGGGCAACCGCCTCACTTCACGTCGGGTTCAGGTGTCGGGAAGAAGGAGGTCGTGGCGGGAAGCCCGGCGCGTGGGGTTGGATCAGGCCCCGCTCTCGTGCGCCGTTCCCGCTGTCCTGCGAGCGGCGTCTGCGCGCTGGGCGCCTCGCCTGTGCTCTCCGGAGCGTGCGTGATCCTCGTAGGGTCCCTTGCCCCTCGGAAGTATCGAGACGTGGGACCGTGGGCGTCGGAAAGAGACGATCGGATACCGCAGTGATACACGGAATGCAGATCAAGCTCGACGATACAACGAAATATGAAACTGAAGTACTCCAATAAAAATTAATGATACAAACAGGCCGCTACAGTGCGGGCCGAGGGTACAATAAAACCGCTACAGTGCGGTGCGATGATACAATATGAAAGCCACCGCTACAGTGCGGGCTGGCTGATGTAAAATAGATCTCTGGCTACAGTGCGAGAAATCGCCCACAGGATTTCGCTTCGGTCTTCGCAGTCCAAGCTTTTCTTCCAACTTTACTTCGGTCCGTTCTTTACTTCAAGTACCCTCCGCAATGGCCTTCCTTCTCTTTACTTCAGATAATCAGAAACCCGCATAAACCTGGAGGTGACAATCCACGAGCAAGATCCACGGGGTAGGGTAAAAATCATGTTAGTACCATTGAGGAAATAAAACACACTCATTATGCCTTGATTTCTTTACCTGAAAGTTCTTATTCTCATCTATGGAAAACAAATGTATTGGTTTGGAAAACATGAAGTAAAGTCCAACATGTTAATAGCTAAAGTTGAAATCAGAGTGAGTGCATAGATCATTCGGTTTCTTTCTTTATCAATATTGATTACGTCGTATGATTTAGCTCAGAATGATTCATTGTTGAAAGGACTCGAATGAAAGGATCTTATAATATTCCAGTATTCCATATATGAAAGCGCACATCTCATTCTAATTATTTATTGACCTCTCTCTCTTCGCAGTTCTTTTAGTTCTTTCTCTGCAGCGCACGCACAACAAGAATTATCTCTCTCTTTCGATTAGATCTTGGTTCGGGTGCGCCGCCAATTGTCTATATGGGTCGTTCTCCCTCTCTGTCTCCCTGAATATTTGCGACTCCGAACGTTTCTAGCCCTTTCTCTCTCTCTCTCTCGCTCTCTCCCTACGATTTTGCACTGCAGCAGCCCTGATTCTCTGCCACCCATCTCTCTCTCTCTCTCTCTCTTCAGATAGCGACGGACGTCCCAACAAATCTCTCTGTCTACGCAGCTCGCAACAGGCGGAGACCCTTCTTCCTTCCTATCCTGAATCACTACGGTCGTCCATTTCTGCCGGTGTCAACTAGCCAATCAATCTACAATCTCTCTGCCATCTAGATGCAACAAGTCTGTCTCGTGGCGATACAACAGAAGATCGACCGCTCTCTCTCATCAGCAAATTGGCGCACGCACATGTCTACGCATCTGTTGCCTTGAGACTCTCCCGGAGGTTCTACAGCTCAGAAGGCCGACAAGATCTCTCTCTCTCTCTCCGACCCAACATCTGCGCTGCAGCTTGCAATATCTCCGCTTATCCTCTCAATCACACGGTTCTGCCGTCAACAGCTGCATGCGCGGTCGTCAACATCCCTCTCTTCACCACGTATTCTCAAATTGCCTGCGCAGCACACAAGTAGCTACTCCACCGACACTCTCTACGTGGCAATACAGCGCCCGAGTACGCAGCTCTCTCTGTCTTCAATCTGCTACAACATTTTTTTGGATTGTTCTGCGTCAACCTATCTCTGTGCACTCTTTCTTCATCGGATTGTGTTCTTGCCTGCGCCCGAGAGCTATGACCATTTCCTCCGAAATCTCCTGCGTAGCGCCGACTCCTAGATGCTGCCACAATCTTGTCCAGCGTCGTCTTAGGAGCGCTGCCAGTTGCCTATTCGCTCTCTCTCTATGCTCTCTCTGAATCGAATCTCCTTTGCGACGCATCAATATCCCTTTGACTCTCTCTGTCCATGCACGCAAGAGCCGCCAGATCTCCTAACAGCAGCGCCGTCATATCCGCGTGGAGTAGCAGATGCCTTCAGAACCTCAAACCGTCTGACAAGCCTGTACTAATCATTACGAAGAAGCTTTCAAGCATCCCTATCCCCCCTCGTATGTGCGTCTCTGCCAGCGTGTGTTGCCCTCTCTGTGCGTGCATCTTCTACGAGTAGTCAACTCAGAATCTCTTCATATTCATCAACTTCAACTTTGGTGTCTACTTTCAATTGAATTAGCACATTGGTGCTCATGACACTAAGCTTCCTCCGACTTTAAATTTCTATGCGTATGCTTCAGAATCTATGCGCCATCGATTCTCTCTCTCTCTCAATGGACTATCGTAATGAATGAACTAGAACATGAATGAACACAAACGAACAAGGAGCATACCTGGAGGTGACAATCCACGAGCAAGATCCACGGGGTAGGGAAGAAACAAATGAATTAGCACTTATTTATAGGCCCCCCCCTTGGACTTGCTTCTAGAATGTTCTAACCTCCCCAATGATCTTTCTATTTTTGGTGGACTTTTAATTTTTCCCTAAACTAAGGTTTCCATTTCACACTGGATATTTACAGTTTAATTGATTTTTAGGGTTTGGCCTACAGAAACCGCCATTTCCAAGGGTCCAACCTAAAGTTTTTGATCGGGAAAAGTAAGGGTTTACTCACAATTATCTTAAACTCGCCAATTCATGGGTTTATTTACAGTTTCGGCCTAAACTCCAAGGGTTTCCAAGGGTTCAAGTCCGATTTTCAGGGGGGTAAACTCACATTTTCAGGGGGTTCTGAGGGTCAAAACTAGGGTTTTCGTGTTTCTAATGTCAGTTATTTTTACACACACGTCTAACATATATCTCAAACTTATTTCTGCATCACACAATCAATCAATTTGGCCAAAATATGTACAGAACATACCACTCTCTCGTGAAAACATCACACAATACTCAGAAAATAATGAACTTTTGAAAAAAAACAATGCACACTCCCTGCGGGATTTCATCCCGACAACGCTTTATCATCTATCTTACCTCCGCCATACGCCCATTGCCCACTATCTCATAGCTAATGCATCACTAAGATGGGCGCCATCTTATCACTGTGAACAGTAGTAAACCCGATTAAAGATTTGCTATATAGTGAAGCAGGTGGGAAGACAGATGTCCATCTGTGTGGTGACTATAAGATTATGCAACTTATGAGTTCAACCTCCGGAATGTCGATTCGGTTACATGCAATGGTATCTGTTCCTGTAGAATAATGCAAGGGCTCTCATGATAATGGCTTTATAATAGTCTGCGTGGTTTGTACTCTCCTTGAAAGTTCAGGGAGCCACGTTGAACGCAAAGTTTTGAGTCCACCGGCGCCTGTAAACTCTTCCACGAGACTGTTATAGTGCACAAGTTTGACAACCTGCTCGTTGAAATGCATGTGCCCACCAAGCCCGCAGTCGCCCATCCGTTCTCTTTGCCGATCAACGTTAACACGCGCAGCAAATGACAAGTATACCTCTAAGGTGGATGCGCTAGATCAGATGATCTCGGGCAGAAGACAAAAGACAGGTTGGATACTGATCTGCTATGGAAAAAGGAACGAATATGACCTGATTCAGAGAATCCGCAAAACTACTGCTAATTGGATCTACAGAAACGCTGTTAGAGGGGAAGCCTCTCCGAGATCTGCCGCTCTGTGTCATACGCAGATCTAGACTCAGTCCGCTTTCTTTGTTCCCTTTGACATGGCGGAGACTCGACAGAGAGAGCTCTTACGAGCAGACATGGACATCATATATCAGACAAAGTTTTTACAAGTCAACATAGTTCTACGCATATATCGAGACAGTGAGGTGATCTGCCTTTTCAAAGTAACGAGGTGGTTGCTGCCGCTTTGAGAAGCTGGCGAACGTGCAGCCATTGTAATGGCTATCCTCTTTATCAGTCAAGACATTCTATCACAAGAGTTTGCGTGTGCAAACGCTTGTCTAAAAGATGGGCTTTCTCTTCACGTTCTCTCTCCACTTTCTCTCTTCAGTGCAAGTAGTCGGGTAATTCATAACAGCAAAGAAGAGGACATCTCTTACTCTCTCTATAATATCTCTATACACAACGTCACCATTTCAATCTCCCTAACTAGAGTGAAAGAAAAATAAGATAAAGGGAGCATGAAGAAAATTACCTGCAAGAAATCATTAGGAAGAACTAGACCTCATCATACATATAAATACATACACAAGTCCTTCCTAATCCACTCTTTTGGTTTCTACTTTACGTTTGCATCCACACTTTAATCCACACTTAATCACCACTCTTTTAATTAGCTTTATGCACACAACTTACTTTCACCTCTCTTTTCATCTACATTAATTCTCTCCACTCTTTCTCTTAACCAACTTTTTCACTTTAAGTGCATCTTCCTTTCAGACCACTCCTTAATTCACTTTAGTTACACACTTAGCTCACACCATTCTTTAAACACTTTTCATATATATCACTCATTAATTATCCACTTCATTTTCATTTTAATTCAATTACCCTAAATTTACTAATTAAATAATTTATTTAAATTAAACTTAGCTTACGGTTTTAATTAATTAGAACCTTAATATTTAAATGCACTTATATGCTTACAATCATTAATAATAGCATAGATTAATTTTTAAATAATAAATATGTAATTTTTATATATTAATGTTTTTAAATAACATTGATTTTAACCCTTTAAATATAGTAAACCCTAGAAAACCTATTTGCAGCCCATCAAAACCCTATTAAAACCCTTTAAAAATCATTGATAACCCATTAGAATCTTTCTAATTCCTTGTAAACCCTAACATGAACCCATTAAAATCTTTTGAGACCCTTCAGATGAACCTAATTGACATAAAATCATGTGAACTTAGACAACCCTAGGGTTAAATACCCATGAATCAAGCATGTATAATTATGAAATACTCATTAAATATGAAATTAGAGTAAACCCTAATATTAACATGTATTCTTTATCATTTCCTGTATCTGCAAACACTTCAAAAATGGTTAATTCCAATCAACATAATTGTTTAACAGTGATATACAAGATTAGAATTCACCAATTAAGTTAATTGTATTTTATCTGGTCATCAACTGGAAAGTTGAAAACTTTCCGACAACGCGTGCTTTTATAAAAATTTCCGTTACATTTGTCCCACTCCGGTGGCCGACTAACATACCTTCAAGCCAATTTTCATAGCAATCTAAGGTTGTTTGTAAATTGCTCTTTCCCCACTGCTTCTCGCGTACTCTTCACTGTCGGCCTTCTCCACGAGCTCTCTAGAGCCACACTAGCTCTGCTACCATGTCACGAGGAAGGAGATAAGGAAGAGAGCTCATGCACACACACTCTCACACACACACTCAAATTGAGGCAAGGAAGAATGATCTTCTTCTTCTTCTTCTTCTATTACATAAAAGGGAATGTACAAGGATGACCTAAAAACAATAATACAACTACTCCAATATATAAGGACCAATACATAAGGAAAAACCTAATGTCGGCGAATGAGTGAGCAGGCAAGAAAAAAAATGTGCCATCACTCTCGGTAGATAAATCTAATAAAGCTTAATGAAGTATCCATGACATATACTGACATGACCACTATACATGTCAGAGAAATAAAAAAATGATATGTGTCATCCTGAATCATCACATGTTGAGCTTGATATCTCAACAGAATGAAAATTTTGAATTTAATCCAATTCTAGTAGATGCACCTAGTGTTCAAATGAATATTCGTTTTCCAATAATGCTATTGATTATGATGTTCTTGATACCTCTTATGAGTTCATGAGTGTAGGTCTTGATGTAGAGCCAATTGAAGATTCTGAGTTTGAAAGGATCAAACAAATGGTGACTATCTTTGAGTTCTTCGTGCATATTTTATTTAAGATAGACTTTTGAGAAATTCTTTCATGGATTGCATGTGTGTATATGGTTGTTTGGGTTTAATGCTTTTCATCCTTTGTTTCATTTTACGAGTGTAGGAAATGATCAAATCAAAACAATGGAGATGACAAATGAAACATGTAGTTCAAGAAATTCTTTTCATTAGCTTCGTCCTTTAACCTTGATCTCTTGCACCATCTTTGAGGTTCATGGCATATAAAGTGTGCACATTTTAAATTGAGAAGAGCACATGTTTTAATTCCCCTAGGTGCACATTCGTTTGCACATGAGATATGTTTTTGAATATTATAAATAAAAGTACATTGAGCCTTAAGTGAAAATAAGAGGAGTTGTGAGTGAGGACAAAAGAGATTGCGTTTGAGATTAAAATTTATTAGTGGAGAATGATTGCTTCCTCATTTACACCATCATTGATAATGATTGCACTTAGAGTATGCATGTTTGAAAATGTAAGTGCACATGTGCTTTCAAAATCTTACGTCCAATTGCACACTAAATAAGTTGTAAATAGATGAAAAAAATATGAGTTTCAGAATACATGAAAAGCCTCATCATCAATCGCTAATTACCCCTTTTATTGCACCATTATGTTTTGATGCATTCCAAGTATGCATGTGTAGGTCCTACTACAAGGCCATGCAGAGGCACATGTGTTTGATAACCCATGCACTTCCTTTGTATTGGAACTCAAGTAGTGCTTTTTTGGGTATATTGAAGATTCCAGAAACAACTTGGAAGATTCCGGATATATTGACTCTACCTTCGGATTTTGAGTGTTCAATCTATTGACTCTAACTTGGAAGAGGAATATGCTTTTACTTGAATATGAAAACTACATGAAGTCGAAAAAATGTGTTGATATCACTTCGCTATGGCATAAATGTGTCCACATATGTTACTTTCATTAGTCATTATTCATTTTCAACGCAAACGGTTGGTTCCAATAAGGAGTCAAGAAGTAAAAATAATTTATTCTCCTAAGATCTACTTGGATTACCCATTAAAAAAAACTTAAGAGACGGGAGGGTTACTTAGATACTTTTTCTTTGAATAAACATTGTCCCTTTCTTTTTTGCCATTGTTCGTTCCTACACCGTTCGATTCTGTTTGGAAACCTTTTAAAGGTGAGATAAATCTAGTTGAATGTTTAATTCTTATTCTGACTTAATAAAACTATCACATTGTAACCCAAACGGGTGTGGTGTAGCGGATAGCATCGAACGCCGTGGGGCAGAAGGCTTCGGTTCAATTCCTACACAGCTGGATATTTCAATTCATTGTCATTTCAAGTTTCTTTGTACTCTCAAAAAAAAAATGTCACATTGTAACATGCAAAAAATCAGTCACATCTTGTTTTCAGAAAGATCTATGATCCTCATGTGCTGCGAGATCGTTCACCAATAAAAAAGGAACATGAATATCATTACCCTCATCCGAATCAAAAGAAAGTGATGATGATAATGATGACGACGTACTAAATCTGGCGAGTAGATTGAATAGATTGCTCAGTCTTATCGAAGAAGAAAATTTAATACATGAACAAAAACAGTTGTAGACATGAAAGTTTCTTAACCTAATTTTTTATTTTTTAAGAGAAATTCTTAACCTCATATATATATATATATATATATATATATATATATATATATATATAGAAAGAGAGAGAGAGAAAGAGAGAGATGAGTGTGTATGTGTGGGCGCGTGTGTGGGCGCAGTGTTGTATTTTGACGGTCGACCATGCCCCTCAATTTTGAAGGTTATGTAAAGATCATATCTGTATTTGCTGATTTTAATGTATTTTTTGAAGGTTGTATAATTTTTTGACCTTATTCTACGATAAAAAATGGTCAAAATGAGCAATACGGCCATCAAAAATCAACACTGTGTGGGTGTGTGTATGTGTGCTCGCTCGTGTGTGCGTGTGTAATATAGATATCACACTGATCATTCAGAGAAGTTGTTGTCCCTTCTTTGCACGCTTCTTCTTCCTGTCAGCTGTCATTTTCCGTAGTTTGTACAGGAGACGAACAGCATTGGATAAAGTCAAATGAGTGAGTGGAAAGGGCCAATAAAGAGAAGGGGCATAGTAGCATACACCTCCATCTGCCTTTCTTTTTTGTGCAAAGAGAGCCGATCTCTCTTTCTATATCCTCCAATTCATAGTAGCATTGCCTCCAATCCTCTCTTTGTGCACCTCTCTAATGACATCTCCATCACCTCCCTCTCTCTGCACGATGTGTGCTGACTTCTCCACTACCTCTCTCTCCAGATCTTTGCCTTCGACTACCACAAGACTCACCTTGAAATCGACAGAGCAAAGAGCAAGCCTTATGCATCTAATCGTATACTAGTATATGTTGTGCGCTCCTCGAATCTAGTTATTCGCAGTAAATCACAAGGAAGACCCTCGTATGGGAAGCAACACATGAAACCTCATCGACTCCATCAAGGAATATAATGCAGCTATCTCTGTATGAGCTTGTAGAAAAAAAACCACGCTCCAACATAACCATTAAGAGATGCATGACGAAACAACAAAATGATACATGAAATCAACAAGACACACACTCTCTCTATCTCTCTCTCCTTCTTGGCATGGTAGGGATGGAGAGCATGATGGACATTGTCATGAAGAGAGAATCAATACTGTAATCATGAAGCATGAACATAAAAAAGGTGAAGCATAAATAATAAAGAATGAATAAGAAACTAAACGAACAAGAAAAGGCAAGGAGCATACATGCAGAGAGTCCACGGGGAAAACCAAATGAGCTTTGGGCATCTATGTATAGGTTTTCCCTTAGGACTAGTCTCTAGAATCTTCTAGCCTCCTTATTGAGTTTTCCTATTTCATGAATATTCTTCCATGTTCTTTCGCTATTTTTGGAAAATCCCATCTTTTATTTCTATTTTGGTTTTTCTCTTTCTATTTTTTCAAATTTTCTTTTTTTATTTTTATTTCTTTTTCTTTTTCCCCTTTTATTTTGGACTAAGGTTTTATTTTCCCAACTGTGTAAAAATTAATTAATTTAAAGGATTAAACTTAGGGTAAAAGGTAAAACTAAGGCTCCGACCTAGGGTTTCGATCAAGAAAAGTAAGAGTTTCCCTATGACTACGGTCAGGTATGTCAATTAATGGTTTTATTTACACTTACGGCTAAAATCATAGGGTATCTAAGGGTCAGGGTTTGAAGGGTTAAAATAAGGTTTTCTAAGGGTCAAACCTTGGGTTTCAGGGGTTTCCAAGGATTAGATTGCATGTTCCCTAGAGATTTAAGGTGAAAGTGATATCGTTTTCCAATGGGTTTCTAACGAATCAAGCCGGTTTATGAGGTTAAAAGCTACGGTTTTAGGGGTTTAGAATTCGGATAATGAGCTATTTACAGATATATAGATCTAATGGACAAAAATGTCATGGTTTGTCATCACATAAATATCAAATCTCAAAACATGCACATTTTATAACTCTCTTATAGTAAAAACTTCATATCATAGATAGAAAACAAATGAAATGGGGTGAGGTGGAAGGAGCAATAAAAAGGTTTGTAGAAAAGCAAAGAACCATGGCAAAATTCAGGCAAGATTGGCATGAGGACTCAAAAGACAAGCAAATGCTCGCTTCACATCAGCCGAACTCAAATACTCAAGCCAATCCACTGACTCGGAAGGATTTTGTGTCTCCCAACACCATGGAGAAAATGTTTAAGAGTTTTAGTGATGTCACAATTCACACTGTTAAACAATTGATAGAATCCTACTCCCCATAGACAACTATCGATTAAACCCTTAGGAATCTTGAAATTAAGAGGTGTAGGCATGAAACAAGAACAGTTGTAGACATGAATGTTTCGTTGTATTCATATATTCATTTCGCTTGATACATTCAACCCTAATTTTTAATTTTGAATGTGAAAGAGAAATTCTTAACCTCATATATATATATATATATATATATATATATATATATATATATATATATATATATATATATATATATATATATATATATGTATGTATGTATGTATGAGTGTGTGTGTGTGGGCGCGTGTGTGGGTGTGTGTATGTGTGCTTGCTGGTGTGCGCGTGTGTAATATAGATATCACACTAATCATTCACTTCCACATGTTCCTTTGTTCCTCCCATCATCGGGGCTCGTGCATATATAGCACTTGAAGATGTGGACATGTGAAAAGTATCTATCGGCTCTTTCCATCCGGTCATAACTTGAATCTCATTGGTTGCCGTCTTTAAGATCTCTTTATGCAATTTCCCTTGGTCTATGGATTTCATTACCTTGGACCATCATTCTGGATCACTATTATTGTCATTTATTTGACATGCATATGTAGATGTATGGGAAGTTGAAGCAACATTACCACAAGTGCCAAGGAAGAACACTTTCATGCCTCGTCAACCAAAATTTATGTTTATCTTTTCCCGAGTTTTAGAGTCATAGATCATCTTTTCGTTTATGAACACTAAGTTTTTGGCCAACACTTCTTTAAAGCTTTCACATGAGTATTTGTAGTGATCCAAGGAGTCACACTAGATACACCTCTTAATTTTAAGAGTTTTACGGGTTTTATAGATAGTTGTCTATGGGGACTAGGATTCTATTAATTGTTTAACATTTTGAATTGTGACATCACTAAGACTCTTAAACATTTCCTCCATGGTGTTGGGAGGCACAACATCCTTCCCAATCGGTCGATTGGCTTGCATATTTGAGTTAGTCTAATGTGATGCCTGCATTCTCTCGTCTTGTAAGTCCTCATGCCAATCTTGCATGAATTTTTCCATGGTTCTTTGCTTTTCTAAGAACCTTTTTTACTGCTCCTTGCACCTCACCCCAATCTTCTATGAGGCTGGATTCTATTTCCATGTCGCCTTGTCGAGATGAAATCCCTCAAGGAAGTGTCCATCAAGAATTTTTTTTAAGTTCATTTCATTTGTTTTCTGCGTATGATATGACATTTTGACTAGAAGAGAGTTATAAATTGTGCATGTTTTGAGATTTGATATTTATGTGACGAGAAGCCATGCCATTTCTATACATTAGATCTATATATTTGTAATTAGCTCATTATCCTAATTCTAAACCCCTAAAACCCCAACTTTTAACCTCATAAACCGGCTTGATTCATTAGAAACCCATTGGAAAACCATATCATTTTCACCTTAAATCCCTAGGGAACATGCAATCTAACACTAAGAAACCCCTTAAACCCAAGGTTTGACCCTTACAAAACCTTTTTTTAACCCTTCAAACCCTAGGTTTGACCCTTAGATACCCTAATTTTTAGCCCTAAGTTTTTAGCCATAAGTGCTAATAAAACCATTAATTTACGTACATGAACTTAATCATAGGCAAACTCTTACTTTTCGTGATTGAAACCCTAGGTTGGAACCTTAGTTTTGCCTTTTACCCTACATCTAATCCTTTAAATTAATTAAATTTGTACATAGTTGTGAAACCAAAACCTTAGTCCAAAAATAAAAAGGGAAAAAGAAAAAAAAATAAAAAGGGAAAAGGAAAAATTCAAAAAATAAAAAGAGAAAAATCAAAATAGAAATAAAAGATGGGATTTTCCGAAAATTGGAAAAAAACATGGAAGAAGATTCATGAAATAGGAAGAATCAATAGGGAGGCTAGAAGATTTTAGACAAAAGTCCTAAAGGAAAACCTATAAATAGATGCCAAAAGCTCATTTGGTTTTCCCCGTGGATTCCGTCCAGATATGCTACTTGCCTTTTCTTGTTCGTTTAGTTTCCTCTCCATTCTTTATTATTTATGCTTTACCTTTTTTATGTTCATGCTTCACGATTACAGTATTGATTCTCTCTTCATGACGATATCCATCATGCTCTCCATCCATGCCATGCCATAAACGGGAGAGAGAGAGAGAGATTCATGTTGATTTCATGTATGATTTTTTTTGTTTCTTCATGCATCTCTTAATGGTTATGTTGGAGCGTGGTTTTTTTTTCTACAAGCTCATATGGAGATAGCTACAATAGATGCCTTTATGGAGTCCATGGATAGAGGTTTCATGTGTTTCTTTCCATACGAGGGTCCTCCTTGTGCTTTATTGTGAATACTTAGATTTGAGGAGCACACAACATATACTAGTATAGGATCAAATGCATAAGGCTTGCTCTTTGCTCTATCAATTTCAAGGTGAATCTTGTGGCAGTCGAAGGCAAAGATCTGGAGAGAGAGAGAGGTAGTCAAGAAGCCAGCACACCGCATGCAGAGAGGGAGGTGATGGAGATGTCATCAGAGAGGTGCACAGATAGAGGATTGGATGTGATGCTATGAGAATGGAGAAAGAGAGGTGGGCTCTCTTTGCACAAAAAAGAAAGGTATAATTCTTGTTGATATATTTAGGTAGTGATGTGTGTTAACAGCCTAGGATTGCCAGGCCACTTTTTTCCCTCTTTCGAAGGTTTTTTCCCCCACCTTGTATATATGCCTTTAAGTGTACTGGGTCACTTATCTTTGTACATTCTAATGGTAATACATTCAATATTGTGTGTTGTGCTCCAAGCTTCTTCTTATTCCTTGTGTTGTCCACATGCTTTTGCAGACCTAAAACTCCAACAATTGGTATTAGAGTGGGTCCTCGCTTCATCTAGGAAGTCATTGACACCCTTCCGATCAGAGTCTCAAAATCGCATGGAAATTGGTGAGCATAATCAAGGTGATTTGAGTTTTCAAAATGACTTTGCTATGTCGTATTGCAATTGCAAACTAAGCTCATTTTGGCCTCCAGACACACTATCACAGTTCTTGTGTAGGTAGTTTTGTCTTTTTGTGCCAAAGGTATATACATGTATGAGTTTACGAGTATAAGTAGCTCAAATTCTGCTACAAGTTTAGCAAAAATAGATTAGGTGATTCTGTCAAACTTTTTGAGATACAATTGATTTTCTGCATTAGGGTATTTTAGTTAGTGTCCATGGCCGAATATAGTGAGGTATTCCATATGCTGGTTGTTGAGGATAAGTTGGACAATACCATTTACCCATTGTGGACTTATAAGATGCGCCATGTATTGGTTGCAAAACTAATGTGGAATATTGTGGAGGGTTTTGAAAAATGTCTTGTTACACTTACAAATACAGTTATTGAAGCTGATGTAGATGGTGTTGAAGATGGTGATATTTTTTAGGTTCTTGTTCCTGTTACGGTTCCTATTGCACCTACTGTAGAGAAACTTTATTGGGATGGCAAAGATGCTCAGGCACATGCAGTGATAGCATTCTCTCTTAAACATGCCATTATTCCTCATATTTTCTCTTGCAAAACAACTAAGGATGCTTGCGATACACTTACCACTTTATACCAGGCAAGGAATGAGGCTCAAGTTGCTTACCTCCAAAAATACTTGGAGAGTGAGCACATGAGTGACGGAGATTGCATGGATGATTTTTTGACAATGAAAAAAGATTTGAAGGAGTAATTGATTTTTGCTGCTGAAGTTTTGCTTGATAGTTCACTTGTGCAGACTGTTTTGAATGGTCTTCCAGATTCATATCAAAGTTTTGCTTCTAATCTTGGATTGGTGATGAAAGGCAATCCAAATGCCTTAACATTTGAGGAGTTGGTCTCTCTTGTATTGCAAGAAGAGTAGTCTAGGCAAACATGTCCATTATGCCCATTGCAGATCAAGCTTTCCTAGCTAGTCATAAGGGCAAAGGTATATGGAGGTTTTCTAAACTGGCTGCTAAAAAGGCAAGCAAAAAAGAGGTTGGAATGGTTGTTGTAGAGGACTCTACACCCAAAATATATTCTTCTAATCTTTTAGAAAATGAAGAAAGGGCGTTTACCATTGTTTGTAGTTATGATCCATCATCTCATGAATAGTGTATGTCTACATCAGATGTTTGGTACTTTGGTAGTGGGGCAACCAAACATATTACCTCGGAGCACAATTTCTTCTCTTCACTCGAGCGTGCTCCTACTGGGGATACTGTCACATGCACCAAGAAATCCTCCTATTTTTTCATGGGAGATTGTGAGATCATTTTGACTACTATTGATGGTAGTTCTTTTACATTATTGGATGCTTTATTTGTGCCAAGGAACACGAAGAATTAGTTATCAGTTTTATCTTTAGCCAAGATTGGCTTGGTTGTGAAAATTGTATGACAAATGTACAAATCATGGTCTATCAAATGGCAATGTCATTATTGCTTCTGGCATTTTTTGTCATGGGTTTTATAAGCTCATAGACTATAAAAAATCTATGAATGATTCAAGATGTGCAGTACATGATTCTCATGCTATGTAAGATGCAAAGCTTTGGCATGCGCACTTTGGTCATTCAAATTTGGCTAATTTGCAATGCCTACATAAATGTGAAATGGTGTCCTTTGTGCCTAAACTTAAGGCACCTAGTAAACATATTTGTGAAGGCTATATTTGGAAAATATGGAGCGTTCCTCATTCCAAAAAGATGGTTCAGCTTGAGCTACTTAGAAATTGCATCTTGTTCATAGTAATGTCTATGGTCCTATGCAGACACCCTCTTTTGGAAACTATCTTTACTTTGTGATTTTCATTGATGATTTCTCGAGGCATGCATGGGTATATCCATTGAGAGAAAAATCCAAAGTGTTTATGTGCTTCAAATAATTGTCGATCTTAGCTGAAAATCTGTTAGCATGTAAAACGGGCACCCTCCACTCAGATTGAGGGGGGAATATATGTCTTTTGATTTTAATAGATTTATGGTTGAAGGTGGGATAAAACATCAATGTATAGTGCCATATACGCCTCACCAGAATGGTTGTAGTCAAATGAAGAGCATGTCACTCATGGCGATGGTGAGGTGTATGGTCAAGAGTCACGCTTTTCCAGATAGTTTCTTGGTTGAGGTTGTTATGTGTGCAGCATATGTACTTAATAAGTGACCCACTAGAGCATTGTAGTTTATCACTCCATATGAGGCTTGGCATGATTGGAAGTCATCTGTCGCTCATCTCCATGTCTTTGGTTGTCTGGCATATGCATTAGTGCTTGAACAACAATGCAAGAAATTGGATGATAAAGTAGTGAAATGTATTTTTGTTGGGTAGAGTTCTGAAAGCGAAGGCCATTGTTTGTATCATCCACAGACTAAACACATTCTGGTTGGCCATGATGTTGTTTGTGTGGAAGATGCTATTCAACCATTACTTTCATGTACTAAGAAGACATCTCTTAGCTCCAAAGATATGCATGATATGTTGCTCCAACTTTTTATACGTTGATTGTCTAATGCTGGTCCAAATGAGGCAATTTCTCAGTCTTTATAGGTTTCATGTTATGATGTAGATCATTCCACTTCTGATGCACATTTACATGATGCACTTGTTGATGAGAGAACTGATATACAAGAGGCAAAGACCATGTTGAAATGGCTAATGCAGACTTTGCAAGATAGCAAATTAGATGCACTTCTATCATATCGTACTTGTTCACAAATCTCATAATGCTTCTTTTGCCTTAGATTGCTATGATATGGCTACCTCTAGTCTCTATGATGAGAATGAGCTTGTTTCATTTGATGAAGCAAAAAATTCAGAAAAGTGGATGGCTGCTATGCAATTAGAATATTATAATGCTATTCTGAAAAATGGTACTTGTTCTCTATGTGACTTGTCTCTTGGCAAGAAGGTGATTGGCACTAAGTTGATATACAAGATGGAGCATAAACATGATGCAAAAATTGACAGGTATAAGTCTAGGCTGGTTGCAAAGGGTTATGCTTAGGAAAAAGGCATTGATTTTGATGAGATGTTTGCACCTACATGTTGAATGACTATTGTTCATAGTATTTGTGCACTTGGAGCTAATCATGGTTGGAACATACATCAATAGAGCATTAAAACTACATTTTTGAATGGTGACTTGCATAAGGAAGTGTATGATTTTTAGTATTGGAGCAAGTCTATGACAAGCCTAGGTATTGGATTGAGTCCCACAAAGTCATAGAAGAAGCTTTAAAATGAAGACTATGTAAAGTTCACTTGTGAACTACCTCTTGTAACTTTTTGAAGTCTTACTTGATGTAAAAGTGGAAGAATCTTAAGTGGTTGAGTCCACTTGATCAAAATAGCAAAAAGAAGCCAGGAATTCATGATTTATGGTAGTTGGAGAATCAAATCAATCACTAATTGATTGAAGAGTGATTGTGGGAAGTTAGGCTCCCAAGATCAACTATAAATACATGGTAGTCTTAGTCGTGGTTATGTGAAGACATCCAAGAGCTGAGCTTTATACCATATCAAGGTGTGATTCCAAGGCACACATATGTGTCAGTAATTCCATTGTATTGTACAATCAATATACTTTCATTTTCATGATCATTTGAGTTCATATCTTCATGTTCTTATGAAGTGTACTGTTCACTACCATATCTCTCATTTTTCTTAGTCAGATTGCAGAGATGATTTCTCTGAGCTTGGTGCATCATTTCCAAAGTTTTAACCTGGTAATGTTAGCTCTTTACCTCTACTATATGCTCACCAATTTTCATTGTATTTGATTGTTGCAACCTTCAGTTATGAGCATTTGAAGTGAGCTGTGTCACCTCATCTTCTTCTTCTCAGCAGCACTCTCTTAGAACAGTGACCTTGTTAGAGTTGTTTCGCATTGCTACTTCACCACTTTCTTTGATTTAAAGCTTGTTAGATTGAGCATACTGTCTAGTATAGGCCTACAAAATTTTGTAATCATTTGATTCCTAAATCCTGAGATATTAGCATTTTACTGATCACAGGTTTGTGTATTGTTGCAGCCCGGGAAAATCGGGGTCATCCTTTGACTTGCTAAGCTTGTTTCTCTTTGTATAAATCATATTTTTTTATCAAATCACTCATGATTGTTAACTTACTAAGTGTGTAAGAGTTTCACAAAAGGAATTAAGTTAATTTCTCTTGTGGCTAGCGAATTGTTCAAAACTTTGGATAGATGTATGAACATAAATAGCAAGTTTTTGGCTCTTGAATCTACTCTAACTTATCTATTTTGATTCAACTTTTTGAGAGTGATCTTCCAAGGTACATAGGATGTCTAATACATCCCTTGGCAAGCTAAAAGGTTCCACAACACATCTGTGGACTTCATTTGGCTGGTGTCATGCAAAGTTTTTGTAGCACCACTTCATCTTCATCAACTACAAATCCATCTCTTCACAGTGGTATCAGAGCAAGGTTGGACAACATGGTAGATGGATTTCCTTCATCAATTGACAAATTGGATAGAGGTAATTACTCAGCTTGGTCATTAAGGATGGAAGCTTATCTCCAAGGTAGAAGTTTATATGGTTATGTGGCTGGAGATGAAGTTATGCCAAGGTTCAGGAACAAAAGTCAACCAACACAAGAAGAGCAAGAAAGATTGAGCACATGGTGCTCCAAGGATGCACTTGCAAGGTCTTATCTCCTCAACTCTATCTCAGATTTTTTTTTCCTCACATTAGAAGTTGTAAGACATCTCAGGAAGTGTTGGATGCACTTGAAGCCTTCTTCTCTTCGAGTACCAAAGCTAGGAATCATCAACTATGGCTGGATTTCACAACTCTCAAGAAAACTCCCAAACAAAATGTGAGTGATTTTGTCACAAATCTCAAGCACATAGCAGATCCGTTGGGAAGCATTAGAGAGGTAATAGATGAAGAGAAAATTTTAAAGCGGGTCATCAATGGCTTGAAGTCAGATGACAAGTGGGAAGCATTCACCACAGCTATGGATTTGTACATGGACATGTATGTACCTGATTTCAATACACTCATTGGAAAACCACTTACTCAAGAGGCAAAGCTTATCAAAAATAGAGAAATCTCTAAAGGTAATCAATCTTCAGCCTTATATACTGATAAGAGCAAGTCCAAAGAAAACAAAGGAAAGTCAAAGAAAGTGGATGATGAAGCAGGAACATATCAAGCTAACTATGCAGGTAGAGGAAGACATGGCAGAGGTAGAGGAAGAGGAGGTAGACAAAGTAGGGGGAGATCCCAAGTCTCCAACTCATGTTCTATTTGTGGATTAACTAATCATACAAGTGAAAATTGCTTTAGGAATTCAAGGAATCAAAGAGACAAAGGGTACAATAGAGGAAGCTATGGCTACTCAAGAAGAAGGTTCAACAATTATCATGGCAACTACAACAACTACAATCATTCAAACTATCAAAGAGGCTACAAAGAAAGGAGAGACTTCAATAACTACACAGAAGACTCAAACAAAGAGGATTCATAATTAATCATGAGCATGGCTATGCCACAAGGTAAATCTGATTACCATGTTTTCTACATAGATTCAGGTTGTTCAAATCATGTGGCAGGAAATGTGGCCCTCCTTTCAGATTTAGAAGATCCAAGGAACAAGCATGAGGTACAAATAAGAGATGATACAAGACACGTTGTGGAGAAAATACGAAATGTCAAAGCACCTGATGGAAACATCAACTAACTTAGTAAGGTACTCTATGTCCCTACCATTACAAAGAATTTGATAAGTGTTGGGTAGATAGTAGAGAAAGGGTTGCAAGTCAGGTTCACAAAAGCACGAGCATTTGTTGAATATCCAAGTCAAGGATTCAGAAGAATTGCAAAAGGTGAAAAGACGGGTAGATTGTTCACATTTGAAATACAAGACACTAGAAACATTGCTCTCTTTAATTATGGTAGTCAGACACTCACAGAATTGGAAGTATGGCACAAAAGGTTAGCAAATATTGTTGAAAGATCATTAAAGCAAATTTGCAGGGACCAAAGTGTACTTGGACTCCAAACTAACTTGTCAAAACAACACATGATTTATAAGTGTAGTGCATGTCAATTTGGAAAGTCTCATAGGTTACCATTCATGAAGAAATGTTATATGCATGGAGATCTCTTGGAGTTGGTTCATACAGATGTATGGGGACCTAGCAAGGATGCTTCAATATCTGGATCAAGGTATTATGTCTCCTTTATTGATGATTGCAGTGGATGGACTATCCTATTCATTATGAAAGACAAAGATGAAGTTTTTTCATGTTTCAAAAGATATTTGGCTCTTGTGGAGAATCAAACAGGTAAATCACTAAAAAGGCTAAGGTCAGATGGAGGGGGAGAATACTTCTCCCATGAGTTTGCTTCTTTTCTTCAAGAAAGAGGAATCAAAAGAGAGGTAACTACAAGGTACACTCCTGACAAAAATGGAGTGGTAGAAAGGAGGAATAGGACAATTGTTGACGCTGCAAGGTCCATGTTAAATGAAAAGCATTGGCCTAATTATCTATGGGATGAGGCTGTATCTACAGCCCCTTACTTGATTAACACGTTGCCTTCAAAATCAGATTAGATGAGAGAAGAGTTCAAGATAACTTATTTAGGATCACTTACCTACTTGCTAGGTTTGGAAGTTGTCTACAAAGATCATGGTTTATTTCTCACTCAAAGGAAGTATATCAACGATATGTTAGCAAAATTCAAGATGGAGCTCACAAATTGAGCTCACATAAACTCAGCTCATATAAATGGAGCTCACAAATTGAGCTCACAAACTCAACATATTTCAACCATAAATTGAGCTCACATGAAGGTGAACTCATAGAGGACACCACATCATATCAAAGCCTTGTGGGCAGTCTCAACTATGACACATTGACAAGGGTAGATATATGCTATAGTGTGAGTGTGCTAAGTCAATTCATGCACACAACAGGAAACCACATATGGTTGCTGCTAAGAGGATACTCAAATATCTCAAAGGAACCATAAATCAAGCACTTTATTATCCTTATGTATCTGATTTAGGGTTGAAGCTATTTTCTAATGCAGATTGGGCTGGCTCCAAGGAAGATTGAAGGAGCACTTCACATTATCTTACCTTTGCAAGTTCAAAGCTTATTTCATGGTCATCCAAGAAGCAACCCAGAGCTGCTCTCTCTTCTACTGAAGCTGAATACAAAGGTCTTGCCATAGCTACACAATAAGCTACGTGGATGAAGACATTATTCAAAGATCTTGGATTGGAGTTTGGAACTCCAACTATTTTTGGCGACAATATGAGTTCTATTGACTTAGCTGCTAATCCAATTTTTCATGCAAGGACTAAACATATTGAAGTTCATTATCACTATGAAAGAGAGAAGATTGTGAGCAAGGAGATTCAAATATCATATGTATCCAGTCATCAACAATGTGCAGATATTCTAACCAAAGCATTGGATGGTACAAAGCTTTGCAAATTCAAAGCCATGATTGGTTTGCAGGTAATCTTGGAAGATTGAAGACCTCAAACATACTTGGCTTGAGGGGGAGCTATCGGAGTAAGTCTATGACAATCCTAAGTATTGCCTTGAGTCCCACAAAGTCATAGAAGAAGCATTAAAATGAAGACTATGTAAAGTTCACTTGTGAACTACCTCTTGTAACTTTTTGAAGTCTTACTTGATGTAGAAGTGAAAGAACCAGATTTGTTTCCACTATTTGAATCCCTTGTTCCATAGCCGCTTTGCAGTTTGGAGGTTCCAAGACTCCACCCCCCTAATGCCGCTAATCGGGAACCAGATAGAGTCATTTTGTCTTATCCCAGCCCCCCACTTCCACTCATTACTGATTCTGATGAATTGTTTGGCCTTATTCCAACTCTTCCATAAAGAACACACGAGGCTAGAGCCTTTAGGGGACATCGGGTGGGGGGAGAACAAAAGAGTGAGAATCCCTATGTCCTTCCAACCAAGATGGCCAACCAGGGTAAGGTCTTCCATGTTTCTGAAGATCAATTTAGCCCAAGAGGACTCACTATTGCTCCACACCTTGATAAGCCACTTTACCGCCAACTTGTGAGCCAATCCAACAATATCCAAATTACCAAGCCCCTTGAGTCTTTCGGGCTAATGCAAGTTTCCCATTTGATTTTGGGAATCCCCCTCTTGTTGGGGCCCCCAGTCCAAAGGAAGTTTCTGCAGATTCTTTCCACTTTGGCCAATTATTTCTCCTTAGGTCTCCAACACGAGATAAAGTAAATAGTTGTAGATAGCATAAATGTGTTAACAACCATAGCACACCTGGCCAAGTTGACTTGCATACCTTTTCAATGATTTAGTTTGCTATCTAGCCTGGAAAGCACCGAGTTCCATCATTTGTCCATTGAGATGCCGAATCCCATCGGAATTCCAAGGACATGGAAGACTTGACCTCTAGGGATAACTTGACATGCCTAATCTAACAACAATTGGGGTGTAGGTCCGTTGATTGCTCTAAAAGCAATTTTAGCATGGTTGATTTTTTAACCTGATGCCGCACAAAAGGTGTCGAGGCACCACCAAAACACCCCAATGTTGTAATGTAGCATCCCCATCCGAAAAGGATAGGGATTAGGCACAAACAAAACTAAATATGCTGATAAATCAGAAAAATTGGATAGAAGAATGGGTTGGAGTAGTCGCTAAAACTCGACGCAGCGACTACTATTAAAGTAATTGAAGTAATCAGAATAAGATGTATGTGCATATGAATAGAGTTGTACAAGAGGAAAGGCCAGAATAGCCGCAGCACACAAGGATGGTAAATCTTACAAGGGAGCAACTTAATGGTAAATCTCACAAGTATTTGAATAGAACTCTTCTTGCTTTTGGAGGGCATGCTATAACTCCTTCACAAGCATTTTGGAGAGATTTCAA
This sequence comes from Ceratopteris richardii, assembly GCA_020310875.1. Taxonomy (NCBI): domain Eukaryota; kingdom Viridiplantae; phylum Streptophyta; class Polypodiopsida; order Polypodiales; family Pteridaceae; genus Ceratopteris; species Ceratopteris richardii. Next base: position 1,910,315 of record CM035409.1, read on the forward strand.
GGAAATTACTTAACAAACTGTAGAAAATCGTAGGTCTTATACAATAGGGAGTATGTTATTTACACCATTCTAGGCGTTTCTTGAATACATTGGGAAATTATGTCTCTCTTGCATGCAAGAGGCCCCACTTTCTATTATTTGGTTTGAGTACCATAAATTAAAAAAAAAATGCATAAATGAAAATTGTAGAAGTCTACAAAAGTGATGGTCGGGCTATGGAATCTTTGAAATATTTGTGCAAGCATATTTATGATCTATCCACTTAGGCATGCTCCTTGTCACAAGAACAATTCTATTGAAGACATCCCACTTGCAAGCTAAGAATCTACTTTGGCATGATCCTCTTGAGAAGTCCCTCATCTACAAGTCTATCATTTTTTGCATCAAACTCAGCTATTTTCATGGAGGGTATGATTTTCCACAAAATGAATACGCCTTCTTAGAGATTCTCACATGTCTCGCCTACCCACAACTATCTTGCAACGCCAAGGATTCCAACTCAGAAGCTCATATTTTGGAGGTTCTCAAGATACCCAACATGCCACTCATGCTGTGTTGCTTGTTTCTCATAGAAGTTGTATATTAACCCAGTGGACTTATCTTTCCAACCTCTTACGAGAACTATACACTCTTGTGTGATATTCGGTGATTGTGAACGCCAAGTTTTTTATTCTACACTCTTGAACTGTTATTCATTCTCGCACCAAGGCTCACGCGCCTCTTATTGAAGAGAGCATACACTCTTATTAAAGAGATTGTGAATGATCACATGTATACATTTGTCTTAAGCTCACATTCCACCAGCCATTCTTATCCTTTTCGGTTCATGATATCAAGTGCAAGAGCCCTTCTCTTATAGTTTCCTTCAATTTCGAACTTGAGAGCATAAAAAAAATCATAGTCTTAAATCATTTGAGGACTAATGACGAACAAAATAGAAGATAAAACATGGAGCATTCTAGAGCTCTATGGGATCATGGTTTGTCACAAGGGAATTACCGAAGTGAAGCAATATGAAGCATGGACATGAGGAAGGAAAATATGAAAAATGGAAATATCTTCGTCAGAGATGAATGAAAGAAATCCATTTCCTCTTTTGTTTTATTAAGGGATGAATGAAGGAAATCCATTTCCTCTTCTTTTTTCTTATTAAAGGAATCTGAATCATGAATAGTCTTGCTCGTGAAAATCTCTGTTTCACATGTGAATGCTCTATTTGATGGATTAGAAGAGCACCTTATCTTAAATGTGAATGCTGAAAGATGTCAATGATTCATAGGGGGAAACACATGGGTGGGTGCACGTGCAGATGTGCACGAACCTACATATTTTGGCAATTGCTTTCATCATTAGTGCATAGCGATAGTTATATGTGTGGAAAATATTGTAGGCACATAAAAGGAAATAAGTCACTCTTACTACAAAATCTAGGAAAAGAACAAAACTAAAGCACTTCAACAGGATAAGTATCCATTAGAATTGGGGTCATTCCAAGTAAGTTTTAAATATCGTATAGTGGTGGTCGCATTCCAAGGGGTTAAGGTTTAATCCTAGAATAAAACTTGGACATGATAGAAGTCATGAAAATTGGATGGAAGATACCTAAGGATAAGGATATGTGAAGCAAAACTTTAAAAAAATCCATAAAAATAGATAGTATTAAGGTATGAAGAATAGCGAGTCTCATATACTTTCCAACTAGGATCCAAACCACAAGTAGTGGTACTTAAATCGTATGGTTCATATAACAAAAAGGTGTATCAATCCTTCTAGATATTGTTTAGAGTAGGAAAATGGAAAGGCATTAGTTGTTTGGCCTATATGCTCAAGTCACTAGAACATTGACACAATATTCACTTTCTAGCACAAGCTTCTGAACTCATAGAAAATTGAATTAAAGAAAAAGTCACTACATGATGGTAAGTGTGCACTACATGGTCTGAAACATGAAGTTGAAATTAACATCAAAGTCGGTATGGTAGAGTAGGAAACCGTAATTAAAGTAGATGATTTCTTAAGCTCAAGTATAAGTCTCTGAGAAAGTGTCTCCTTTCTAGAGAGGTATAAGATTCATCTAAGATTTTCCTTAGTTTTTTTATTGAACTTATGTTGAATTGTGAATGAACAATTTTTTCCTACATTCTCTAAGGACTCAAAAACCCAAATTGAACATACTAGTCCTCTACTTTGAAAAGAAATCAATGAATCTTGGTTAAAGGTGGACAATAATGGAAATACCTAAATGAGCTATTTTGTTCAATTAGTTTCTACATTCAAATTGTATTCTAATGGCATAAAAATGGGCTTGAAATTAGCCATGCCATGTCGTTGTAGCATACTCAATGCATAATACCTTTAGGAGAGCCATATACCTTTTTTTTCTATAGGTATAAATGCAATGCCCAAAAAGAACTGTAGCACACCAAGATCTATCTTGTCAAATTCTTACATAAGGTGTTGCTTTAACTCGTTAATAATGTCTTCATTATAACCAACTACAATCAAGTCATCAACATAGAAAGCCATAATTATAATGCCATCATCAACCTTCTTTGCATAGCATAATACTGGCATGTGAAGAAGGAGGGGCTTGTTTAAGACCACACAAAGTGTTTTTCAACCTGCAAACATATTTAGGATGCTTTGAAAATTCATATCCTTGTGGTTGGTTTAGATATGAAGTATTTTGATCACGATGCACCATGGTGGACTCTCCTTCATAGGACTAGTGTCAAAATTCATTCTATGGTAGAGCTCTATTAAGCATCTACAACATTATGTAGAGTACAAACCTTCTCAAGAATATTATGCTTAGTGGATAAGTAGTCTCTAATGAAGCGATGACTCACCTCAATGTGCTTGGTCTTTGCATGATGGAAATGATTCTTAGCCAAGGAAATCACAATCTGACTATCACTAAGCAAACAAGGTACATGCTGAAGTAGACCCATATCACAAGCAAGATGAGAAGGCCACAATGATTCCTTACATGCATCACTTGTTGAAAATTATTGTGCTTCTGTAGTGTAAAGAAGTGTACATTCTTGAAGACTAGATTTCCAGGATATATCACCTCCAAGAAAAAAGCATGTATCGTGATGTAGACTTATGTTTTTCTACGCAACCAACATAATCTGATTTAGGGCAATCATCCTTGCTAAATCTCACATATGTGGGTAAAGGTGTAGTCACTTTCAGACAAGTATATGAAACATTAAGCCCTAACACGATTGATCTACATGCCAAGAGTATGTTTGGCATCCCCCAAATCCTTCATATAAAATGTCTCACTCAACTTTTTTTTTGAGAATTTGTAAGTCGTAAGACGACTTTCCAGCAATCAATATATCATCAACATAAAGTATCAAGTATGTCATGCTACCATCTGAGCATCTTTTTGTATACAGAAAGTTCATTGCTTTGAGAATAGCCTTGAGACTTCATAAAAAGCATCAAAATCTCGGTACCCTTGACTAGGGCATTGTTTAAGTCTATATAGCCCCTTCTTAAGCTTATAAACTAGTCTTTCTTTGCGAGGAACTACGTAACACTCTGGTTGATCCATATATATCTCATTTCTAAGATCTCCATGCAAGAAAGTAGTTTTCACATCCATTTGGACTAGCTCTAAATCTTCCATTGCAATGAGTCCAAAAAACATCCATAGGATAGTCATCTTGACCACTAGGGAGACGATTTCCTGAAAATCAACACCATGTTAGTGCTTAAAACCCTTTGCAACAAGTTGTGGTTTATGCTTTGGAGAAGCACTATCTTATGGGAATTTTAGCGTATATACCCATTTACATGGTAAAGCTTTGCTATTCTTTGGGAAAGGTACTAAATCCCAATCATCTTTCTTGTGAGTACAATCCGAATCACTCTTCATGGCATGCTCCCACTTCACATGATCGTATCTTTGCATAGCCTCTTTGTAGCAAGAAGGCTCACTAGCATCTTTTAGCACAACAAAATCCAAAACAGGAAGATATCTATCAGGTGGGTGTGAGATGATGCGGAAATGTGGTATACTTCTTTTCTCTGATACCACTCCTTGACGACGCGATGAAGGCTGAGCCTTGCGGAAACCGTCACGCCCAAGAAGAACTAAGCTAGAGTGATTCAGAACACTTCTGTAATCAATCAATAGCTTAGCGAAGTCTAGCGCTCAATATATAAGACTGCACTTCTAAATTTCACAGAAAAATTTCACCGGAACTTCACTGGACTGACACCGTAATCGTACCGGAATTGTGCCGGAATGAACTTCAATTCTGTTTAGGACTGACACCGTAATCGTACCGGAATTGTGCCGGAATGAACTTCAGTTCTGTTTAGGACTGACACCGTAATCGTACCGGAATTGTGCGGGAATGAACTTCAGTTCTGTTTATAATTACTTCAAGTGAACATACATGAAGTAAGGAAGTGACGCAAAAGCTTCCTTAACTTACTGAACTCTTTCTGAAGTTTAAGAAGAAACTCCACTAGTTCAGATGACCCTTTTTCGGTCAGACTTTGTACTATGTGTAGATATCTTTTCCACCGAAAATCTTAATCAACTAAAAGTAGAGATGTCTAGCTACAGAATGAGCTATCTCTCACACAAAACTTCACATTATTCTGTGAAATCTACTTCGTCCTTCTATCGAAAAATTACTCGTTTACAGTAAGAACTGCAACTGACCGAAAATGCGGTTACTGAGAAATCGTTAACTGTTAAAACATACTCTGTTTCTTCGCATACAAACAGTACACACAAACATCCACATGAACATGTGTTTTCTATTAGAGAAGATGTGTACAAGTGAGCTTGGCCTCTTCTTGCTCAAGCTACAGAAACTCTCCTATACTGAGTCGTTTCTTATTACCATCTCTCTCTCAGATGAATACCCGATATTTCAGGCTTCTGTTATTCATCTATACATACGCGATCTCTGGCGTCTTCTTCTACATACGTGATCTATGGCGTCTTCTGTCTATAACTCTGCGTCTCTGCGCATCTGCTATATTTCGTCTCTTTCTCTATCTCTATTCTCCTGTCTCTCCTACTTCCTTCTTCTATATGTGCTCTTATTTATACTGCACGCGCTTCTTAAGCACGTTCTTGTTCGCACTTCCCTTCTATTATTCCTTTGCACGTTCTCTCTATGTACAGCTTGATTTTGCATAACGGACTCTGATCCTGGGAGATTCTGTACTGTACATAACAGTCGTGGATTTGTCCCTCCACTAAGGCTTTTGATTCTTCTCTGATTCTGCTTCTGTTTTTTGTTTGTCAATTTCGTGAGTGTTTCCTCAACAGCTCCCCCTCAATCACTAATTTGACATCTTCCGATCTTTCATATATCTTCCTTTCTTTTATTCCTGCCTTCTCTTTGAATCTGTTTGTCTTCGTTCCATCCAGACTCTTTGTCAAGATATCTGCAATCTGATCTTTTGTCGGAGTGTATACTATTTCTATCTCTTTCTCCATTATCTTTTCCCTCAAGAAATGATACTGAATCTCTATGTGCTTTGTTCTTGCATGAAATACTGGGTTTGCTGCAAGATAGAGCGAACTCATATTATCTCCATGTATGATAGGTATACCTTGATCAATACCCATGCTTTTGAATAAAGTCTGCATCCATATTATTTCTTTTGCTGCTTCTACCAGTCCTTTGTATTCGGCTTCTGTTGACGATAACGCTACTGTGTGTTGCTTCTTTGAACACCAACTAACCAGCTTATCTCGTAGGTATATCATATACCCGTGCGTTGACCTTCTGTCATCTTGGCTTCCAGCCCAATCTGAGTCACTGTATGCTCTGAGCTTTATATCTGACGTAAAAGGATAATATAATCCTTCTTTTATAGTTCTTTTGACGTATCTAAGAACTCTTTGTCCTGCAACCCAATGTTGATCTGTTGGTCAATGCATGAATTGTGAGAGAACTCCCACTGCATAACTAAGGTCCGGTCTTGTTAGCGTAGCATAAATCAAACTTCCTACTAATGACTGATATTTCTTCATATTTTTAAACTCTACTCCACTATATCTGCTGAGTTTATGATTTACTTCAAGCGGTGTTGAAGCTTCTCTGCAATTCTCCATATTAAACTTTTTCAGTAAGTTTAGGAGATACCTTTCTTGTGACACATATACACCATGATCTGTGTATGTGATTTCCATTCCTAGAAAGTATGACAACTTTCCTAGGTCACTGATCTTGAACTCTCTTTCAAGTAGTTTCTTTACTTCTGTAATCCCTTCATCTGATGTTCGTGTGATTATTAAGTCGTGTACATAAATACAAATGTAGATCATACCTTCTTCTGTTCTCTTTATGAGTAGACTTGCATCTGCCTTTGAACTTTGGTATCCAAGTTCGTTTAGATATTTCACAAGTCTATAATTCCAAGCTCTTGGAGCTTGCTTCAGTCCATAAAGTGCTTTTCTTAACCTGCAAACAAAGTTTGGGTTTCTGGAACTTACAAATCCTTCAGGTTGTTCTATGTACACTTCGTCAGAAATGTATCCATTCAAAAATGCGTTCTTTATATCTAACTGACTTAGCTTCCATCCTTTCGATGCTGCTATAGCAATTACTGTCCTTATGGTTGACATCCTTGCCACCGGACTAAACGTCTCGTCATAATCTATGCCATGTGTCTGGGCATAGCCTTTGACCACCAGCCTCGCTTTGTATCTGGCTATCCTTCTATCTGCAAATTTCTTTATTTTAAAAATCCATTTATTTCCGATTACTTTCTTACCATTTGGTTTCGGAACAAGTTCCCATGTCTTGTTCTCCTCTAGTGCGCTGATTTCTTCTTCCATTGCTTCTTCCCATTGTTTTTTGCCTTTTGCTTCATCATAGCACTGTGGCTCTTCATCTTCTTTGACTATATATGCATAGTCTTTCTGAGTTATATATGAGGTATCATATGAACACCTTTCTGGTTGTCTTCTATTCCTGTTCGACCTTCTTGGTTCAAACTCTTCATATGTATCTGAATGCACTTCTTCATTATCTTCATTTCTCATATCTGATCCGTTCCTGGACGTACTTGCCTGCATATGATTTTCATCTCTGTTTACCTGAACAATTGATTTCCCTTTCTCTCTTCTTTTTATTTCTTCTTCGAATTCTTCAGTCGTATGACTTTGATCTGCATACCAGCTTTTTTGTTCATCAAATGTAACATCTCTGGACACAGTAAATTGTTTGGTTAGAGGGTTCCATAACCTGTAACCCATCTGCTTTTCATCATATCCGACGAACACATATTTCTCTGCTTTCGGTTCAAGCTTATGTCTAAGTTGAGACGGTACATAAGCATACGCTACTGATCCAAACACTTTGCAGTGATCAAGTGTTGGCTTCTTTCCCCACCAAGCTTCATAAGGGGTCATTCCTTCCAATGTTGTACATGGTAATCTGTTTACCAAGTACGTAGCTGTGTTTACAGCTTCAGCCCAAAGATAATTTGGACAATCTTTTTCATTTAGCATGGCTCGTGCAAATTCAACTACAACTCGGTTCCTTCTTTCTGCTACTCCATTTTGTTGTGGTGTATATCTGCAGGTTATTTCTCTCTTAATACCTGCATTCCAAAGATAGTCATTGAATTCTCGGGAGAAGTATTCTCCCCCTCCATCAGACCTCAGTCTTTTAAGTTTTCGTCCGGTGAGTCTTTCAGCATATGCATGAAAATGCCTGAAAGCTCCAAATACTTTTGATCTCTCTTTCAAAACATAAAGAGTTATCCACCTTGTTGCATCATCAATGAATAAAACATAGTACCTTGATCCGCTGATTGATCCTTCTTTCGTTGGCCCCCATACATCTGTATGAATAAGCTCGAGTACTTCGTCATGTTTGAATCCTTTCTTCTGGAAAGGTAACCTGTGGGCTTTTCCCAACTGACATGCTTCGCACTTATGAATCATATGTTGATTCTGTATATTCGGTAATCCCAATACTGACTGATTCGTTATCATAGCTTTAATTCCTTTTTCATTGAAATGACCCAATCTCTTATGCCAGAGATCAAGTTCTATAATCACCTTTTCTCCATGTGTGAGCAACGCTTGGCCAATGTTGTACTCTTAAAGTAAAGAGTCTGCCTTCTTTCTTTCCAGAAACAATCTGGTTATATCCGTTCTCGGGATCTTCTACAAATACACCTTTATTTGTAAATCTGACCTGAAAACCTTTTTCAACTATCTGTCCCACACTAATCAAAATTTTCGGTATTGTTGGGACATACAAAACATTGGTTAGCAAATCTGCTCCATTCTTGCATTTCACTTTTCCAATTGAGTGTACGCTATGTCTCGTATTGTCACCTGTTTGAACAGTGTGACTAGAACTACCTTTTTCTAGTTCTGACATTAGTTCTATATTTTCTGACAAGTGATTAGAACATCCAGAGTCAATGTAGAATACCTTTAGATCTTCATTTTCTGATGTGCTGATTGAGTTCATCATCAACGATGTATGTCTTTCATTCTGCGTGTCGTTTGCGTAGTTGTTGTAGGTGGTGTTGTAGGATTGATTCTGTCCCCAACTTCTCACTCCACCTCTACCATAGCCTCCTCTTTGATTTTGTCTTCCTCTTTGATATCTTCCGGTTCTGCCTCTGCTATTACTGTTTTGATTTTGATTTGATCCTTGTTGATTGTGCCGACAGTCATGAGCCAGATGATTACTTAGTCCACAAATCGAGCAAGCTTTCTTGTTGGTATTCTGGCTACTTCTTCCTCTTCCAAAGCCTCTTGCTCTTCCTTTGCCAGTGCCCTTACCTCTTGCGTAATAGGCCTGAGAGCTCGACTCTTCTTCGTCTTTTGTCTTACCTTTGTCTTTCTTTTTGTTCTTCATGTACATTGCAGAGCTTTGTCCTTTATCTGCATCTCCTTTCAGGTCTTGCTCATATGTGAGCATCAAACCAAGCAACTGATTTAAATCTGGCACAAAATGATTTAGAGAAAGTTCAGTTGATAGTACGAAAGGTTTCCACCTTTGATCTCCTCTTAATCCTGTGAGAACTTGCGCTATCAATCTATGGTCTTCGACTTCTTCATTTATGGATCCAAGACTATCTACTAGATCCTTCATTTTAGTGACGTAGTCACTTATGCTTTGATTCGACTTCTTTCTGAATGTCGTAAACTCGGACCATAAACTAGCCTTCCTGGCTTTCGTAGTATTTTGGAAATGATCTTCCAATGCACTCCATATGTCCTCTGCTTTCTCCAGACCTCTAATATGCGGTAGTAGATGGTCTGTTACAGTATTATAGATGTAGGCTCTTGCCGTTGCATCTTTCTTCTGCCACAGCTTCAAGGCTTCTAATTCTTCTTTTTTCGGTTGACTATCATCTTTGAAAGTCGACTTCTTTTCTTCTCCGGTCACGTACATCATTAAGTCCTTACTCATAAGTAAGGCTTCCATGCGCATTACCCATGCGGGATAATTATCTCTGTCCAACTTATCAATAGTAACGTGGTCTGCCATGATCTTTTTGTTTCTGTTACTTCCGGTGAGTTTTGAGAATCTTTCTGCTCTTCAGAGTCCTTCTCGTTCTGGTTCCACTCGTTGTGGTTAACTGGCTCTCGTTTTTAATAATGGTGAATACTCTGGGCTCTGATTAGATATGCCTAGCTCTGGCTCTGATACCACTGATGCGGAAATGTGGTATACTTCTTTTCTCTGATACCGCTCCTTGACGACGCGACGAAGGCTGAGCCTTGCGGAAACCGTCACGCCCAAGAAGAACTAAGGTAGAGTGATTCAGAACACTTCTGTAATCAATCAATAGCTTAGCGAAGTCTAGTGCTCAATATATAAGACTGCACTTCTAAATTTCACAGAAAAATTTCACCGAAACTTCACTAGACTGACACCGTAATCGTACCGGAATTGTGCCGGAATGAACTTCAATTCTGTTTAGGGCTGACACCGTAATCGTACCGGAATTGTGCCGGAATGAACTTCAGTTCTGTTTAGTACTGACACCGTAATCGTACTGGAATTGTGCCGGAATGAACGTCAGTTCTGTTTATAATTACTTCAAGTGAACATACATGAAGTAAGGAAGTGACGCAAAAGCTTCCTTAACTTAGTGAACTCTTTCTGAAGTTTAAGAAGAAACTCCACTAGTTCAGACGACCCTTTTTCGGTCAGACTTTGTACTGTGTGTAGATATCTTTTCCACCGGAAACCTTAATCAACTAAAAGTAGAGATGTCTAGCTACAGAATGAGCTATCTCTCACACAAAACTTCACATTATTCTGTGAAATCTACTTCGTCCTTCTACCAGAAAATTACTCGTTTACAATAAGAACTGCAACTGACCGAAAATGCGATTACTGAGAAAACGTTAATTGTTAAAACATACTCTGTTTCTTTGCATACAAACAGTACACACAAACATCCACATGAACATGTGTTTTCTATTAGAGAAGATGTGTACAAGTGAGCTTGGCCTCTTCTTGCTCAAGCTACAGAAACTCTCCTATACTGAGTCGTTTCTTATTACCATCTCTCTCTCAGATGAATACCCGATATTTCAGGCTTCTGTTATTCATCTATACATACGCGATCTCTGGCGTCTTCTTCTACATACGCGATCTATGGCGTCTTCTGTCTATAACTCTGCGTCTCTGCGCATCTGCTATATTTCGTCTCTTTCTCTATCTCTATTCTCATGTCTCTCCTACTTCCTTCTTCTATATGTGCTCTTATTTATACTGCACGCGCTTCTTAAGCACGTTCTTGTTCGCACTTCCCTTCTATTATTCCTTTGCACGTTCTCTCTATGTACAGCTTGATTTTGCATAACGGACTCTGATCCTGGGAGATTCTGTACTGTACATAACGGTCGTGGATTTGTCCCTCCACTAAGGCTTTTGATTCTTCTCTGATTCTGCTTCTCCTTTTTTTTGTTTGTCAAATTCGTGAGTGTTTTCTCAACATGAGACACGTGTAGTGTCTTAGGGGTTTCTAAACAAAAACATTTATAGAGTGATTTAATTTCACATTCTCTTGAGCATCTCTATTGGAAACATTTTTATCCATGCTAACTAGAGGACTAGTATCCTCAAACAACACTCTTCTAACTTCAAGATCCTTAATGGGTTGTTTATGCATCGTAGACTCATTGAAATGAAGTCACTACTTCTTATCACTGACCATGTTTCACAATCTCATAAGTGATATCGAAGTCGGCCTTTTCCACCATATCCAAGAAAAATTCATTTCTTTTACTTATGGTCCAACTTTTTCTAAGATTCTTTGGTATATGAACATATGTTTCACACGCCAAAAATCGAAGATCATGATAATATGGAGGCTTCCTTGTCCATAACTCTTATGCCACTTTCAAACCTTAGGTAGTAATAGGTTAAATGTTAATCACATGAACTCTAGTCATGAACTCTTTTTCCCAAAGCCCTTGTGAAAGCTTTGCAAGATGTAGCATAGAAACTAGTATATCGTGAATAGATCTATTCATCCTTTTGTCTACAATATTTTGTTCTCGAATATAAGTTGAAAACTCTCCAAAAATTCCTCTTGAATAATGCAAAAGGCTGAATTCATGTGAGATATACTCACCCCCATTATCTGAACATAAAGCCTTAAGCTTAATTCCTTTTTTAGTGTCAATTGAAGCAAACCATTTTTTGAAAGTAGAGAATACCTTATCCCTTTTCTTTTATAGAAGATACTCAAACTTTTTTAATAGCATCATCAATGAAAGTGACAAGTAAAGAGAACCACTGAATGACCTTTTGGGAATAGGACCATACATGTTTGTATAGATGAGATAACCATTGAATTGAAGAGTCAATGTGCATCTTATGCACACTCCTAGTTTGCTTTGCATATTGAAAATGATCACAAAATGAAATATCATAGAAAAATGACACAAGTAAGTAAACAAAATGAGAAAGATTTTCCATTGCACTACAAGATATATGGCCCAATTAATGGCCATGCCAAATAAAAGCTTTAGGCTACTCAATAAGAGCTAACAAGAGTTCTTTCTATGATCCAAGTAAAGGATGAAGTGAGCTAACTTTGCTTCCATTTTCAATAACCATAATGACCTATGATATGAAAAAGGACTAAACATACAAGACCACCATGTAACCAAGGTCATGAAGTTGATCAATTGACATCAAACTACATGACACTTGAGGTACATGGCATACATTATGCATCGTAAATTTTGAACCATCACTACACCGTAGAACCACATCTCCAATCCTCACAATGTCACACTCGTCATAGTCACTAAGTCTCACAGTATCAACAGACTTTGCTACATAAATGTAGAACTATTATATATATGATTCTACATGGGAAGAAGCACCAAAATCTAGCAGTCATGTGCGGGAAAGAGAATCAACCATAAGAGCCTTAGTAGGCACAATAGTATCAATTGTCAACACATCAACATCATCAGAAATATCATTGATTTCTTCAATCATCACAATCAAAGTAGAGGTTGCAAGTAGCTGTTTGACATGTGCATCAACATACTATCCTTTACCTTTAAGATTCTTTAATCTATAAAACTCTTTCTTTATATGTCCTTTCTTATGATAATAATTGCATTCGATATCCCTCTTCCTTGATTTACTTCTACTCTTATTCCATTGACCATTCTTTCCCTTCTTCTTACTCCTACCACAATGCTGATTCTTTTGCTGGTAAGAATCTTGAACATTATGTGCATGTCCACTCTAGGTTCCACCCTTAGATTTTTTACGAATCTCCTCACTAAAGAGTGTTCATAGACCAATTTCCTACGAGGTGCACTATTACAAATACCTATGCAAAATGTATCCCATGATGATGAAAAGGTCAATTACAATAACACTTCTTTCAATTCATTACCCTTCTCTATTTTGGGAGTCTCTAATTGATAGAATATAGCATCAAACTCATTCAAATGATTAGCAACACTATCTCTCACCTTCATGTGAAGGTCATATAACTTTCTCATTAGATACAAATGTTTTTTCTTTTTTGTATGTATTGCATAAATTCTTCCAAAGATCCTTTGCACTTTCAGATTCCAACACTATAAAGTAAACATTATCTACCAGTCGTAATGAATGGTAGACCTAGCTATTTCATCCAACTCATCCCAATCATCTTCATCCATGTCCACATGCTTCTTTGAGTTTCCATTTACTAGATTCCATTTGCTACTTTTAATCTCATTCTTCCATAGAGCAAGGTTTGTGCCATCAAATTTCTGGATCGCAAATTGGTCTTTGCCCTTTAAGCTATAACTCCTTCTAGGAGCACTAATAGTGCAGCCTAATCAACTAGGCATGCGTGAGGTCTATGATGCCATGATGATAGAGAACTGACTAGCATCATAATGTAGCTAGAAGAGTCATAACACCACCAAGGCTCAAACTAGGATGACCAACTGCCAGATTCTGAAAAAAACAACACACTCCCCCGCAAAAATGGATTAATGAGCATTAATGACCAACAAAAAGGGTTATGAGAATATATAGCAAACAACACCTCAGAATGTCTATATACTCTATTCTTCATGCTCAAAAAACTTGGAAAAACTTGGAAAAACTCATTAGGAAAAAGGGTGAACCCTGCATGGGCCTTGTAAGGATCCCTAATTTTCAGGGATTAAGCCTCATTCTGCTGTTGTCTAAGGGGACAAAGTGCATTTAATAGGGCACTTTTTAGTAGGCTGGAGTAGGCTTTTTTTAAGGCTTACTAAGCTCCTCTCTCTCTTCTTTTAGAGAGAGAGAAAGGGAATCTACTTTCCACATCATCAAACTCGAGCATGTATGGGAATAAAAAAATGATTTTTTTTTAAAAGTCTCAATTTCAGTGTTTATTTACTTGAAAGGCTCATTTTTTAATATATATGTCAGAAGTGACCTTTTTTGAGTTTAGTTTTTAATTTTCCTTTTGAAAAAGCAATATTTTTAAAATCCCTCCAAAAGTAGAGTGCCACATCATCAAATCCGTAACTACTCTTCACCCAAAAAATGACTTTTTCAAAATTTCAACATTTTTGGCTATTCTCAGTGGAAAAACACACTGTGACCCATCCTCATCCAAGAAAACAAACTTTTCTTGAGAAAATCATGCTCTAGCATCTCTTCCAAACAAATTTCTGGTCTCTTTCTCAGTATTGTTTAATTGTTGGAAAAGATGGTGTTGACACCTATTACAAACCTCACATTAGGACGTCCTCATGCCCCAGCATCAACAAGTATCCATGTTCGTGTGCCCAGAGAGTTTGCTCCAAATACACAATGCAACAATGATGTGAACTCTCAAAATGAGCGTCGTGAAGCTGGAGAAAAGAGTATTGATCTTTGGACTCATGGTTCATTATACCCTCCTGATCCAATGTCTTCTTACCATCCAACATTCCATAACCTCTCAACTTTACTTCAGTTCATCGGTGCCGGTAAAGCTGGGCTCTTAGGTTATTGTCAACGATTATCTACACATTCAACTGCCATTACTAAGTATTGGATTCAAGAATATCAACTAAATCATACAAGGTTGGTCACTTTTGAAAGCACAATCATATCTTTACAAGAAAAGCTTGCAGAGCTTGAAAAGCATATGGAAGAAAAGGAGAGAACAATTGAGACATTTAAAAACACTGTCCAACACTTGAGAGAGACTCCACTTGGGATGCGACGTAGGAGACGATCATTAACATCCTTTGACTCTCTTTCAATTGGTGGTGGAGCACGCAAACGACGAGTTTTTGCAATAAGGTTTGGCTTGTATTTGTTTCTCTTTTTGGAAGACTTTTATATGTATATATATATATATATATATTTTTCTTGTTATGTAGGTCATTCGTTGAAGATGTTAATGCATCATCAACAACAGAGGATCAATTCAAGTTATTAAATTCTTGTTTGACCAACAAGCAGGTGGTTAGTATTTTGGAGTCACGGATAGGAAACCTAATCAAGAAGAAAGTGATTAAAGATTTCACAAAAAAGTTACAAGATATTATCACTCCTAGAGACGTGCAGATGGTATGTGATGAAGCAGGAATTAGTACTAAAGGATACAGTGCATTGTACAACCTTTTGAAGCATTCATTAGAAAGAGAAGGTATTTTACAGAATATGTTTCCATCTCCTTACAAGGTATCGCTAAAGAAGTCAATGTCCAATGAAGATATAACTAGTATTCTTGGAAACTACTTATATATAGAGGATATTATGCCTATGTCTATTTATCATTTATCTACATCCAAAAAAGAGTTGAAAAGCGCAGTTGGAAATGGATTTCCTTACACAAAGTACAACAACATATTCGTGGACTTGGAGAGGCTTCAACAGGAAATGGTTCAATTTTACAAATCTACTATACCAGGTATGTGCACTATTGTTACCTTGATATACATTGTATTTTGATGTTATAAAGATTTTGCTAATTTATGGAGATTGTAATACCAAATTACAGTTTATATTGAAGTTAGATGAATGCCAGATTATAAAGGGACGACGAATGGAGAGATTGAGTTTGACACTCATGAATGAAGCTATGAGAAATGCCATATCTGATGAAAGTTGTAACTCTAGCTCTAAGTCTACATATAGTGTTCAATCCGAGAAAGAAATATGGTGGTTAGGTGCTATTGAAGTACCTAAAGAGTCCAATGATGTTCTTTCATGGATTTTTAGTAGGACCCCATGGATCACTAAAGTAATACTTTCTCAAATTCATGGTGCAAAGCTCCACATAGAAAACTTTGGTGATTTTGAGATAGATTGGCACTTGGGTGGGGATTTAAAAACTATCAAATGCATGTTAGGTTGCAAGCAAGGTGCATCTGCTCGTTATCCATGTCCATTTTGTACTCGAGGCTACAAAGTAACAAAGGGACAACAAAAAGTACTATCTAGCTTAGATGAATACATAGATGCACCTACTTCCACGGAATGGGATAGACCTTTGTTAAGGTGTCCAATGTTAGAAATACCTAACCGTGACACATTAGATAAAGATTGGAATCCCATTATTCCATTTCCATTAGTTAATGTTCACTTTTGCACATTGCATGCTTTCATGAGAATATTTGATAGATTATTGAAGCTCCACATAGAATATGCATTTTCCATGAAGCCAATTGATAAATCTGTACAAGCAATCAAAAAATTGGAAGAGTTGCTTAATTCGATTGGTTGTCATGGTGGTAATGTAGCTCTAGTTGTCAAAAAACCTGGTGAATCGCAAAATAGTTTGCAACAAGTGTCAATGACAGGGAAGAAGGCAAGAAAATTTTTCAGAACAGGTGTAAGCCCTAAGGAAATGAATGCAGGGAGCTATGGAAAGACTTGTGCATGATCACCACTGATAATGATTCTCAAATTGACCTTAGTAATAAGCGAAAGAAGGTTTGGTCATGCTTAGATAAGTTGGTAGGTTTAATGAGTCTTAATAGCTCCAACAAAAATGACCGTCAGTTGTTTCAAGATACATTAATGGAGTTTGCAAAGTGTTTCATCCTATCTTGGGGAGAGAGCAATATTACACATTACATTGTAAGTTTTCTTATTTTTTCAATTTTCTTGTTGATAAGATTGTGTTATATGTACTTATATCATTTCAGCATATTTTATTTGCACATGGAGCATTTTTTATGCATCGATATGGTTCATTGGAGATTTTTAGTACACAAGGAATGGAGAAGTCACATTACAAGGCTAGAGGTGTTTACTTCAAGAACACACGACATGGTGGTGGTGCAATGCAATCAAACTATATGGAAGAGATGTTTAATTGGTTTTATCGTACTGCATTTTCAAGGACATATGCAATGGAACGAGCCAAGGAGTCGAAAGTTGCAAAACTTGCAAGATTTCATCAACACAACTTAGCTAGTGAAAAATGGAAGTCATCATTGGGACCTTTACGTCATGCTCAATGGCGGGCTACAAGAACACGAGAGGGTTCATCATGGAAGTGAAGTCATTTAATACATTCATGGCATTTTCTGAATAATTCATAAGGTTTGCTACACACTAATCTCTTGTTTGCAATTTTTTCAGGTAATTTTTAATTTTTAAACTATTTTTTGTCCATTCAGGTGTGAACAGAACCTTTTTAAGTGAAACATTATAAAAGGAGACTCATTGTCTCATTTCAACATTCTAGCACTATAGAGGATGGCACGAACAAAGCAAACTGCAAGGAAGGATCCCATTAACTTTCCTACCTATGTGCAAGGCACTCAGAAGCCACCATGGATGAATCACCACAAAAGGCGACGTAGTGTCTCGCACTCTGCATCCCATCGCGAAACAGGTGGTGGCCATACCTCTGGGAGTGAACAGTTGCATGAACAAGTGGAACATGGGCAATCCACGGAAAAGGCCGTAAATCAACCCCAATCACCACCATCATCATATGATGAGCCTCCATCACCAAAGAGACCAACAAAGACAAGGGTGAAGGAGCGTGCTCATAGACAGGTAGTTTCTGATGATGATTTTGATGAATCGCATGAGGATGTGTCTCAACAAGGTTCACAATCAAGTGATGAGAGTCAAAGATTGCCACCATGGGGTAATGAAGAAATACCTACAAATCATAGGGTTACTGTAGCGGGAAAGACACTACCATCAAATCAGGGGGCCATACCCAATGATCAAGAGAGAGAGCAAAGCCAGCAACAACATCCTGAACAAGGAGAAAGCTCAAGACGCGTGCAACGGAAGAAGAAATTCTTTCAACCTCGTCGTAGACCACCCCAACCAAGACCACAAGAAAATGTCCAACGAAGACCACCACCACAACAAGCTAGAGCACCACAACGAAGAAGAAGATATACAAAGGCATTTGCAGAGATAAGGCACTATCAAAAGACAGCTGAGCTTCTCATACCTAGAAGACCCTTTGCAAGGGTGGTCAAAGAAGAGTTACAAAGGTATTGTGCAGGGTTAAGGATCCAAGCTCTAGCTTTAGAAGCTTTACAAGAGGCAGTTGAAGCATTTTTGATATCAATGCTAGAGGATTCCAACCTGTGCGCCATCCATGCTAAGCGAGTCACTATACAACCGAAGGACATACAGTTAGCTAGGAGAATTAGGGGTGATCGTAGCTAAGTTTTGTAACTGATCTCTATGGACAAGAGATTTTTTGTAAATATTGCCATTTTCAATGAAACATTAGCACTTTTCCTCTATTCCATTTATAATCTCATTATTTAGAATGAAACATGAGTAGTCATTTTACATTTCCATGTGTTTTCTTGTGATAATCTCTCATATATGAATGATTGTTTTATTATCTTGTCATTTTGATCTAGTGATAATATCCCTGTACTGATTTTTTTTTTTTTATTTAAGGTCATGTAGGTCTTGTAGGGCATTAGGAGGCCAAATAAGGCCTTGCCACAGAAACGCGGGAGAAGGCCCTGCAAAATGTTTGCAGGGCCTTCTCCCACGTTTCTGTGGCAGGGCCTTATTTGGCCTCCTAATGCCCTACAAAGCCTTTGAAATATGAAAGAGGGATCATGACTAGTAAAGCTAGTTCAGGGGTAGTTAATATGAACAAATTTTGACCTCCCTATACCTTTGAAACATATGAGCAGAGCATTTTGAAACTTAGAACATTTGCATTGTTGAAAATATCCATCTAGTGAAGGTTGAGTCTCATGTAAGGTAACCTTGGGCATGTCAGGACCTTTAGTTTCATTCTTTTGGACTCTTGAACATTGGGTAAGCCTCCATTAAGGTCTTCTAGGGCATTGGGAGGCCAAATAAGGCACTGCCACAGAAACGCGGGAGAAGGCCCTGCAAACGTTTTGCAGGGCCTTCTCCCGCGTTTCTGTGGCAGTGCCTTATTTGGCCTCCCAATGCCCTAGAAGACCTTAATGGAGGCTTACCCAATGATCAAGAGTCCAAAAGAATGAAACTAAAGGTCCTCCCAATGCCCTACATGACATCAATACATCACATGCAGGTCCAAAAGAAATTTAGATAATATACTGAAAAAAAAATACTTGAGACAATTGTAAATAAAGCAAAGTGAAAATTTGATATTAATTCAATTGTTTACATCAATTGGCTTTGAGTTTCTCAATGACTCTCTTTCGACGCTCCAAAGCCATGGGTAGGGTGTAAGTCAAAATTGAGTTTGCTATTTGATCAACATTTCTAACACCTAGACCTAGAGATATACCTATTTGGCCTAAGACCTTTCCACGGAAGTTGGAACCTAAGGTTGTAGTTACAAGGGATTTCTTAACTAAAAAGATACAATTACTCCCCTGTGTAATGGTTGATAAACAAAGCAATTTACTTAAGGCCTTTAGACACCATGTCATGAAGTGGCCCTGAGGACTGAACTCTTTATGGATAATTACAAAATGGTCTTTGGGAAGTTTCCCAATGTAGTTTGCAAGGGATGAGCCACCTCCACGAGCCACTCGATCACCTCCGCTCCTTGCTGCAAACTTGTCGACTTCAATCACCTCCTGCACAAAGTTTTATGATTAGTAGCTGCATGTGTTTGTGAGAATGAATGACATGAATTGAAGATACTTACATCCTGAACTCTATCTTCTTCTTCTCCTCTCTCTTGAAGTTGTAAATTAATGCTGGAGTGGGACATCCCACTCTGCTCGATTACTGGTGAGGAGGGAATTTTTGATTCCAATATCCTTTCTTGTGCATTATTAAATTGTTCTTCTGTGATATGTTCATGTTCACTTGTGAGTATGTCATTGCAAACCAATTTTATTGTGTCGGCCACTGAGTCACCAAATGGCAAACACTTTTTCTCCAACAACTCAGAGGTACTATCCAAAGGACACTCTGACAAATTACAAAACAAACTTAGGCATTCATCAAGCCGTAGCCCAAATGCCTTCTCTACATCATGTAAAAACAAATATTCTTGTCCCTCGACAAGAACCACTGAAAAAGTTTCAATCTCCACCTCTGGAATAGTTGCTTCTGGCTCCGAAGAGGTGGATGGCTTAGGCACTTCTTTCAACTTATCATCCACACCAAGAGGATAAGTTTTCTCAATAGCTTCTCTCTCTAATAGGAGATTCAAGGGTTCTTGAGGTGGTTCCTTTTTATCCTCGACAAAACCACCTGTAAGAAGATGAGGGATCTCATGAGGAATTGGTTCTGGTTCCTCATTCACAAAGAAAATTGTGGCAGCAATGAATGAAAGATATTTTGGACCCATCTTGCGTTTCCTATTCAATTTCCTTATAAGTGGCACAGTTTCATCAAGAAGGTGCCCTGCTTCCTCTGCAATTGCCTGGAACCGTTTCAATCGTTTTGCAAAAGCCTCATCACCTTTGTGAATGTAGGTGAGAAGGTCACATGGAACCCAAGTTCCATCATATGTGGTATTTCAATGGAGAAACGCAATATATGAACTTGCATATATTGAAGTAGCTCCTCCAAAGCATCGGCATTCATTTGCACGGTTCCATGGAGGTCAGGAACCTTGGAGAGAAGATCATATAGGTCATGTTGACCTTTGTAATCTGAATCCTCCAAAAATTCTAGAAACTTGTGGCGTGCACTCTTAGTAGGTACAGAGGTGGAAGCCATAGCTTGCAAATGCAGACTGTTCTAACACTCAATGTGGTTGCAAAAGTGAGAAATGAGGAGAGAGGACTCCTATTTATAACTTTTCTAGAATTTTTAAGTGATGGGTCCCACTTTTTCATAGAAGTGACTTTTCCTTAAATTAAAACATAAGAGTCTTGAAAAGGAAAACTTTGACATTTGAGATCACATCAAAGGAAATAAACAATAAGAATGCTCTTTCAAGAAAAACCTTGAGAATTTACAGATACAAGTAGAATGTGGCCAAAATATCCTTGAAGCAAATGTGAAAAATTTTTCGTTGCAAAAATAGGTTTGTTTACAGGTTTCACAGTATCTTTACAAAAAAGAGTTATGACAATGAAATGTCAGTTCCATCCATGCTCCAATCTGCAAGAACCTTGATTTGGTCTTCCAATCTGTGGACAATTCATAAAAGAGTAAAACATTTTCAAATCATGAACAATAGTGATAGAATAATATATATATATATATATATATATATATATATATATATATATATATATATATATATATATATATATATATATATATATATATATATATATATATATATATATATATATATATATATATGTATATATGGAATACAACTCTTACCTTGTTCCCTCGTATTCGAAATTTGAAATCATGAAGATCGTCATATCCCATGATAAGTAAGTGCTCTCTCAAGTTGGCCAAGTTCCAATGTTGATTAACTAAAACCACCTCCATATCATTGTTTGGTAACTTCACATTAATTTCAAATGAAGCTAAAGATCCCTCCGAGCTTTGCAAAGGTATCCACTCTCCTAGTTTACACATCCAACGATCATAATAAAATCTGATGTACAATGAGGTGCGATGTTTTAAATAGCGAAACCCTATACCTGTGTCACCAATTCTACAACGATATCTATCCCCTTTTGACAATCCTTCTACATAACCCCAGTTTTCCCCTAACAATCCTTCTACTGCTTCGTATGTAATATCTTTACATAGGAACATTGTAGGAGTTTCTACAAAAGGAATGCCTTGAAATATGAAAACAAAGCAATGGATTGGTAGAGTCCAATGAAGACCTATTGATCTAGATACGCGTGTGAATTTCAAAGAGTTATGTATGTCCATCACCATCTTACGCTTGAAAGATGATATGGACCAAAAATCAGGTTTTGGCCACTCTAAACTAAGAAGAGAGTCAACTTTGATAATCTCCAACCTTCCATATTCACCATCTGTGGAAGGAACAATGTACTCATGAGTGTAAAAGAAGATCCTTTCACGAATAAGTTTAGCAGGAGGTACATCTGGAAACACTAATGTCCCAATGTCTGCATGTAATGCTTTGAAAGTTCCTGTGAGACTATGAAGTGGTTGCTCTTCCACTAAACTAGAAGGAAATATGACTGTAGCAATGAAAAACATATGAGATGAGTAATTAAGACATTTAACACCATGAAGCATTGAGAAAATAGAAATACTCACAATGGATTGGATATCTAATTCTATTGGAGTTTTCTAACTTCATGGTTGAAACTGTGAAGACATGTTGTACAATAGCAACCATCCCACCATGTGTTTGCTGCTTGAAGCCTAAGAGCTTACCTTTCCAATGAAGATCCAAATTTCCACGATCTCGAACACGATGAGGACCAAGTCCAGATGGCTGCATGTACACCCATGCACCTTTGCAAAACTCTTGTGGTAGCCAACTTCCTTCCATTGTTTTGATGTTGTGGCACGTCATTGTGTGAACTTCGTCCTTTGGTCTCCTACGAGCTCTGGAGCTTTCCATGGGAGTAAGAGTTGTTGTCATTGCTGCAGAAGTTGGGAGTATGGTAGGAGGAGAAACAATGCTTTTGTTGTATGGTATGGAGGGAATAGAGGTGAAAAATATGACTTTTTGGGTTTTGGGTATGAAAATGGGAGTTTGAAGAGGGAAAATAGAGTTTTTTGAGTCATTTTGAAAAAAGTCACTTTTTTAGTCCACAAATATGCACGGATTTTGAATTAGAAGTCAAAAATAGCACTTTTGACCCTGAAAAGTGATATGGTGGTCATTTAATGGTATTATGATGAGTTTTACAACTTTTAAAAAATTTTGAATTTTTGGGCCCAGCCTGATTACGAGATTTCTTCTCTCTCTAGAAGACAACCCTGAACATAGAGGAATCTTGTCCCCTCTTCCCCCTTCAGCCTAGTATTTTATAGGGTATAGACTGTGGCCACCACCCTCTTCTGATTGGTCCATCACTAATCACTCTTTGAGCTAAAAGGCCCATCCAGGGTTCACCTTTTTTCCTAATGTTGTAGTGGTTGTTCCTACCACAAATAGTGTAGCCTATAGATCAACTAGTGTTGCTGAAAACACATCCCCAAACGGTGGATATTCCTTGTCGAACAATTACCAAGCAAACACTTCTTGATGTTCTTCAACCTATGTAATGAGAACTATGCACAAAAGAACTTCAAAATGGCTCCAAGGATCATCCCAAAAATGATTCAAAAAAGGGTTTGAAACCAAAGAATGAAGCTTTGATGGCCCAAATCATATTCAAGGTAATGTGAACCTTAGTCTTTCCCCTTCTTCAAATACCACAAAAGCTTAGCTTAGTGGAGAGAGATTTTCAATTAAGCAAGCTCCGCGGGGAAAACTATTCGGATGGGTGACCTCTTGGGAAGTATCAGGAACCTCAACCTTCTTTGATCAATGATGTCCTCCCTTCCACTAGCCAATGGCACCAAAAATGACTTCCATGACTCAGATGACAAGGTATGCCAAGTTCTACAACTTGGTCAGTACCTTGGTCGTAAGCTTTGGAGAAAAGCTTGGGTGGGTAGGTTGGTGCTCGCTTTGCTCGCACGCAACCATAATATGAATGTGGATTTGGTACTTATTGGATTTGTTATGGTGTGGAAAGCCTTGTTGTTCCTCCTCTGCAAGGAAATTTTTGAGTTTCGTGGTCACGTCCACATCAAAATAATATACATAGTACTCTTCTAGGCCAAATAATTTGGTGCAAGAAAGAAGCTCCATGTTTCGCATAAATAATGTTGGACACAAAGTCAACAAACTCTTCTAGAGATGTTATTGTAGAAATGAAACTAGTATATTGCTCCGATCTAATACACATATGAGGTAGCTTCAAATCCTTAGCCAAGTTATCTTTCAGGTCTATGCACTCTCTTAAATGTGCACCAATGGTTTCCACCTCTTGATCTAAACCAAAGCTTCTAATTCTTCACTATTTTTCCCTTAGGGAACTTATTAATTATTTTCTCGTGAGAAGAGAGTTTTCTTTAGGAACATGAATCCATGTAATGTTCAAACTATTTATCTTGTAGTATCACAATATCATTGCAAGCCTACTTAAAATATGGATAAGAGAATATGTATCATGTATAATGCACTTCTTGGAGAACTCACCTATGAACTCTTCTAACAAAAAATTAATTATCATTAAGTTGGATCTCTGTAAATATGGTAACCACACATATATTGTTCCTAGTAAGATTAACAAAAAAGCCTCACATTGAAAGAATAATTTATTGATGTTCTATGATCATAAAAAGCACTTAAATTCTACCACATGGTCATAAGCATCACACATGAAAGAACTTGGAGAAGCTTGTAGAAGGTACAAAAGTGCGTTTCGAAGCGTCGAAGTTTGGTCAAGCCAACCGGCACAAGACAAGCTCTTGAGCTTATGGAGAGCCAAATAGACCTTATAGGCATGCAATAAGTGCAAAGAAACACACTATGTACTTTGGAGCATCAAGCAGAATGAGTTGATACAAAACAAATAGGTTCGCAGGTCGACTAGCTCAAAAAGCTTACTATCTATGGAAGAGACAATGAACTTCAAATGCCCATAGCGACCAGCATGATTACAATTAGAAAAAATCCTTTTATGGGAGTGATACACATAGGGTTGAGTGTATAGAATGCACAAAAGTATAAGGAATAAGCAAAATATGCTATAGGAATGAATGCGACATTCACCGGTGGTACTTCATAGTTTTTTAGGAATACGTAGAGATTGACCCCGAGATAGAAAAACTCAGATTTCTCCCAATGTACTGAGCGAAATGCTTTGAAATTGTATAGGCATAAACTAAAAACTTATACCTTTCCAATGCCTCATATTGCACTCAATTTCAAGCTCTGAGGAGAGAGCAGCAGCCTCTGCAAGATTACTATCGATGAAGAAGATGATCCAGAGAATTGAAGGAGCAAGACAATGATGGTCACAAGTGTACGTATATTGCTTCCATGTAATGTACAACAGATTCCAACTCTTTATATAGACTCTAAGAGTGTTCCATGACTTTTACAAGTTGGATGTGAATTGAAATGAAGATGGGAATGGTTGTTGGAGGGAATCAATTCACTTTCCTATAATCTAGGAAAAGTGAAGATCTAGTTTGATTTACTTTTAGGTGATTTGATTTGCTTGATTGAATGCAACTTCAACCACCACAAATTCGTGGGATTTTTGCTCTATCTTTCTACCTTTACATGTGTAAATCTCAAGGATTTTACAACGGTAAATGAACCATCAAAAATCTCTCAAAAAAATACAATAAATGAGCATATGAAAAAGAACTCTGCAACAGATATTCTTTCGACACGATAGCCTTTAATGTAGATCAAATCCACCTCAAGCATAGTGTAAGCTTGATGTTCCAACAACTCCCCCTCAAGCTAAAGTATGCTTGAGTCTTCATTCTCTGATAGGTTGAATACCTGCCATAGCTTTGAATCTACAAGGCTTTATTCCATCAAGTGCCTTCGTCATCATATCTGCTACTTGCTTTTCAGTAGGAACAAAAGAAATGTCAATCTCCTTTGCCATGAGCTTCTCCCTGATGAAGTGGTAATGGACTTCTATGTGCTTGATTCTCGCATGAAAAATAGGATTTGCTGCTAGATGCATGGAACTTACATTATCTCCAAATATATGAGGTTTGGAACTCACTAGTCCCGAATCTATATACAATGCTTTTAATCATATTGCCTGTTGAGTTGCTATGGTCAAGCCTCTGTACTCTGCTTCAGTTGAAGATAAAGCAACCGTTGGTTGCTTCTTTGAACTCCATGACACTAGCTTTGAACCTACAAATGCAAAGTAACCAGATGTACTTTTTCTATCATCCTTAGCTCCTTCCCAATCTGCATCTGAGTAGATTTTGATATCCAAATCTGAAGAGTAAGGATAGAATATACCTTCTTTGATTGTACCTTTGAGATACTTAAGTACTCTCTTAGCCGCATCCATGTGTGGTCTTCTAGGTGAGTGCATGAACTGACTAAGCACTCCCACACTATATGAGATGTCTACCCTTGTATGAGTAGCATATATCAAGCTACCTACCAAGCTTTGATACTCTTTAATGTCTTTAATTTTCTCACCTTCATAAACACTAAGTTTATGATTCATCTCCAAAGGTGTACTTGTAGGTTTAGTGTTCTCCATTTTGAACTTGAGAAGAAGATCCTGAATGTATCTTCTTTGAGTCAAATACATTCCTTCATCTGTGTATATCACCTGCATACCTAGGAAATATGTGAGCTCACCTAGGTCACTGATTTTGAACTCCTCTTGCATGTGTCTCTTGATCCTTTGAATGCCATTTAGATCATCACCTGTCACAATAATATCATCTACATATACACATAGATAGATAACCTCATTGTGATCCCTTTTGATGAATAGAGAAGGATCTGAGTTGCTAGCTTTGAACCCTTGATCTTGAAGATATGTAACCAACCTGTAATTCCAAGCTCTAGGAGCTTGTTTCAATCCATACAATGCTTTCTTAAGTCTGCAAACATAAGATGGATGATTAGGGTTTTCAAAACCTGGTGGTTGTGACATGTATACCTCTTCACTTATCCAACCATTTAAGAATGCATTTTTCACATCAAGCTGGAGGAGTCTCCAATTCCTTGCCGCAGCTACACTTATCAATGTCCTGATTGTAGTCATCTTTGCAACTGGTGAGAATGTTTCCCCATATTCTATACCATGAGTTTGTGAGCATCCTTTGGTAACTAATATTGCCTTGTACCTGCAAACTGATCCATCTAAATTTCTTTTAACTTTATATACCCATCGGCAACCAATTACCTTTTGATTCGACGACATTGGAATCAAATCCCAAGTGTCCATCTCCTTCAATGCATCTATCTCTTCATTCATGGCCTTTTCCCAGTTAGGGTTCCCCTTTGCGTCTTCATAGGTTGAGGGGTCCTCTGAAATACAGTCTTTTGCCAAGTAGATTGAATGCTTCGTAACAAATGTGGAATCATATCCATACCTTTCAGGTTGCTTCTTCTCTCTTACTGATCTTCTAGAGTTGTGTCCACCTGTGCCTCTATTGCTGCCATATCCACCTCTTCTACTTCCTTTCTGGGTCTTCCCATTGAACCAGCAATTCTGAGTGGTGTGGTTGGTCTTATCGCATATGGCACAAGGTTGAACATTCTGACCTTTGGCTTTGTCTTGCTTTGGTCCTTTCTTCTTCCCTTTCCACTTGCTCTTGCTTGCAAAGTTGGCTTGAGAAGTCTCTTCTTCATCTTCTTCCTTCTTCTTGCCTTTCTGCTTCTGATCCTTCTTATCTGCATATAGAGCACTAGTTGAATTACCATGATAAGAGCTACCTTCCTTTATGCTATTGTTGGCTTCGTGATTGAAGAGTTGTCCAAGAAAGATGTTGAAGTCTAGAGTTTGCACATCCATGATGACATCATAAGCTATCGTGAAGGATTGCCATCGCTTATCACTTCGAATGCCGTTGAGAATTTGCCTCATGATGACCTCTTCTTCAATCAGCTCTCCAATGGATGCTAACTGATCTGCAACCTCCTTGACCTTGGTAACAAATTCAGTGATGGTTTGTTTAGGCGTCTTCTTCATTTGGTTGAACTCGTTCCAAAGATGATTCTTTCTTGCTTTGGTACTAGCAGAAAAGAAAGTCTCCAGGGTATCCCAAGTCTCTTAAGATGTCTTGCATCCTCTAATATGTGGTAATAGAAATTCAAAGATAGATTTTAGTATGTACGACCTTGGTTGAGCATCCCTTGCGCACCAAAGTGTGAGCTTATCTGTCTCCTCTTGTGTAGGTCCTCCTTTGGATCTTGGAATAGGCATAGCTTCATCACTTCCTACAATTCCATAAAGATTTCTACCTTGCAAATAGGCCTCCATCCTGATTTGACAAGCCGCATAGTTGTGTCGATCAAGCTTCTCGATCATTGAAGGAAAGCCGTCACCCATCTTGATCTAACTCTGATACCACTGAAAGAACTTGGAGAAGCTTGTAGAAGGTAGAAAAGTGCATTTCGAAGCGACGAAGTTTGGTCAAGCCAACCGACAAAAGACCAGCCCTTGAGCTTATGGAGACTCAAATAGACCTTATAGGCATGCAATAAGAGCAAAGAAACACACTATGTACTTTGGAGCATCAAGGAGAATGAATCGATACAAAATAGATAGGTTCGTGGGTCGACTAGCTCAAAAAACTTACTATCTATTGAAGAGACAATGAACTTCAAATGCCCATAGCGACTAGCGTGATTACAATTAGAAAAAATCCTTTTATGGGAGTGATACACATAGGGCTTAGTGTATAGAATGCACAAAAGTATAAGGAATAAGCAAAATATGCTATAGGAATGAATGCGACATTCACCGAGAATACATAGAGATTGACCCCGAGACAAGAAAACTCAGATTTCTCCCAATCTACTAAGCCAAATTCTTTGAAATTTTTTAGGAATAAACTAGACGCTTATACCTTTCCAATGAGTCATCTTGCACTCAATGTGGAACTCTGAGGAGAGAGCAGCAGCCTCTGCAAGATTACTATCGGTGAAGAAGATGATGCAGAGAATTGAAGGAGCAAGACAATGATGGTCACAAGTGTATGTATATTGCTTCCATGTAATGTACAAGTGATTCCAAGTCTTTATATAGACTCTAAGAGTGTTCCACGACTTTTACAAGTCGAATTTGAATTCAAATGAAGGTGGGAATGGTTGTTGGAGGGAATCAATTCACTTTCCTATAATCTAGGAAAAGTGAAGATCTAGTTTGATCTTTTTTTAGGTGATTTGATTTCCTTGATTGAATGCAACTTCAACCACCACAAATTCGTGAGATTTTTTCTCTATCTCTCTACCTTTACATGTGCAAAGCTTAGGGCTTTTACAATGGTAAATGAACCATCAAAAATCTCTCAAAAAAATACAATAAATGAGCATATGAAAAAGAAATCTCCAACGGATATTCTTTCGACGCGATAGCCTTTGATGTAAATCAAATCCACCTCAAGCATAGTGTAAGCTTGATGTTCCAACAACACAAACCAACAGAATGATGGTTCCTACATTTCATTAATTCCTCTACCTCCATCTATAGGCCTAGGTACATGGGATCTTTTTCATCTCACTTGTGATCTAGATCATTTTATAGGCCTCATAAAAAAATGAAGTGCTACAAGAATAACTCCATTGAAAAAATGATAAAAAATCATATAGACAATGGAGCTAGTATTTGAGGTATAATTGGTGGGAAAGATGATGTAATTATCTAAGAAGATTTTATGAAATTTTATTTCCTTATTCTCCACTTGTTCTAGATCCCTGATTAGTAGAAGCACCATTTGACCTTCTTACGAGGAAATAAACATTGTCCTAGGTACTATTAATCCAATAGACTCTCCGTCCACACAATGTATTGTGACTCCATAGAAAGATTGGCCCCTTAAGTTTCTTTATCAGTACATAATGAGTTCCCTCTTCTTTTTTCAATCATGAAGGTAACAAGGATTCTATACTTCCACCATGTAGCTTGAATCAAGCCTTCTAATCATGGGATTGATTGAAATTCCCACAATTATGATGTACATAGTAGCATTTCCAATGTTTCACTTGAGGTAGCATCCTAATTCGAATTTGGATCTTCATAGAAATTGGCTAAGAATCAGCCATGGCATACTTTTACATTTCAATGAAGGCATACTTCCTTTGAGATAAACATATAGCTGAGTCCATATGTATGAATTCAATGGCTAAAAAGTAATGCGACACACCAAGATCATTGAACAAAAAGCATTGCATAATGATTTAATTTAGCTCTTAAATTTTTTCTTCATCATTAACACCTCGAATGAAATCATCAACCTAAATAGCCACAATTAAAATGCTAGCATAAACCTTCCATTTATCCACATTATATATAGAAAAACCAATCGAGGTTAAATAGCAAGCAATCCTTGCATACCGAGCACGAGAGGCTTGCCTGAGCCCATACAAATCCTTTTTTAAACCTCGAAACATATTTGCGGTGAATTGAATCCTCATATTTTTGTGGTTGTTTCATGTATACTTCTTCATCCAAATCTCCATGTAAGAAACCATTCTTCACATGCATGTGATTCAAAATCCACACTTTTACTCTAGCAAATGCAATGTGTGCTCTCAAAATAACCATTTTAGCTATAGGGAAAAAGGTTTCCTGAGAATCAATGTTATATACTTGTTCATACCCTTATGCTACCAATCCTTCTTTATACCTACTTATGCTTTTATCATTATTATTCTTTACCTTGTAAACCCACTTGCAACCTTCTTTCCTCTTGGCAATGGATCTAGCTTCCATTTTTCATTTACAGAAATTGCATCCATCTGCTCATATGCTATTTTTCCCAATATAGATCATATAATAATGAGCCATATAGGAATCATATGTTAACTATTGCACTAAATTTTACATCCTCTCAAATCTTCTTTTTCGTAGGTTATTTCTTCTTTGTATAATTTTCATGTGCCTTTTCTTTACGTCTAGAATATTCATAGAGGGCAATCCATGTTCCTCATAAAGACTCTTTTCTAAAACACTTGACTCTCCATCAATATATTTAAAACTTTTAGATTTTTTATTACCAGCAAAAATATTTTCTTTAACTTTCTTAGATTTAGTTGATGAATTTGTTGGACTACAATTTCCATGCAATCTTCTACTTGATGGGTTTAAGTTGGAACTAATCTTATGTGACACATCTAGTTCACTTAGAAATTGATTATGCACTTGAGTTTTGAGCATGGTATTTGGCTCCCAATGTGTCCACAAGATTCACTCCGAATATCATTTTTACTTTTGACCAAAGTAAATCCTGATATTAACCTGTACAACTCATTAATTTTATAAAAGCATGTGTATAGGATTATTCCACAAATTATGAGAGGCCCTACTACATAATCCAAGCACTTAGGCTTGCTTTATACACCAACATATCAGACTTTTGTAACTATTCCATTTTCTGTATTGAATCATTTTAGTCTCCCTTCCATTATCTATTTCCCTGGTAAAGTGGCATTGGAGTTAAAGGGGTATTGAGGTGCGTTCTCGGTTACAAACTGGACTTAGGAAGTTATTAGTTTTATGGAATAAACGGATTACTTGATTAAGAGTAAAACTAACCCGTTTTCGGTTAGGGATTATAGGTTTTGGATGAAGTTTACTGAACAGGACAGTATATATTCTCCTAAATAGTTTTTTTGTGACTCATTGAACTCTTACTTATAGAATCTGGAGAGCTTGAATGGAGGCAAAAAAAAAAATAATACATTCAATTAATTATTGTAATAATGTTTATATTTTAATTGCACCAGTATACATATGTCTCTCTCTCACAGTGGTCAAAGAAAAACATCTCCATAAAAGACGGATTCCGAAGCAAGTGATATTGTTAGCGATAAATATCTCCTAGTGTAGTCCTTTGGTTAATGATGGTCATTCAAATGTTACTGGCATTAAAAGGCACATGCTCATTAAAGACAGAGATTTCAAACTCATAGTGCTGGCCAGTATTTTCTTGTCATCATTAACCATTCCTATATACAATGGCTTATTCCGGAGTGGATCTAAACCTAAGGAAAATGGGGTGATGAAATAGCCTCCCTAAGTGTGTATCGAGATTTATAATCTCCACCATGCTTTCATGTCATGTAGTAATGCTAAGAGATTATGGGGAATGTTGAGGCGATTCCGTAATCTTATGCAACCTCATCAACTTGATCTCAAAGGAATACGTTTTGGTGTCTTCTTCAGATTTGGAATGGTTCTTTGACATCTTTCAAGAACTCAGTTGTTGTGGTATTCAAATCAAATGGTATTCAACAAGCAGAGTTGTTGTTTAATATCACGACTGATCTTCTTGAGAGAAGTTTTGTAAATGCTTTAATTTATACCTTTTGTTTGAGTACCAGATAGTAACATTGTAAACTTATTGTACTAAAATATTCCATTTTCGTGTTTTTAAGAAAAAGGGGATTATTTTAGAGCAACAAGTTTACAGTGTCATCGTTTTTCTTAGGCACATACATGATGTCTTACTCTCTCCCTTGAAGAAAGCGAGTCATAGTGTATGTCTTGACATTTTTTTTTTTTTTATGTCTTGACATTGGAAGATCTTCAATTTCTGTTCATAAGTTGTGTTCTTTATGATTTGAACGGTCTAGGGAGGGAATTCAGTAAAGCCCCAAGATGGGGAGGGAATTCAATAATGGCCAATTGTTCTTTAGGGAGTGCATCTCCGATCATGATAAGATTTTGTGTGTGCCAATTGCTCTTTAGGGGGGTGTATTTGGACTCCCTTTATTAGTGGCCCCTTCTGTTTATTGGCCCTTTCCAATCACTCCTTTGACTTTACAATGCTGTTCGTCTCTTGTACAAACTACAGAAAATGACAGCTCAGCAATTTGTTCAGCTGACAGGAAGAAGCGCGCATCACATGAGCAAACAATAATGCAAGTCAAGAGGGTCCCGGTTCGCTGGCCTGGTGGTTGGGCCTCTTGCCTCTTGAGGCGGGGGTGAGGGTTCAACCCCTGGCAGCAACATGTAGGGACATATAAATTCCAGGAACTGATGTATGTGGCTCTTGGCTACCGTTTGACCATCCCCGCGGTAATTGTGACTGCCGTTTAATCCAGTTGTAAACCCCTGTTCTGGTGGGATAAGGGGGGTCCCATGGGTACTATGCCCTTCCTTGTACAGTTGTAATTTCAAAGTTAAAGTCCGGGGGAATAGGCCTCGGCCGAACCTCCATTTAAAAAAAAAAACTCTGAATGAATGATAGGGATCTCGAAAGTACATTCAGACGGCTGTTTATGAGGATCGAACATACACTGTCTGTCACGAAACACTCTCCTGTCATCCACGAGACCAAGTCTCATTCTGATAACGGCGTACGGTCTTGCCTTCTCACATTTAATATGAATAACCTATCTGCGACCAAGTCGACTGTGAGGATTTCGAGCAAAGCATCGCCGTGAAAAGATGAAGACGAAAGAGGTAGCGAAGAGAAAGGTCGACTGTGTGCCATCGTCGTGAAGTTGAAGCCCCTGCCTTTCTTAGAACGACGACCTCCTGCGTAATCTTGACGAACTACAAGACCTTTGGCAAAGTGATCGCAACACGCTCTCCGCTCTGGCAAGAAAACGTTGTGTGCAGCTGACGGACCCTTTCTGCCGTCTGTCTGTCGCGATGGATAACCCTCCGGTCCATCGTGATCGATGCTCGTCCCGTCCGTCGTGATTGACGTTCCTGTCCGTCCCGATTGACGCCCAATGATCGACGCCCAACGAGGAGAACTATCGATGCTCCTTTTGTCCATCGCGATCGACGCCCAACCATGAGATCTTGGTTTCCGGTCCTTTGTGGTCTCTGGACCTCGCGATTGACTGTCAACTGCGCGCAACTAAGTCCCCTTTGTTCAGGTGGAGTTACCGACTTTTGATTCATTTCCCCGCCTTCTTGCCCTCGATTCTTCTTTACTTTGCACCAGTGTTTAAATTTGAGGCCCAAAATGAGCATCGAAGGGGGTTTTGGGCATCAAAGGATGCCCACTTTTTAGGTTTGGGCATCCTGAGGGATGCCCATGTTCAAGACGAGGGCATCCCCAATTATATATATATATATATATATATATATATATAGAGAGAGAGAGAGAGAGAGAGAGAGAAAGAGAGAGAGAGAGAGAGTATGCGGATACCAAAGTTGAGTAGTTGTATCTATTCTACAAATGTTCTTATCCTTTGATGGTGGGATTTGAATTTGGGCATGTGACACACTAGGCTTTCTTTCCATATACATTTTGGCCCTTAGCATTGATGATTTTTACAAAAAAATAGACCATAAGTGTATTCTTTTCTAATTTTCTAGAGCACATTTCTAATGAATAATTTCTATTCTAGTATAGAATTCGGCCCAAACGCTTCAGAATTAAACTTGCCGTTTCACAGATTGAGCAACATTGATAACTCATTGTTGTAGCACTTGGAAGCCTCATAGTCCATGTCTTTACCATTCTCTAATGCACACCTATTGGTTAGTAAGTTGGATAAAAACTACATGATTGCCATTTTGGTTATTCATATTACTGAGTGACTACTTTTGATAAATATTGTAGCATGTGTCTCCCCATGCTCCTATGATCCTAAGTGTTAGCTTTTGGATACATTGATTTCTCCTCCCAATGACCATGAATATTAACTAGTGAGTTGTGGTTCAGCACAAAGCATAGAGCAATGCATAATTTATTTATTTATCATGCAATGGTTCGAGAACTTTGAAGGTTGCCTAGTGTCTTTCCTCTCCAATTGTGAATGACATGCATTGAGCAAATAGTAGCTAAATATTACAGTTTTAAGTGCTTGAAATTGGAAATTCTAAATTCTAAAGAGGATTATATTTTATTATCAGTTCCTTTTTGAATAATATCATAATCCATGGCACAAATCAGTTAGTATTTGCAAAAAATGGAGTCAATTTCCCATATTGATGTTGATATGATTTATAATGTAAGTTATAGATTTTTCCTATGTGTGATATGATGAGAATGGATGATTAGTTCTATGAAGCTAGCATCTTTCTTAAACACTCCCCATTTCGATTGAATCAAAGAGTGGGACAAGTATGTTTAAAACATATATTTGGCATCAAAATACCACTAAAGTTGGGGCTAGAAGTGCCTCACAATTGCAAATTGAACTATTTTTAAAAGGCTGCAACCTTAAAAAACGAAAAAGTTTCTTTCTTTTTTTTCACAACATAAATGGTAGAAAATCGCTTGCATACAACCAAAACATGCTTAGTCAACCATCTTGTGTAATAAATCAAGATAGTCTTCTAATTTCTATCCCATACATTGGAAGCATGCTTTAAATAAGCATGCTTTTGAATGACATTTAAGGATGCCCACATTTATCCCCGGGGCATCTCTCAAATTTTGGTGATGCCCAGGGTCGGGCATCAAATTTAAGCATTGCTTTGCACGCTCCACCTTCTTTCGCGGCATTTATTATGAAAAAGACAGTTATCCTTCTCGGTTTGCCGTCGACGGGCCGCGGCCAAGGATGCTCGTGCAATCATTACCATCCAATCATTGATTAAAGTTTAGTGTCCATCGCGAGAAGGATCGAACATATCATTCTGATTCATCGGTGGTTGTGTTGCACATCATGAAGCTCATGATTTATTTGGTGACTACATCGAGCATCCTTTTTTTTCACTTTTGTGCTTTTTCCTTTGAAAAAGTCATTCCTTTATAGGCCCCTCGCTTCTTTTCTTTGCTTCTTCGAGAAACCTTCCCACTGTTAATTTTTTTTTTTAATATAAAGGAAGTTCAGCATTAGCCTACTCTCCCGGACTTGAATTAAATAAAGAAAAGTACAAGAGAAAGGGACTAGTGCCCACGGGACCCCCCAAATCCCACAAAGCAGGGGAAGCGTTTACAGAGCTTAGATGGCATTACAAAGAAGGTTAATCACCCTCTCATCACCCTTATGAGGGGCCCACTTGGGTTTAAGCTTGTTATTGATCAAAAGGAGTACTTGATGATGCCTAAAGGGGGGGGGGGATTTCTTACAGTTAAAAATCGTTTTGCCAAGGAGGAACAACGATTTCTCAATTGACCACTCTTTGGGGGAGTCACCGAAGTTGAAAGCAGCTAGATAGCCATGAACTTCATGTCCCACCGAAGCCGGGTCCATGACAGACACCACTTCTTGTTGAGGTTAACATGATAGTCAATCGTTTCTTTGATGTTGGGGATTTTTGATAGGCTATTCCCATTGTGCCATTTGAGACCAAGCGAGCTCGACGTGTCGTGTCCCATGAGAAGGTGAACTTTGTGTCGGTCCCAGGCGAGATATCTGCTTTGCAACGTGTTCCATTCTTCATACAAAATGTTGACGCAAGGCTCAATATCCTCGGAGTTGATCCAGCGGTTGGTGTCTTGTTTCCAGAGATGTTTCCATTTTTTGAAGCCTTTTTTCCATAACTTCTTGGCATTTTGAATGTTCCAAGATTCCACACTCCAAATGCCATGAATCGGAAACCAGATAGAGTCATTTTGTTTGATACCGGCTGCCCACTTCCAATCTTCACTAATTCTTGTGTAGCGTTTGACTTTATTCCAAATCTTCCATAGGGAGCAGACGAGATTAGAGCCTTTCGGGAAGACGGGGATCGGGGAAAACAGCAAGGTCAAGATGTCAAGATTCTTCCAGTTTGGGAAACCCATGAAAGCCAACTCATTCTTGTTTCTGAAGATCAACTTGGGCCACGAGGCCTCCCCGTTGCACCAAGCCTTAATCATCCATTTGGCCGCAAGTTTGTTAGCTATGCACCCAATATCCAGGATACCAAGTCCCCCACTATCTCTATGGCTGGTGCAGATGGACCATTTGATTTTAGGCACTCCCCTCCTATTGTGGTCGCCTGTCTAAAGGAAGTTTCTACAAATACTATCCAGTTTGGACAGATCTTGCTCTTTCGGTCTCCAACAAGAAAGGAAATAAATGGTAGATGAAAGGAGGGACGTGTTGATAACCATAGCACGACCAGCAAGATTGATTTGCATACCTCTCCAATAGTTAAGCTTGTTTTCAAGTTTGGCCAGCACCCAGTTCCACCGTTGTTCCATAGAGACGCCAAACCCCAAGGGGATCCCAAGAAGCCGAAAGATTTGGCACTATGGAATGATTTGATAGCCATGATCAATGAGAAGGTTGGGTTGTGACCCAACAATAGCTCTAAAGGAAGTCTTAGAGTGGTTGATTGTGGATCCAGAGGCTTCACAAAAAGTAGCCAAACACCTCCAGAACGTCTCGAGGCTGGTGTTATCATTGTGAACAAACGTGTTCATATCATCGACAAAAAGTCTCATGATGATCTGACTCTGTTCATGAGGCAAACAGAGGCCTTTAATATTACCAGCTTCCACCTGATGCTCCACCAGCCTGCTAAGCCCTTCCGTGGCAATGGCAAAGAGAAGGGGAGCCAATGGGCACCCTTGTCTGATAGATCTTCTAAGTTTGATCACCTTCGAAAGTTTGCCATTAATGTTAATTTGGGTCGATGCATTTTTCAAGAAGGGTCGCGATCATCTTGGTGAATTTCTGACTACATCCAAGATCTTGGAGCGACTGCAGAATATAGTCCCATTCGAGCTTGTCATAGGCTTTATCAAAGTGGATCTTGAGGAAGACCTCATCTTGTTTCGACTCATTTTGCAAATTCAAGACCTTCCTAGATATCTATAATGGTTTTGGTCTTCGCTTAACCACGCTCTCAAGTGGCAAGAGATTCTGTTGGCAATGACTTTGGCAATGATCTTGTATCGTGTTTGGAGCATCATAATAGGACGCCAGTTCTCTATTCTGTTCTTTTCTTCTTTTTTGTGTATTAACTTGATAATGCCATTGTTGAGACAAGAAGGAAGCGCGCCAAACTTGAGCGCCTCTTGCCAAACTAGACAAAGAGGGGTGGCAACCACCAACTTGAAGGATTTAAAGAACTCATTGGTGAGCTCGTCGGATCCTGGGCTTTTACCAAAACGGAGGGCATCAATGACCTCAATGATTTCTGCTTCAGAGATAGGGGCATGTAGCAGTGAGCGAAGGTTGAGTGGTATTCTGTGGGGGGAAACCCTAGATATGGCTGCCATACAGTCCCTTCTATGGTGGGAGAGGGGGTTCAAGGTCCTGAGGAGTCTCGTAAAGTGCCTTTCAATGATCCCAAAATTATCTTCTTCCGTATTGCATACATTGCCATTTAAGTCTAGCAATAAGGGGATCGATTCTCTGTTATGTTTCCTTTTAAGGATACGACACATCTCTTTGGTGGGTTTGTCGGCTTTGCCAGCCCACCACTCCTTGAAGAAAATTTGCAAATTTTTCCTTTGTATTTCTTCCTCGTATCTCAACCGCCCTCTGATTTTTCGAAGACCTTTCTGGGCTTGATATTTTCCTTTGTTCACTTCCTCCTCGAGCCTCTAGAGTTTGTGATAAAGAGCTTCTCTACGAGCCCGCCGCACAGTCTCGAGCATCTTCTTGGATCCAATCATGATCTGTCGTGACTTATCGACCGCACTTCTCAAGCACTTGGCTGGGGACAAGCCGGAGGTGAACGCCTCCTTCCACACATCAGCAATTTGTTGATGGATGGAGGGGAGGGAGAAGGAGGAAACACTGGCATGGAACCAAGGAGCCTTACGGATCTTGGTGGAAGGTTGGAAAGTGATAACGATCGGGTAGTGATCAGAGATGGTGAGGTCGGTGCATTGTGAGAGGGAAGGGTGGCCCCACTGATGAGTAAAACTCTGAGAGATGTAGCATCTATCAAGTGTAGCTTTCCTCAGGTCCTCGCCTGCTTGGAGATTTGACCAAGAAAAGCCATTCGAGTCTTTGAATTCGACCAAATCCAACTATAGTTTGGTTTTGTCCCACGTTTCTTTCTCCCGACTATCGATGACCCTGCCCTTGCCCATCCATCTATCATTAGGGTCCTCCACCATGTTGAAGTCACCACAAATAAGCACGTTGTGGGGGAGCGAGTCCAAGGAGGCCGAAGTGTTCAGTCTCTCTAACTCCCCATTATGGGCATACAAAGAAACTAAAGTAAAACCAAAAGGAGCACCAAAAGAAACAGCAATCCATTGATGGCATTCATCTTCAATGGAGATCTCAAGCTTTTCAAACTAGAATTGATTAATACGGATTACCGTTCCACTGAACCCCCGCTGGTGTGCCATTGAAATCCAAACATGGGTCGAGGAGACATGTCTAAGCCGTTTCTGGAGGTCTTTTTCGTCAATTTTAATCTCTTGAATACAGATAAATTCTAGGTTTATGCTATTGTCGCGAAGCCATTGACCAATGATGGTTGCTCTTGAGGGGTCGGTTAGCCCTCTAGCGTTTAACGAGATGATGATCATTGTCGTAGTGATCCCTCTTTACGGGAGGGAGCTTTGTCCTTTCTTTTCTTGGATTCATCTTTCTTTTTCGTTGGGATCGGATCTCGAATTAGCAATAGGTTCTTGTGGGGGCTTTTCTAGGGTGACTCCATAGGTTGTTTTCCTTTGCGGGATTCCTCCTGATGGGAAGAAGTGAGCACCGTTTTCGACACCCTTTTTGGAATAGTCGATCCGATGATGGAACTTTCACTATCCATGTTATCTTCGTTACTAGTAGTAAAGCCGTCTTCTTTGCTTGTAGTGTAACCCTCCTCGGAGGTTTCTTTATTGTCAGGGATCTCTAGGACTTTGTCGTTGGTGTCAACCTCAAGTTGGTTCCCACCTGGGTAGTCAAACTCATTGATCTAGTCCTTTTCCAGATTGCAATACAGGTTGCTGGAGGGGGTAACTGACATGTTGTTTCGCTCAGAAGTCGCCCTAGGGCTTCTTTTCCTTCTTCTTCTGACTTCGATGAACCTGTCTGCATCAACTTCTGGATTAAGGGGGCCCTTGACTTCCTCTTCCTTCGTGGAGTGAGTCAATGCCCCTTTGTTGTCTTGAGCATTTCTGGGGGCTTCTTGATTTCGCTTGCTTTTTTGTCTCAAAGGGCAATCTTTAATCATGTGACCTTGTTGGCCACAACGAAAGCACGCGTTCGGAAGGTTTTTTGTAATTGATGTCTTGCTCCCAAACATCCCCTTTGTCCAAGTCCACTCTGATCTTTGATGGAAGTGGCAAGCTGATGTCAGCCTCGACACAGATTTGAGGGTGCCACCGAGCGTTGAACGAGTGTCTTGCACCTTCATAAATGAGACCACCAATGTCCTCGCGTGAGGCCAACGGCTTACCGATAGGAGAAACAATGTCCCACACAAAGTTGTATAAGAAGTATGGCAAGTTAGGGAGCTCAACCTAGAGAGGGTACCAAAGTGATTTTGATTTGTCGGCAGTAAAATTAGGGGACCATCTGAATAGGCACAGGGTCACCTGGCCGAGTTGCCAGGTTCCGACGCTTAGGGCTCGAAACGCCATATCTTAATTTTATAAGACTAGCAACATGTGGCTTGCCAGTAAGAACTAACACTTACAAACAATTAGCCCACGGGGGAACCACTCGTTGCGAAGGCACTGTCGCACGGTTTCGAGCGGGGGCCTAGGGCCAAACATTTGGCCGACGACGCAAACTTTCTTCAGCTCCTCCTGAGTTGACAGAATTGCGGATCTACTGAGGGAGACCGAGGGGGGTTCAACACTCTCGGAGGCCCCAAGGGTGGCACAAGATCCCCCCTCCAACAGAGAGGCCAGGTTACCGGTCTCCCCCGGAGGAGGGGCTAGGTTACTTCTCACAAATGAGGTCGCCAAATCCATGCCCGACTCCTCTAAACTTCCCAAAAAGTGGAGCGTGACTAATCAAGCATGACTAATCAAGAAGGAGAGAGTCCACGATTAAAAACGACTTTAAGGAGAGACTCTTCAAACAAGAAGGCGACAACCAGGTAAATAAAAAGACAAAAAAGCCCATCTTGAATAGCCCACAGTCATCCCACAAAAAAGAGTAGCACTTTTTTGTCTTCAATTGTTTTCCCTTCTTTTTCTTCGAATCTTCGGTCTCTTTTCTCTCTCCTTTTTTTTCCTTTTTTTCATTTTCCTTTCCCCTTTTTTTTATCTAGTTCTTCGAATTAATCCAGGCGCTCACGACTCATGCCACCAAAACCTTCAAGCAGATTAAGATTAAGCAAGACCTTAAAAGCTAGAAGTGAAGATGACAACACTCGTAATTTTTTTATGACAACACGCCCTAAACTTCAAAAAAAAAAGAGACTAAGCAAAACTCCCTTGGCAACTCTCCACGAGTGGCAGAAGTCGAGAGAAACGGTGCACCCAACGATGGACACACAAAATGGCGATGGACACGCGCGACGGCTCCGGTCAGTCGCGATTGACGCTATTTACTCACGATGGACATACCTGAGGCGCCACTCAGTTGCGAAGGACAGACTGAAGCCACCTCATATCAGTCGCGAAGTGCCACTCCGTCACGACGGACTGACTGAATCCACTCGGTCGCGACTGATGCCTCTAATCACGATGGAGAGACTCCACTCGGTCGCGAAGGACAGGCTGCCCGCGCAAAAATGACACTCCAGCGACGGACGCAGCAACTCCAGGCTCCGTCGTTGCTACTCCAGGCTCCGTCGTTGCTACTCCAGGCTCCGTCGTCGCAACAACTTCAGGCACCTTGAACTATTATTGTGAAGTGAACTCCAGCGCAATCATGGCACTCCAGCGACGGCCGCAGCAACTCCAGGCTCCGTCGTTGCTAATCCAGGCTCCGTCGTCGCCAGCGACCAGCGTTCTCAGTACTCCAGCGCAATCATGGCACTCCAGCAACGGACACAGCAAGTCTAGGCTCCATCGTTTCTAGTCTAGGCTCCGTCGTCGCCAGCGACCTGTCAACATGCGTCTCTAACTGATAAAACCTTCCCACTCTTAAATTGTTCAACGTTGAAGAAATCAGAGTTAATAGAAGTACTAGTTATTTGGGGAAAAAGAGAAAAGGAAATTATGAAATTTTATGAGTAGAAAGAAGCTCTTTTAAAATAGAGAAGGCTCTCTCTCTCATTTATTCCCTCACTGGTCTTGAGCAACGAGGCCCCACTAGAGCTACAGTGCCCTCTCAGGATGGATTCTGCCCCATCGGACATCGACCCTCCAGTGGTATCTTTATGTAATACATTT
This sequence comes from Ceratopteris richardii, assembly GCA_020310875.1. Lineage (NCBI taxonomy): Eukaryota > Viridiplantae > Streptophyta > Polypodiopsida > Polypodiales > Pteridaceae > Ceratopteris > Ceratopteris richardii. Next base: position 1,951,945 of record CM035409.1, read on the forward strand.
GTGGTGACAAAGATAGAAGAACCGATGAAAACGTGCCTGATCGGTCAAATTTTTGGCCCTAGGCCCTCTCTAGAAAGTGTGAGAACTTGACTTCGCAAGGAGTGGTTCCCGGGGGGCATAATTGTGTGCAAATGTCCTGCCGGCGAATCACCTGCTTCTAGTGTTTGAGAATGAAGAGATGGCCTTCCAAGCCCTGCAAGTCGGCTCTTGGCAAGTGGGCCGGTCCACCCTTTGCCTATTTAAAAGAACCCTAGACTTTGTTCCGAACAGATCAAAGCTTCCGCGGGCATCAAGGTCATAGGATCAAGGATTGCCCCCTGAAGCAAAGTATCAATAAAAACAAGATTAAACCGGATGGGACCCTCGATCCTTTCCCTCAAGTTGACACTCAGGGTCAACCCCCTCCAATGGTGGAAGGAGAGGGAATTCACATTGCTGAGACGGATTCAGAAGGATTCACTGAAGTTAGACGCAAGAGGAAAGTTAGCCCTCGAAGACCAACAACAAAGAACACTATGACAATTTCTCCTTCGAACAAGATGTGCTGTAACCTAGAAAAGGAGATTAATGAGGTTGACTTCCCAGGGGACAACCATTATGAAGAAGACCCCATTGATAATACCCAGGGGTGCTCGACTAGCAAAGAAAACAAGCAAGAAGGTTACACTCGAGTAAAGAGGAAGGCTTCACTACTAGCAATGAAGACAACCCAGATAGTGAAAGCTCCTTCATTGGTCCTACCCTTCCGATATGCATTCCAAGTTTACCACAACAAAAGTCAAAGCTTAAAGGAAAACAACCATCAGGCTTGCCATGGAAGAGCCCCCTCAAGAATAGGATCATAAGCCAAGAAGATGGGAGGAAAAAAGAAGATCACAAGAAGAAAAAAGATCGGGTCCCTCCCCTCAAAGAGGGCAACCATCATTAATGAAACTCACATCACTAAACGTAAGGGGTTTGTCTGTCCCATCAAGAGCGGCAATTCTTGGCCAATGGTTCAAAGACAAGTGCCTCAACCCCGAGTTTATCTACTTACAAGAGATTAAAATCGACGGAGAAGATCTCCAAAAACGGCTTAAATGCATTTCTTCGAACCACTTCTCACCCTAGAGGGTCAGGGGGTGCAGTGATCGGTATTAGTCACTCCTTGTCTGGCAATGTGACCTCGACTTTGGAAGGCCGGGGTCAACGTTGGATGGCTGCCTCTATCGAGTTCCCTTTTTAGTTCAGTGTGGTCTCAATTTATGCCCTTAATGGAGAAGCAGATAGAATTGATACTTGGGCTTCTCTCGACTCCCTCTCACATAATGTTTTGATTTGTGGGGACTTCAACATGGTTGAGTTTCCTGAAGACCGATGGAATAACAAGGGAAAAATTATTGATGGCCAGGAGAAAGAGATATGGGATAAAATCAAGCTCCATCTCGACCTGGTAGAAGTGAAAGATAGGAAGGGGTTCTCCTGGTCAAATCTCCAATTGGGGGACTCTTTGAGGAAAGCAAGACTTGATAGATGTTACATCTATCAAAACACGATCCTCCAATGGGGTATTCCTTCGATTCCCCAACACATGGACTTGACTATCTCAGACCACTACCCGATTACTCTGTCTTTCAAACCGATTCCCGTGCTCCAGAAAGCCCCTTGGTTTCATGCTTGTCAGTCATTGTTTTCCCTCCCCTCTGTCCACCAAGAAATTTCTGCAGTGTGGGCGGAAGCCTTTGCCTATTGTAATGAATCGGCTGAGTGTTGGGGAAGCGCGGTGGAAAGGACTAAAAAAATTCTAATCAGGACCCAAAAGGCTATAAGAGATATCCGGAAAAAAAGAAGAGAAACACTGTATCGGAGGCTCTCACTGCTTGAAGAAGAGGTGAACAAAGGTAACTTACAATGCCAACAGGGTCCCTTGAAAATCAGGGGAAGACTAAGATTAGAGGAGGAGGTTCAAAGGAAAAATCTTCAAATATTCTTCAAAGATTGGTGTGCGGGGAAGGCCGATAAACCATCGAAAGAGATGTGTAACATCCTCAAAAGGAAACAAGCTAGGGAATCCATCCCTTTATTAGTCGATAACAATGGAATCAAATGCAGCATGGAAGTTGAGAATAGATCTGTCATCGTCGAGCACTTCACCCATCTTCTCGGGGTCTCAGCTCCTCTTTCCCCACATAGACGTGACTCCATGGCAACCATCTCAAGGGTTGCTCAATCTAGAATCCCACAGAACATGATTTCTCTGCTAGAAGCTAACATTTCCGAGAACGAAATTATCGAGGTTATTGATGCTCTTCCCAATGGGAAAAGTCTGGGTCCTGATGGCCTCACCAATGAGTTTTTCGAGTCCTTCAAACATGAGATGTCCACCCCACTGCATCTGGTGTGGCAAGAGGCTCTCTCCTTTGGTGCCCTCCCTGAGTGTCTCAATAATGGCATCATCAAGTTAATCCACAAAAGGGGAGATAAGAAGAAAATTGAAAACTGGCGACCGATTACCATGCTCCAGACAGGATACAAGATAATTGCAAAAGTCATCGCCAACAGAATCTCTTGTCATCTAAAGTCATGGATGTGTGAGGACCAGAAAGGATTATCAAAGGTAGATCTATACTTGAAGCCATTGTCCATTTTTGGGAAGGCCTTCCATTTGCTGAGGAGTCTGCACAAGATCTAGTATTCATTAAGATTGACTTCGATAAAGCATATGACAGATTGGAATGGGACTTTATTCTTCAATCATTGAAAGACCTTGGATGCACTCAAAAGTTTTCAAAGATGGTATCCACTCTTCTTGGAAACACTTCAAATAGAATAAACCATCAATGGTAAGCTCTCTAAGCCCATTTGTTTAAAAAGATCAATTAGGCAAGGTTGTCCTCTGGCTCCTTTACTCTTCGCTATCGCTTTGAATGGACTCAGTCGCCTATTAAAGCACCACATGGACGCTAGCAATCTCAAGGGTCTTTCCCTACCTCTAAATCATGGCCAAATGATTGCCAGACTTTTTGCTGATGACATGAATGCCTTTGTGCATAACGATATAAAAAACATTGAGGTGTTTTGGTGGTGCCTCGACACCTTTTGCGTGGCATTAGGTTCCAAAATCAACCATGCTAAAACTGTTTTGAGAGCAATCAGCGGACCTACACCCCAACTGTTGCTAGATCAGGGGTGTCAAGTTATCCCTAGAGGTCAAGTCTTCAGCCTCCTTGGCATTCCGATGGGATTTGACATCTCAATGGAACAACGATGGAACTGGGTGCTATCCAAGCTGGATAGCAAACTAAATCAATGTAAAGGTATGCAAGTCAACTTGGCAGGGCGTGCTATGGTTGCTAACACATTTATGTTGTCTACAACTCTTTACTTTATCTCGTGTTGGAGACCTAAGGAGAAAGACTTGGCCAAAGTGGAAAGAATCTGTAGAAACTTCCTTTGGACTAGGGACCCCAATAGGAGGCGGATTCCAAAAATCAAATGGGAAACTTGCATTAGCCCAAAAGACTCAGGAGGCTTAAGAATTTTGGATATCATTGGATTGGCTGACAAGCTGGTGGCAAAGTGGCTTATCAAGGCTTGGAGCAATAGTGAGTCCTCTTGGGCTAAATTGATCTTCAGAAATATGGAAGACCTTACCTTAGTTGGCCATCCTAGTTGGAAAGACATAGGGATTCTCACGCTTTTGTTCTCCCCCCTCCTTGTGTCCCCTAAAGGCTCTAGCCTCGTGTGTTCTTTATGGAAGAGTTGGAACAAGCCCAAACAATTCATCCGAATTAGTGATGAGTGGAAGTGGGCAGCTGGGATAAGACAAAATGACTCTATCTGGTTCCTGATCGACGGCATTAGGGGGTGGAGTCTTGGAACCTCCAAACTGCAAGGCGGTTATGGAACAAGGGGTTCAAACAGTGGAAACAACTCTAGAAACAAGAGACCAGCCAGTGGATTAGGTTCGAAGACATGGACCCGAGACTTAGAGTTACCTTAGAGGAATGGACTCTTCTTCAAGGCAGGTGTTTAGCATGGGACCCCTCAACTACTTGCCTGCTCTGCGGTCAGGATCTTCCTTGCCTGGAGGGCCTCAAATGGAGCAATGGAAAAAAAACTATCCAGAATCCCCATCTTCAAAGAGAACTTAGATGTTCATTACACCCTTAGCAAGAGATGGTGCCTTTCTTGGACCAAACTTCGATGGGAACTAAAGTTCATGTCTATTTGGCATCCCCCTAATTGAGATAAAAAAGTCTATTCTCATGTGGCACATATTGCATAAGGCAATCTTGTCCAATGCAAGGGCTAACAAAATCTGTGGTGTGCCACCATGGTGCAAGTGTTGCCATCGATGCATCGAAGATTTAGCTCACCTGTTCTTCGATTGCCCCAAATCTTGTGTTATTTGGGGTCACGTGACCCAGGTATTGAGACTCATGAACCAAATCAATTGGCAACAGGTGTTGTTGGGTGAGGCGGTTGGTTGCTCATCGAGGTTGTGGAACGCCATCAGGGGTGAGACTCTTTGGAAGATTTGGAGGGAGCGATGTGCTGTCAATTTCGGTCAAACTCCTAAGGAATGGTCGATCAAGAAATCCTTGTTTCTTCTAGGTAAAAGAATCTCCCGAGATAAGAGATCTTCACCGTTTAGACATCACTGTATTTATCTCCTCAAAAACAACAAGTTGAAACCCAAATGGGTCCCACATGAACTTGATGACAGATTTATCCACCTCATTTGTAATGCCCTCTAGCTTGCCTTACTCCTCCCCTGCTTTGTGGGATTTGGGGGGCCCCATGGGCACTAGTTCCATTCACTTGTAACTTTTCTTCTTTATTTTAATTAAAGTCTGGGAGAATAGGCTAAGGCCGAACTTCCTTTTATTAAAAAAAAACTCTGAATGATGAGTGTGATATCTATATTACACACTCACACACACGAGCGAGAACACATGAAACACACCCGCACACGAGCACACACACACACAATCACACGCGCGCTGTCGGGAAGTTGCGGACATAAGGCTGGTGGATCAGTCAGCCTCTAAATCCCTCGGCACACGCAGGGTGTATGAGACAACCTTAGGTAATCTAGGTATATTTTCCTTTCGTCTAAGGTATCAGAAATTCTATATTACTGAAAAATCTACGAAATATCGAGTGGATAATTGTAACACTTTAAACTTCTAAGAACCGTAAGGCTAGGCTGCTCTATATCTATCAATAGCTTCTTGAGGTATAGGTAATATCAAAGTTTCTTCAGTTATTTTATCTTTAATAATTTCGTCTTCTTGGACTTCTAAATGATTAGGTTGCGAACGTCTAATTAATGGTGGTGGAAATGAATGTATGTTATCTTGAGGATCACTAGATGCAATCGAAAATATTGCTATAAATCTATTAAGCCAATAATCGTGATATATTGAAATTAACGATTCGTGTGTAATAATATCCTTAACTATTTCTACTTCGACTTCTACTTCTAAAGGTGCGTTACTTTCAGATTCAATTGGATTTTCAGATGACATGGACAAGAAAGAGAATGCAAATTGGAATTAAATTAATGCTAATGACAATAATGGGTGATTACAATGTTTTAAAGCAATGATATAATTTCTCTATAAGATTGCTAATAACTAGAGAATCCTATACAAAAGCTTAATCAAGGATAATTTCTATGGTTTTAAATCAAATTATCGGATCTTTGGATTGTTTGAATTCTTCTCTTTTGTCACGATACTCTTCGATACTTTTTCTTTGAATGTCTGCAAGAAAACATTAGCAAAACATGGAGCAAAGCCCACATATTTATACACACAAAGATCTTCAATTTTACCACTCTTTTTATTTGCTTTAAATTCTCAGCCTCACTTTTACCCACTAACTTTCACCACACTTTCCAGTTTAACTTTTCTACTTTAATTACACTTAATTTCTACTCCTCTCTTTTCATCTTCACTAATTCTCTCCACTCTTTCTCTTAACCAACTTTTTCACTTTAAGTGCATCTTCTATTGAGACCACTCCTTAAATCTCTTTAGTTACACATCTTATATAAGCCATTCTTTTTTTCTAACACTCATACACACCACTAGATATTTATCCATTTCATTTATCATTTTTAATTTAATTATCCTATTTCCCCTAATTAAATAATTCATTTAAATTAAGCTTAGTTTAAGGTTTTAATTAATGATAACCTTAGTATTTAAATGCACACACATGAATAAAGTAATTAATTAAATCATAATTGAATTTTGTAATAAGCAATGTTTAATCTATAGGTTAATTTAATTAAATACCAATTGTTTTAACCCTTGAATCATACTAAAACCCTAGAAAACCTACTTAAAACCCATCAAAACCCCATTAAAACCCTTTGGAAATTAATTGAAAACCTAGTTAAACCCTATCATTAACCAAAAAATAATGCACCTAACTTAAATACATATAAATAAACGTAAACCTAGGGTTTTAAACCCATGATTCAATACTTCTATGGCCTAAACACACATTATTTAAGCAGTTTAGGGTAAACCATAATATGAACTTTTGTTTTCTTCATCCATTTGAACTTGCAAACACTTTACAAGAGTTTAGTTCCAAGAAAAAAAAACATTGTAATAATGAGAAATTAGAATTAACCAATAATCATATTTTAATTTCCCTGGTTGTCAACGAAAAGGTTGAAAACTTTCTGACATTCGCCCCGACCAAACCTGCACATCGTCCTCGATGGGCCAAACCTGCAGATCATATAAGACAATATCAAATTCTTTTGAAAATTATTCATGATTCAAATGCAAATAGTTTATTTAAAAATGCTTCTATCATTAGTACATCTTCTGATAGCAAAGAAAACTTAGAAAATTATGTACGCTTGAATTTCAACCTTTTCGATCAATGCATGAATTGGAAACAGGTTTTAGAAGGAAACTATAGAAGTCATTCAAATAGTGTTCGTACTAACTCTTCTATTAACTCTGTTCATAAGTAAAGCATATGTTATATAGGCTTTCTATCCTCATCTCTTATTCATTTTCCATTAAGATACAAAAAACTAACTCCCCTCTAGCATACATCCGCCTTATATAGCCCGCTTTTCAATTCAGAAGTGATTTCTAGACCACAACTGATTTATTGAAATCATTTTTTTTTTTGATATATATGCAGCAACCATTAATGTACTGCTTTCAATTTTTCTTCACAACTTTTTTTTGATGAAGGAGAAAGGCTTAACCCCTAATCAGAGCAAAGGATCTAGAGGTAAGCTAAAGCAGGAACTAGGATCTCTTTAGCTAAATGGGTCAGATTTAAGGAAGCTTACCTATATAAAACAAGTCTACTTCTACTAGGAGTTGCAAGTTAAGGGTTCCTTCAACTATTCATATGACAACCATAGGTCTCTAAGTCCTATCTTCTCTTCAAGCACATCCCTACTTCAGCGTAAATTCTACTTTTCATAATTCATTTTTATTCTTCTTCTTCGTTGTCCTCCAAGAAATCTTCGTCCAATTCAAATTTACTGCTTTCTCTTCTCCTAAAAAGCTTGATTCTTTTTCCTGCAATCAAATTCTTTAGCATAGAACCATCAATTTCATGTAATTTATATGTACCTGTTTCATAAACTGAAACAACAACGTAAGGTCCGAACCAACGTTTAGTTAGTTTCCGTCCTGCATCGTATTGAGTTTCAAACGTACTATCATATACAAGCACCCAGTCACCACTCTCTATTGGTTGCGGTCTTAGTCTATGTTTCTTATCAAAATACAATTTATTTTTCAACCTAGATGTTTTTAATTTTTTTATTGCTTCTTTAAGATTTCATTTCCTTGTTTTAATTGTTTAATTCTAAATGCTAATAAGTCCTCTCTTGAAATGTTATCTTTCCAACCTAAATTTATTCAATTAATTATCTGAGTATGAATGGGAAATAATGGTTTCTGACAGTACATGAGTTCAGCCGGCATAAAACCAGTTGTTCTCGTGTACGTCATGTGATCAGCCCAAAGAGCAAATGGGAGATATTTTGGCCATTGAACAATATCTCCGTGGCAAGCTTTAGAAATAGCTTTCACTATGGAAGGATGTCCTCGTTCAATTTTACCCATTTGCTTCTGGGTTATAGGCTGTCGTAAGAGACAATCGAATTCCATAATGTGCAAAGAATTCTCTCGCTTCTCTCGCATCTAACTCTCCTCTATCCGCTACTACTTTTTCTATATATCCAAATCTGGATAAAACTTCTTCCAAAGGAATACGCATACATTATAAGTAGTATTGGAACGAAGCGCTCTACCTTCGACGTGGTTTGTCAAATCCTCTCATGCAAGAACAATATATCTCATACCATCATTGCTTTTAGGCATGGTCACAAGGTCGACTACCCACTTGTAATGAATACAAGGTGGATAGGTCGGGTGAAGGGGATCTCTATGCTTGACAGAGGAGTGTAACTGGCACGTACTACAAGTGCTCACAAATTCTTTAACAGTTACATACATCCTCGGCCACTAGTAGCTTTCCCTAATCTTTTCATATGTAGCTACAAAGCCTTTATGACTAGCCCAAAGGCTTTCATGCATCTCATGCATAACTTGCACTTGAAAAACCTTCAAACCTAGTACTCTTTGAGGCATTTTGATCATCCCCCTTGCATGTCTCCAAATTAACCCATCTTTTAAGAAAAAGTTAAATGCTCTTTTTCTAATATTTCTAAATCTATTTGAAGACCATGAAGGTGATCTAACTAAAGTACTAAGATACTTTCCAATCTCTAGCCACTCTCCTTCGTATTCATCTGAATTAAATTTTTCATATACATAAACTTGGGAATCATAATTTATCGTATTAGTATCTACTTTGGCTTCATCATTCTCATCATATCTAGCTCTTGAGAGCATATCAGCAACAGAGTTAGACTTTCCTGAAATATGGATTAAAATTGGATTTATAAATTTAATATAAGAAATCCAGCGAAGCATTGCAATATCCCGTGAAGAACAGTTTGTGATCATTCCAATTAGCGGTAAACAATCTGTCTCCACAATCACATTTGCTCCTATGAAATAATCTTTATCTGACTTTAGAGCTGTGACTAAACCCCAAAGTTCTCTTTTAATTTGTGAGTAATGTCTTTGAGTCTTATGCAAAATTTTAGCTCCAAATCTCACAGCATATCTTCTACCCTCTTCATCGTCCTGACTTATGACCCAGCAGTGGTCAGCCATAGTAGATAAGTCTAACTTTACAGATAAATATGAAATATAAGTATATAACTCTCGTAATAGTACGTCTATTTCTTGATCCTGATACGACTCCATGGTAAAAGAAACAGAAATATAGAAAATATTCCTACTCTTTTGCCAACAAAAATAAAGAAAATTTTCCTACTGCTTTGCAAAAGAAAATTTTCCTACTATTTTGCAGACAAAAAGAAAATTTCCCTATGATTTGGCAATAAAGAAACTTTTTCTACAATTTTATAAATGGAAATAAAGAATCCTTTCCTGCTACTTTAGAAATAAAAATAAAGAAAACCTTTCCTACTATTTTGCAATAGAAAAAATAAAGAAGAATTTCCTATTGCTTTGCAAACAAAACAAAATTTTTCCTACAATTTTGCAATAAAGAAACTTTCCCTATTACTTTGTAAATAGAAATAAAGCAAGCTTTCCTACTATTTTGCAATTAAAGTATAAAAACTATTCCTACTTTTTTGCAAACAGAAATAAAGAAAATATACCTGATCAACCTTTGATGAAGAGGCTCTTTATGAATGTGATCTGTGCAAATTTTTTATATGCATGTGCAATCGTCTTTCACAAAAGTTGATGGATAAAGGTGACGTGACGAGGAACAATCAGCTTCAGCTACAAAGGATGTCGATACTTCTCCTTCAATCGCCAAATTGCCTATATATGCATATGCAAAACAGAACATAAATATACCTTTATACCTACGGTGTCATGTCGAACCTTCACGTCGGGTTCACCAAAATGTCGGCGCAAAATGGACGGCTGGTGGATCAAGCCAACCGTCAAAAAGTACGGCGCACGCCGGGTGCTTGGAGCAAGCTTAGGTGAGCCTTTCTCTAAGTTTAAGCTTCACCTAAGTTTGCTCCAAGCACCCGGCGTGCGCCGTACTTTTCAACGGTTGGCTTGATCCACCAGTCGTCCATTT